>JAJKFI010000007.1:12313850-12351650 GCA_029204185.1 Lerista edwardsae | reverse complement strand
CTCTCTCTCTCTCTCTCTCTCTCTCTCTCTCTCTCTCTCTCTCTCTCACACACACACACACACTCTGATGGTGGTTTTAAGCTTGAAACAAATCAGAAGATCCAGTCATACGTTCCCTGCATCCCTGTTTCGGCCCTTTTGGAACAACATGACGGAGGCCTATCTGAAGGCTGTTCCAAGAACTCCCTAGTATCCGATTCCTTGAAGGCTTTTAGAGTCGTGAGCTGCCTCAGTTTGTGTCCCCAAAAGAATGATGTCATTTTTTCCCCTTTCTCATTCTCAAGACTGGCACACACAAGCAGTGGCCTATTCTGAGGGAACAGAGCCTTAACTGCTGTGAGTGAAAGAAAAGGGACACAAGAGTGGCCAAAGACAGAGAACAGAGCTGAATGGCTGACTCTCACCAGTATCCTGTGACTTGGACAGAGTGGTAGCAAGAGTGAATCCGACCCATGATGGGGTTTGGTGTAACAAAACCGGTGCTCATTCAGCGCCAATGAACCAAAGTGCCTTTCTCCAAGGCTGCCTACTAAATTGCTAGAGCAGTGGTTCTCAAACGTTTTAGCACCAGGACCCACTTTTTAGAATTACAATCTGTGCAGGACCCACAGAAGTGACCAGAAGTCCCGTCATCGCGACGCCAGAGCCTGCTGCTTTCCTGAGAATGCAGCAATAAGTTGGGTTATTTTTCAGTTGTTTTCCAATAGCAGAGTGAATTAGGCTTTTTTTTCTCTTTTTTTTCCATCCTTGACACAAGCAAAACAACCACACAGCCCTCCCCCTTTCCAGCATCCCATCTTCCCATATTTTCAATATGGCCGCTCTAGGTGCTTTATGGCCCACCTGAAATTGACTCGTGACCCACTGGTGGGTCCCAACCCACAGTTTTGGAACCATTGTGCTAGAGGAAAGCAGGATGCCTTGCTTCCTTGGGCAAAAACGAAGATAAAAACAGGAGATAGGTGTTCTGTTCCCCCGGCCAAAAGAGATTCGGGACGTTACCTCTAAACAGGAATATTTGTTGGGTTCCAAAGGGTTTCATTCAGCTCATGTTGAGTTATAATGAGCATTCGTTTTTGTGCAGCAAGGCAAGGTCCCAATAGTCACCATGGCGCTCAGCATCCAAGACAGGAAGAGTCGGCTGCCTCCAGTGGAAAGCAAAGTGTCTCCTTGTACAGCGCTTGGTAGCTTGGAAAAGGCTGAGGTAAACCAACCTTCTTAGAGCACAATCCAAACTGTACTCTTGGCCAGCGTAAGTCCCTTATGCCAGCCTGGGAGTGTGGCAAACATGGCATAAAGCATGGTCACAGCTATTCTGGAGTTGGGGAGACCAGAGCAAGATGCACACCAGCATCCCTGTGCCAGATCCCAACTAGGCAGGGGTGAGTTTGCACTGTCTGAGAACAGCTGGGAGGGGAGTTGGAGAGGGCAGGGGTAGGGTAGACTTAGGGTACAATCCTAACCTGGAGTTAGGCTGGCACAGTTAGGCCAGCGTTTGGCCGGCACAAGGGCCACTGTACAGAGTTTTTGGATCACTCTTGGAGCCAAAGAGGCCTGTGTCCATCCTCCCTGACTCCAAGAGTAGTCCAAAGATACTTTTCAGTGGCCCTGATACCTGCCAAACTTTGCTAGCCTAACTGTGCCAGCCCATTTGTAGGTTAGGATTGCGCCCTTAGGACATATCAGGGTGAGGGAAGGGAAGGCAGGTGGGTGAACTGGGACTGGGAGGTGGGATGGGACTGGCCTGGGCAACTTAGATCCTAACCCCATCCCAGTCAGCCTGGCATTGGATTTACATTAGCAATTTCACGGGCTCAGATCCAAGGAGCCCCCATAGGGGTGGCTGCTGTGTGACATGGGGTCACACAGGGGAAATAGTCCCCCTTACTCGGAGTTGCATGGCAGCAACCTGGATATGGTGCAGGTCAGTTGGCCAGTCCATTCCAGCACAGGACAGGATTGGCACCACTGTGTCTTATGCTGAGGCAGCAAATGAAGGCAAAAGGGAGAACGAGAACACAGATAGGTAGAAAGCAAGGCCAGTTTCTTCTTATCGCGGAGAATTGACTGAATGCAGAAAGCATCCACAGTGCTGACATGCAGTCTGACCAGTCAAGATAGTGCCGTCAAAGCTGGACCCATCAGGCTTGGGATTTGCAAGGGATGGAAGCCAGAGTGTTCTCAGCATAACGTGAGATAAGTACAAAGTTCTCTTACTAGACTATGGCCTGCTCCATCTTGAATATCTGAAGAACACCTTGCATGGTCCAGAAACCAAGGACCCAAGAAGTGGGGGGAAGTCAAAGGTGTGCAGGTGAGGGAGAAAAAAGAGACACCCAGGCTGCCATCTGAAGCACACATATTTGGAGGTAAGCTCAAATAAAGTTAATTGGATTTACTTTTGAGCAAATGTTTAAAGACTGGGGTGGCGGGCTGGCTGCATTGATCATTGCTCAAGTTGAGATGAAGGTCAAAAGAAACTCAAGCAGCTCAGCTGAAGAAATACAAGACAGATTTAAAACACAACCATCTTTTTAATCTTCCGAGATCAAAAGCCAAAACAGAAGCACACATTTCCTAAAACATTATTTTGATGGCTCACCTGCTAGGTCAATGAACGCAAAGGAAAACTCAAACAAACTTAACAAAACCACATGGAAAGAAGAATATGTAGATACAGTAACTTATATTTAGACTACATGTTTTGGTTTATGTGGCTGCAACATACATGTGTGTTAGTGAACAGCATATGCACACTCATATACCCACTATATATAAAATCATAAAGCACACTGCCGACATGGCTGCATTCCTGCATGCTGTCAGAATGCCATTTTATTTATTTATTTGCCATATTTTTATTCCACCTTTCTCTCCCAAGAGAAACAAAAGTGGCTCCATCATTTAAGCTGCAAAGTCTAACTAAAGCTAGCAAAGAAAGAGCTGGGATAGGAGGCATCTCTTCATTCTGTCAGGGGATAGTTGAGAGTAAGGGGGCAATCCTAACCTGGAGTTAGGCCGGCACAGTTAGGCCAGTGAAGTCTGGTTGGCACAAGTCACTTTTATCAAGGGCCACCAGAAAGTGCATTTGGACCATTCTCAGAGTCAGGGAGGGTGGCGCATGTCTGTGTGCTGGCCTCTCTGACTCCGAGAGTGGTCCAAACATTTTTACAGTGTCCCTTATGCCAGCCAAACTTTGCTGGCCTAACTATGCCGGCTTAACTCCAGGTTAGAATTGCGCCCTGAATGTATGTGTGGAGGAGACAATTAATTAGGGTGCAATCCTAAACTGAGTTAGGCCGGCATAAACTAAGCCAGCAAAGCTTGGCCAGCAGATGGGACACCGTAAAGTATTTTTAGACCACTCTCGGAGTCAGAGAGGCCAGCACACAGATGTGAGCCATCCTCCCTGACTCCAAGGGTAGTCCAAAAACGCTTTATAGTGACCCTTGTGCTGGCCAAACTTTGCTGGCTTAGTTTATGCCGGCCTAACTCCAGTTTAGGATTGCACACTCAATCATGTGACAACATCTGGTTCCCTCTTCAGTGGGTTTCTATTGGATGAGCAGCCACAAAACATATAGGAAGAGAAATGTGCTGGAGGAGGACCTGGACTTGCAGAACCTGATGGTGCATATTGACATGTACCAGCATCCTTTGCACTGAAGCGCACTCTTGCTCAAGGAACGAACCACATTCTGCAAAAACAGCATTGCCTTGTCAGGTGTGAAACTGACATCTCAGAATGTACTGGAGCAATCAGGGAACCAATTTCATAGGCAGTTGGCTGACCATTTTCAATCATGTAAACCTACTCTTACACCTACCCAAAGAAGCTGGAGTTGTCCATTTAGCATTAAAGTGCCTTCAGTATTTCCAGTGAGACTTCCTTCTAGAACATTAAATTGCTCTGAATTGCAGTTGTACCCTTCTGCTATTACTGAACTCTCTCTCTCTCTCTCGCTCTCTCTCTCTCTCTCTCTCTCTCTCCTCTTGCTGTCTGATATACTCTTTTCAGAGGCCGTTGGGCTGGAAACTGGATTTTGGAGAGTCTAGTCAAAGAATTGTATCATATATAAAAAAGAGTCTCTATTTCAGTGTTAATCAAACTGTGGGTTGGGACTCACATGATGGGTCACAACAGGATGTCAGGTGGGTCGCAGAGAGCTGGGAGCAGCCATCTTGGAAACTGCATACCTTTCTCTTGTTATATTTCTTTTGTGAGTGTTAACAGTTTTGAATGTTCAAGTGAGGGTTTTTTTTAAAATTGTTTTTAGTTCAGTGCTTTTATATAATATTTTGTCCTAATCTTGCTTTCTGTCAAGCAAGGGATGTTTCATGGTTGTACAATTGCTGAAATCCATGAATGCCAATTTGCATTTCAGGAATGTCATTTTATTATGTTACAATGACAGCCCTTCCTGTTTGATGATGCCACTTCCACCACATCACTTCCAGGTTAATGACATCACTTCCAGCGGGTCCCGACATGAGTGCCATTCTAAAAAGTGGGTCCTGGTCTAAAAAGTTTGAATACCACTGCTCTATTTGATTGCAAATGTGGACTGGCTGGATGTCACTACTATTTGCAGTAACTTTGTTTCATGGAAATGGCATATTTCTGAATAGGTCCAACAGATACACTCACACACTTCTTCCTCCGCAGCCCACTTTCCAGGCTTCACTTCTATTGGGTAGTTCCACAGAACATTCTCTAGGTGAACCCACTAAAACCAAGCTTTGGCAAGATGGAGGCTTGCCAGCCTGGCACACCAGAGAGTGCTGTTCTTCTTCTTTAAAACTATCGACATGGCTGGGTTAGGAGGTGGTACTTGGCTGTTGCCACTGAGGGGAGGGAGGAATCCATTTTTATTTGAGGAGGAAGAGGCAAATGGCAGCTCCTTCTAGCAGCATCACATAAGTGTGCAGCTCTTCACTGTCCAACTGTATCCTCCATGGATGTGGGGTGTTGATATTAGTGTGCTGTGTGTCCAGAAACTGGCACAGTGCAGATAGTGTCACCCCCCCTCCATCTTGGTCATGATATCACATCATCCTCAGATAAAGACATGGGCACTACTTCACCTCAGCAGCTACTCGGGGACAATGGCCAGGAACAGTCATCCACTCGTTATCCACTGGGTTTCCATTCCGGACCCCCCACTGTATATCAAAATCAGTATATACCAAAATCAACGGGAAAATAACTCTAAAGACCCACTTCCAGATTTCTTACTCCTCCATTGTCACTCCAGAATGCATTGCAGATACGTTACCACATTCAGCCACTAGATGGGGTGAATAGTGGAATCTAATGGAATGTAGGAAGGTAGGAAATGGGTTTTTGGCCTTTCTCCCCCTTGCTACATGGCATTTAAAGGTGGGTCCAAGTATCAGTGGTCAGTAAAATCAGTGGATCCTGAATCAGTGAATACCGAGGCACAAAGTGTACTGCCTCCCAGCCCTTGGCCGCATTGGTGCCTTTATAAAAGGAAGCAGATGCTACAGTGGACAATGGCAACCGTAGAAGGACCAGACTTGAACATCCTTGGCAGGACACAGCCCCAAGCCCATTTTCCTCCCAGTGTGTCCAAAGAGTACAATGGCGACCTCTGGTGAATTTTGAAGAGCAAACATCACCTACACAGCCTCTCAGATGAAAGGTGGTCTTCTCTGTGCAATAGCAAGTGAGGGGTGGTGACTGTGGCTCGATGAGCTCCACGCTAAAATAAATGACCCAATGATCCTGAGCAAGTCATCCACAACTATGGTCCGAACTAGTGGCTTCTTCTCTCCCTGAAGTGTTAGTTTGCAATCCATAAAGGTGTTATGCTGGGGAAATGCTGGGACGGGGTGATCTGTCGAAAGGAAGTTGCACCTGTGGCTAATCAGCTTTGTCCTTTTTCTTGGTGGTAAAGGAGACCTGCGCTGCCCACAGCCCCCACACCACTGGTCACGGCGGAGACACTGCCTTTTACGAGTCCAACGCCAGCTGCAGGGACACTGGTCACTGCTGTTTTGGTGAGTTCCAAGCTTTTGCATCCAACCCAAGCCACTCCTCCCAGCGTTGCCCCCAAAGCTCCTCGAGTAATGCTGTACAAGCCTCCAGTCACTCTCCAGATCATACCTGGCTGAGGCTCTGGATGGTCTTGGCTGGAGCCTGCAAGAAGATACAAGAAGCAAACATTAGATTTCTACTCTGGAGCAATTCCAATTTGGAGGGATCTTTCCATGATAGGTAAGAAAGAGAGAGCAGTAAAGCCAAGGTGCATTAAAACTTAGTAATGATTCAGAAATTGGGTAAAGATCCAGAAGAAATGTTACAGACTTACATCCCTATCAGATGCTGACTACAAAACATTATCATCTATCTTAGCTGCAAGGTTAAGCCCAATATTGAGAGCACAACCCTAACCTGAAGTTAGGCTGGCACAGTTAGGCCAGCAAAGTTTGGCTGGCACATCGTAAAGTATGTTTGGACCACTCTCGGAGTCACAGAGGCCAGCACACAGACATGCACCATCCTCTTTGACTCTGAGAGCAGTCCAAACACAGCCAAACCTTGCTAGCATAAATGTGCCAGCCTAACTCCAGGTTAGGATTGCACCCTAAATGAATCTTTAACAGAGAATCAGACTGGATTTGTCACAGGTCAGAAATTGGCAAGGAATATAAGAAGAGGTATTAATTTGATAACACTACCAAAAGAGCAAGTAGAACCCAATCTATTTTATTTTATTGTACTATAGATGCTGAAAAAAGCTTTTGATGGAATAGAGAGGGACTATCTGAAATAACAAAGAAAATACAAGTGAGGATTGATACATGTATCTGGAATGATCTGTCAGAGTGTGTCAATGCAAAATATTACAACATTATAATAATCAATAATCAAACATTATTTATATACCACTTTTCAACAAAAAGTTCACAAAGCGGTTTTCAGGCAAAAGAAAAAAAAGAAGTTAAATGTTATCCAAAATAAGGATATGTTGTTCAGGAAATATTGTTTGGCTATATTAAGTACTATGGCTGAATGGTATAAAGTCTGGAAGGAATCATTACCATGAGAGGATAAGCAAATGGATATAAACATCCACTAAAGGAATTGCATATGGTGGGAAAAAAAACCCACAAATAAGACACAGAGGCAGACTAAGAGCACAATCCAGAGCCCTCTATGGGGTGGCACAAGTCCCTTGCACTGGCCTAGTGTTGTTGCAAATAAGGCACATTTAAGAGAAGACATCCTGAAGCTGAAGCTCAAATACTTTGGCCACCTCATGAGAAGAGAGGACTCTTTAGAAAAGACCCTCATGCTGGGAAAGATTGAGGCAAAAGGAGAAGGGGGCGGCAGAGGATGAGATGGTTAGATAGTGTCACCGAAGCAATGAACATGAAATTGGGCGAAGTGGAGGACAGGGAGGCCTGGCATGCTGTGGTCCATGGGGGCGCGAAGAGTTGGACACGACTTAGTGACTGAACAACAACAACAAGAGAAGACAGGCCCGCGCACTTGGGCTAGATCCTAACCCCCATCCCCGTTGCAGTCGGACCCAATCTGGGCTGCTTGGAGTTGCCCCCAGCAATTTCGTTGGCACAGCTCCAAGTAGCCCCATTCGGGCTGCCATGCATTACCCAGGGGAAGGGGGGTATATATATATATGGGGCATTGGATTGCTCTCTTAATGTATTTGGAGTCTAGCAAGTAATCTTGAACGGCTAGGGCCATTGTATACAACTTTTAGTACTCCCTGTATCTCTAATGATTACTATAATGCAGTGGGTCCCAAATATTTTTGTCTGGCGGCTCCCTTGACCTACTTGGCCATTGGCAACAGCTCCCCCTTAATGCTACAATCCTATACGTTGTGTAGGGGGCAGGTTTTCAACGGAGATTCCCCTGCTAGTTAGCAGTTAACCCCTGCTAACTGGGCAAGAGGCACTTTTTTCAAGTGGTGTCCTCTTATATTTAGCAGGGGGAGAGCAATCGTCCCTCTTCACCCCAGCACAGTGTCTTTCTCGTGGCTGTTGCTGGTGGTGTTCTCCATTCTTTTAGATTGTGAGCCCTTTTGGGACAGGGAGCCATTTAACTTTAATGTTACTATCTGCCTGTAAACCGCTTTGTGAACTTTGTGTTGAAAAGCGGTATATAAATACTAGAGATAGATAGATAGATAGATAGATAGATAGATAGATAGATAGATAGATAGATAGATTCCGTGGTTCCCCTAGCTGGTTTCCATGGCTCCCCAGGGAGCCACAACTCACAGTTTGGGAATCACTGCTATAATCAATGGTACAGGATTATTTTACAGCATGCAAATTTGATATGTCAATCAAACAATAGTACTTATATACTGCTTTTCAACATAAAGTTCACAAAGCGGTTTACAGGCAAATACTATAAAGTTAAATGGCTCCCTTTCCCAAAAGGGCTCACAATCTAAAACAAAAAAAATGCAGAACATCACCAGCAACAGCTACTAGAAAAGACATTGTGCAGGGGTGAAGAGGGACAATTACTCTCCCCCTGCTGAATATAAGAGGAGCACCACTTGAAAAAGTGCCTCTTGCCCAGTTTGCAGGGGTTCCGAAAAACTGTTCAAATTTTCGGTATTTTATTCAGGACAGAATAGTAGTATCTAACAAGCAGTTGACACATAACTGCTTGGATGTTCATCTTTCCCAGTCTCAACAGATATGGAATTATAGAAGAACTTGCATTCAGGAAAGAAGCATAAATGAATACTATAGAATATTTGAAACCAGTTTGTTGCCAGCGAATTGTGAAAAATAAATGTCAAAAATGTGTGATCTGAAACAACGGATATGTGATACCTTGTCAAATAATCTTTTAAGTAAAATAATCCATGGCATTGCACCCCAATAAGGCTTTTTAGGCTTTTGGGAGTGGGGTCAGGTTGATGCTGGAGATGTACATCAAGTTGTGGAAACTTTACCAGCATTTGGTGGACCTGAGGTTTAATACAGAAGTATTGGGGAAATATACCATTATGGATCAAAGAGGTCATTGGTTATGAGATTCCTATGAGTCCAGTTATCACATTGCTGGGGTTATTAGCAAATGTGTAAAGAAACAGTGTCAGATGGTACTAACTTAAATGCTTATGGCCAGTGATGGGATCTGGTAATGAGGAAGCGGAACGTTGGGTGGGACTTACGTGTGATTGGCAGCCCATCCGTTCCATTCCGCCGCCTGCCCTGGCCTCGGGGGAGGCTGCCCCTGGTTGGCGCGCCCCACCGCTGCTCGCCTAGGCACCTGGCGCCCCCCCACCCATCCCCCCTGGTGAGAAGGCACCCCGCCAAGGCCAGGGCAGCCGCGGAATGGAACGGACGGGCAGCCAATCATGCGTAAGTGCCGCCCAGCGTTCCGCTTCCTCATTCCCAGATCCCGTCACTGCTTATGGCCAACTACATTTGTCTAGATCAGTGGTTCTCAAACTTTTTGCACCAGGACCCACTTTTTAGAATGGCACTCGTGTTGGGACCCACCAGAATGTCATGACCGGAAGTGACATTATCAAGCAGGAAGTGCTGTCACTGTGGTGTAATTGAATGACATTCCTGCGATGCAAATTAGCATTCTTGGACTGCAGCAACTGCACAATCATGAAACATCCCTGACAGAAAGCAAGACCAGGACAAAATATTATGGAAAAGCATTGAACTAAAAACAAAATTTTAAAAAGCCTCACTTGAAAATTCAAACTGTTGAATTTTCACAAAAATTTACAAAAGGAGTATAGCAAGAGTAAGGTCCGCAGCTTCCAAGATGGCTGCTCTCAGCTTTCTGCGACCCACCTGACATCAGGTCGCAACCCACCAAGTGGGTCCTGACCCATAGTTTGAACAACACTGTTTTAGATTAAAAACTGGAGAACTTCTTAGATACTGTCCATCTTTACATAGAAACATAGAGTTCAGCAGATTATGTTTATAAAAAGGTAACATAAGTCGTGGAAGAGAAAAATCCAGGATGCCCAGAGCTTTAAGAAAATCTGGGCAACATTCTGAATTATTGGAATTGCACAATGCCAACAGAAAGGACGCCTCCAGGAATTCTGACTTTATTATAGTTTATAGCTGTCTGGATTTCACAAAAAAAATCTCCTTTGAAAGGTGTGTAGGATTTTATAAACAAAAGATTGATGGGTTTATGGCTTTTTCTATTTTGATCTGTATGTTATTAACTTGTGTATTTCATTATGACTTTGATATATACATAGACACTTTTTCCCATGTTGTATTGCTGTTTTACATAAAATTAAACCAATGAAAACTTTGTTGCCCCTCCCTCAACAAGACTAACCACTGGGGTCTCATGAGGATATCTGGACAACCTTCTGATGGGCCAAGAGAAAAACAAACCAGAAGGTTATGTTGAGTTCAGTTGAATCTCAACAAAGGGTTTGTCTACTTCTCTTGTTGATCAACTTCATCAGAAAAGGTTCCTTGTGCCCTGCTGAAAAGCATCTGGTTCAAATAACTAACAGCGACAGTTCTCTCCTGATGCAGATTATAGTTGAACCTTTGATTAGGTATCTGTGACATGCATACAATCCATGCTGTGCTTTGTATTTCTCTCAACTGTGGCGTGGCTTTGTGTATTCCAAAGCCAACTGGAATAAGAAAATGTAACAAGGACACACATTTTTGGCCCAATCCTAACTAAGCGCTCAGCCAACAGAGCGCATGTTCTGCAGGTGCACGCTGTCACAAAAGCACCGTAAAATACTTTGCAGCAGTGCAGCAAAGCAGCATGATAGCGGGAAGACCACAGCCTCCCCATATACTCCGGTGGCTGTCGGAACGTCTGCCGAAGAAGGGAAGTCCAGCGCAGGGGTGGGAGAAGGGTGGGGGAATGGAACAGGGAGGAGATGGGATGGGATGGGCAAACCAGGCCCAGGAGGAGAGTAGGATTGGCAGGTACTGGCACACACGGTATCCTAACCCCCTCCAGGACCTGATCCACCTGCTTTCAGGTCGTAATCCAGCTCCTGATATTGCTAGTGCAGGACCGAGTTGACCTATTATGGCTGCTGGGGCTTAATGTGGGTCAAAGGGACAAATGTCCCCTTACCCAAGGAGAGCTCCAGCAGCCCAGAATCCCTCACAGGCTACAGTGTAGCCCACGCCAGCATTTCTGCATTACCATGCAGGGATGGGAAGTGAAATCCTAAGTTGTGCTGGAATGGCGAGGCCGGCTGTGCCTATACCCAGTGCACCTTAGAAGTGCTGGGGAGCCTCCCTGGGGCAAGGGCACGTTCACACGTTCCCCATGGGGTTCCTTGGATCTGCACCTGCTGCATAGCAGGCACAGCTCTGAGGAAGCCACGCGGCCCGGGGTTGGAGCCTCGGGGGCAGCCTACTGGCCGCAGCCCAGCCCCCTCTGTGGGCCAGCAAGCCCACCGGCACTCCTGCCGCCCAGAACCAGTGGTGTCATCTAAATGATTTAAGAACAGGTACTCACTTTTGATTGGCACGTGTCAGGACCCGCCCACCGGAAGTGACGTCATAAGCCAGAAGTGATGTCGTGGCAGGAAGTGACATGAAAAAAGCCCTTTTTGAGGCCTCAGATGATTTTAAACTGACCCAACAGTTGCAACAGTATTCCACAGCACCCCCAGAACATGTTAAGGAGGCCTGGCATCATGTTAAAACCCCAGTGGCAAGGAAAGGAAAGGCTCCGCTCGCTGCCTGCCTGCCTGGCTGGCTCTGAGAACATGCAGGCAACTCAAACATGCAGGGAATTCAAACGTTGCAGAGGGCGGAGTCGACGAGTGGGCGGGCGAATGGGCGGGGCCAGCTGTAATCCTAGAAACCGGTACTCGCGTACCCCCGCGTACCCCCTGCATGACATCACTGCCCAGAACCACTGAGTTCGGCTGGCGCAATGGCGGCTCAGCACCAGCAATCTTGGGCTGATGCTAGCGGCGGCCCAGAGGCTTTAGAGCCCACGCGGGGGTGCTGGTCAGTGCCCCCCATGTTGATGCTAGTGATGTCGCACCAACGCTACCACGTAGTGTCAGCGCAAGGCCAGTTCCAGGACTGCACCCTTAGTTAGGATTGGGCTGTTCTTTTACTATCTTGGTTCTCTCTTGTACAGATATTCATTCAAGTCTGCTACTGATAGATGCTTCCTGATCAGTATTCTCCAAGCTGAAGAGGCCGTTGATCTTCCTTCCTCGCGATGACTCAGCTTTGTGTCTTCCATATAATGGGAAATGTAACCAAGAATTATTTTGTTTGGTTCACCTCACGAGAGCACTAGCTATACCTGAAACAAGCAGCTTTTCTCCCATAAAGGAGAGTCTTGCTTCAGTGACTTGGGAACCACCTGCTTGGAATCCAGCTTGCCCGTCGCTGCATGAAAGAGGCTTATTTTGCTCCCTGAACAGAGAATGACTGTGCCTGCCTGAAATGGACCAGCAACTTTCTTTGGAACTATTGTCATGTTAAGCATAGTGCGATGACAAAGCATTTGGCAAACGTTCTCCAGATGTATCAGTGTTTTAGCTGTTGTAGTAGGCTTTTTTATTTTCTTAAATGGATGATTTCATATTCTACCCTGTTTCTTCTGAATCAACCTTTTGCCTGTTTAAGATTGCCCAGCTTGCCTTGAGTTATCTGAAAGATTTTTGCCTGCCAGAACATTTGTCAGTGTGGTGTTGTGTTACTTGTTATGCTACTTGGACATATTTGTTGAAAGCGCGGGGGGGGGGGTAGTGGGATTGGAATGCCCCCAGCTTGAATGAGACAGGGATGTAGCCCCTTAATGCCAGCAGCTGGTACTCCCTTTTTTAAGGTAACAAATATTTATTTACCTAGATATACCATAGATCTAGAAGATGAGAAATTTTTGCAAACAAATGAGCTATACATTTCCTCCTCATCTTATCTCAGGGTCAGTTGGGTCAGGGCAGTTCGGGGGTGTCAGCTGCCTGTTGATTGTCTGCAAAGTGTTTGCAGATTATCTTTTATGCTTGTAGAGAGTTTCCAAGCTTTGCAGAGAGCTGTCCTTTGATCTCTGTTTAATTGTTAATATTTGTTTATATTGGCCAGAGCTTGGCAACTAGCTTTTCTGAGCATACTGTTAACAACTTAACTTCCAACCCTTTCTGAAATTACTGTGCTGTGGTGTGTTTTTAAGCCTGTGGGTTTTTTAACTTGAAGTTTGAATCTTTTTCTCCACATCAATTCAATGCTATCTGTCATGTGTCATGTGTCGTGTGTGTGTGTGTGTGTGTGTATGTGTGTGTGTTATGCTCTTCTTCACAAGCACCATTTCCCTTACTCTCTCCTCACTGCAGTGATTGGCTTCTGACCTTCTCAGTGTGGGAGGAACAAAGGAGGGTAAAATCAGATGAAATTATAGACACCCCCCCTAAGCTTTACCCCTCCAATTCATCGGCAGATCATAGAAAATTCCATGATTTTTTACTCAAAACCTGCCCTTGACTTATCTGTGAGATCAACTTATACTTGAGTATCTACAGTAAATATGCAGTATAGTGATGGCAATTAATATGATAGTTATGATAATATTATGATAATATGATAATACGATAATATGATAGTCAACTTATTCTAACAATTCCAAAAGCCAGCCTCTTGCTGGCTTTGATTGTGAAAAGGACATAAAGGGTCCAATCCTATGGCTACCCTACACCCTGCCAGATCTCATGTTCTGGCACTATAGGGTGCTTTCTGGTGGCACAAAAGCCACATCAGTGTCATGCACTGCTAGCACACTGCTGCAAACAGGTAGTGATGCAATATGCACTGCTATGGCTCCAGAGACTTCCATTGGTGCTGGTAAGTTGGTGACCAAATGTGGCCAATCTGCTTCCTGGCCAATTGGCATTCTTGGACATTTGCACCAATTGTGTCCGGGACACAATATAATATAAGTATATTTGTTGGTACCTTTTAATTTTTAAAATGCAAAGGTAGGGATAGGGTTAGGGCTGGGATAAGAGGCTTAGGATATATAACATGGGGTTTGTTGTCCAGTTATAGTCTAATGGTTGCCCAGTTATAACGGTAAAAGCTTCCCCACTACCAAATGGTCTCGTCATGACCCACTGCAGGGGGCGGTGCTCATCTCCGTTTCTAAGCCGAAGAGTCAGCGTTTTGTCCTGAGGACAAGCTTCCATGGTCATGTGGCCGGCATGACTATACGCCAAGGCGCATGGAACACTGAAATGGTACCTATTTATCTACTCACATTTTTCCCACTGAAATGGTACCTATTTATCTATTCACATTTTTACGTGCTTTTGAACTGCTAGGTTGACAGGAGCTGGGACAAGCGACGAGAGCTCACTCCGTTGTGCAGTCTTGAACTGCCAACCTTCCGGTCAGCAGGTTCAGCAGCAGCGGTTTAACCCACAGCGCCACCCCATCCAAGTAATAGTGGGTTACAAATAATCACGATGCAAAAAAACCTGGACATGAATATCTAGGGAGGCCAACGACTGGGGCACATTTGACCGGGACCCAATCGTCCAGGATGCAAATACCATAGTAGTGTACGAGCACTACTACAGTGTTTCCATCCTGGACGATTGTCTCATCCCTATTTTACTGAAAGAGCTAATAACTACTGCAAAGTTCAATGCAGCAGGGGGCTTTCAGTGGGGCGTGTCTGCTGCGCTCCAGGCAATGGGGGAGCTGCAGGATGAATGGTGAACTGCTGAAAGGCTGCAGAATGATGTGGCAGAATGATGCCTCTGCACAGAGCCCAGGCCAGAGGTCCTGTCAGAGCTAGTCAGTGACTTGGCAAGGAGAACCGCTGTGATCCTGTTAGTGCTCTGAAGAGTGAGATCCTTTGGCACGTCATACTGACCATGAATCACACCAGGCCGGAACTCCCTGTTACAGACAAAAGCTGAGGAAAGGAGCTCAATGGGGAGAATCACATGGTGGAGTTCCCAAAGGAGCAGGGACAGGGATAAATAGGCTGTGGAGGACCAATCAGATGCTGCAGGCACCTCGTCCATCACCAAAATCCTGGCAAAGAATATCAGTTGAGAAACCCCAACCTGTAAGTATGTGGCTGAAGCTTGGCTCTTATTCCTCTGCTCTGAACTTCAGGCAACAGCAAGCTGTAGAGCGCAATCTGAACCTGGAGTTAGGCCAGCAAAGTTTGACTGGCACAAGGAACACCGTATAAAGCTTGTTGGGACCATTCTTGGAGTCAGGGAGGATGGGCACTCTGACTGTGTGCTGGCCTCTCTGACTCCGAGAGTGATCCAAGCATACCGTATTTCCCCAAGTATAAGGCGCACCAAAGTATAAGACGCACCTTAATTTTGGGGCCAGAAATTTGAAAAATACATTTTTGGGGCCGGCTGCTCTTTATGGTAAGCGGGAGCATGGAGAATGCTGCGTTCTCCGTGCTTCCGATTGCCTTAAGAGCTGCCGGCCTCCCGCCGGCTCTTAAGGCAAGCGGGAGCATGGAGAACGCTGCGTTCTCCATGCTCCCGCTTGCCTTAAAGAGCCGGCGGGAGCGCTGCCCTCCCTTCTCCATGCTCCCGCCGGCTCTTTAAGGCAAGTGGGAGCATGGAGAATGCAGCGCTGCCCAGCACACCCCTTGAATAAGACGCACCCAATTTTTAGCCCCCGGTTTTTGGGGAAAAAAGTGCGTCTTATACTTGGGGAAATACGGTAATTTATGGTGTCTCTTCTGCCAGCCAAACTTGGCAGGCTTAACTGTGTCAGTCTAACTCCAGGTTAGGGTAGTGCCCTCAGGCTGTGCTTGTGGGAGATATTTGCCAAAGGGTGGCCATCCCTGGGTGCCTCTCAGCAATTCGCTGGCTCACCTGGCATGCGTTAGAAAAAAAAAAAGAGTTTGCTGCTTTGAACAGAATTAATATGCTGGGAAACGGACAGTCCTGCTCAGAAGAAAAAATAAAACACCTTTTGACATCTCCACCCCCTTTCATTTCCAGTACAGATTGAATTCAATATTGATTCAGTCAGTGGCTTTCCTCAGCTCGTGAGCGAAGGGCCTGGGAACTCCGAAAAGCAGGCGCTGAGTAGATAACACAACTGCGGCACCTGAGGATGTGTCACACAGAGGCGTTTCTACAGGGAGGGCAAAGCTCTAAGTGTTGCAAGAAGCCTTACCCTGTCATGTAAATCCCTCCTCTCCCTTGCTGCTGTAGCCAGTAAGCAACACCAAGATGTTGCTTTTCCCTGTGAGAATTGGCTAAAACGGTGCAGGAGAGGAGTGATTTCCACTGCAAGGTAAGGCTTCTTGCAAAACTTAGAGCTTTGCCCTCCCTGTAGAAACACCACTGGTGTCACACCGAGCCTGGAGAGGCCAGTGCAGCTTCTGATCGCCGACTGATTGCCTTCTTCGTCCTACTGATCCTTCCCTGCTGTTTAGCAGGTGCAGATCCGAGGAGCCCGTAGGGGAGGCTGGCACGAATGTGCCCTTGCGCCGGGGAAGCTCCAGCCTCCTTATATTCTGCTGGATACAGCGCAGGCCTGCAGGCCTGCCTGTTCCATCACAGTAGAGGATTGCGCTCTAAAATTCATCATTCATTTATAAAACTGATTTTTTTTGGCCCACAAAAGGTGTGTAAAATATGCAATGTGGCCCTTGTATTGAAACGTTTGGAGTTCAACTGATCTAGTTCAACACAGTTCTTACTACAAAGTGACTAAGTTCTTACTACAAAGTGCAATCCTAAGCAGCGTTGGATTGGCACAGCTGGCCGGCCAGCGGCAAATCCAATGCTCCTTTGGGGAGGCTGGAGCCTCCCAATGGCAAGGGCACGTTCACGTCCATACCGTTGGGAAGGCTCCAGCCTCCCCAATGCTTGACCTGAATCGGGGTTGTGCGGCCTCCTGGAAGGGCTTCGGATTTGGCCTTATGGCCGAATCCAGAGCCTGCCCACAATCTCCCTCCCCCACACCAATCCCCGTCCTGGAATGGGACGGAGCCTCCCCCACACTGACCGGCTTTGGTCGGCGCAAGGGAGGCTCCCCGTCGGCGCTCTCAAGCCGACGCGACTCATAGCGTTGGCTGGAGAGCTTTAGCTCTCGGTGCCCCCGCGTCTGCGCTAATGACGTAGCACCGACACACCAACATTGCGTCAATGCTGCGGGGCAGCCAGGATTGTGCTGTGACAGCTAGCACTGGCAGAAGGAGCATTCTGCCATTGCTGGGAAAGCACAATAAAGCACTTTCCAGCAGTGCGTTCAGTGGCATGCTTCCAGGATGTCCATAGGAAAACCTGGGTGCATTGTTGGCTCTCCCACCACCTGCCAGAACAGGTAGGTCAGCCGGAGAGGTGGGAGGGGTGGGGAAGGCAGAATGTGGGCATAACAGGTGAGGAGGTTGCAGGAGGCGATGGGATGCATTGTCAACGGCACATACTGGATGCTATCCCTCTTTCCTGCAGCCTCCCCACCTGCTTATCTCCCCAGACTAGCAAAATCACTAGCTTAGGTCTGAGGGGACCCACTGTGGAGTGGGACGCTTATTGAAGTGCAAGGGGATTTAAATCTTGCCCGATTCCCCCCCCCCCCGTGGGATATAGCACACTTGTTTTTGTCAAGGTTGCACTGGGTGCAAGGAGGAGGTTAGTGTAGGTTAGTGCTCTAAGCCTGTGCGATTCGTTTCGTGGCTGTGCGAATTTTGTATTTAAAACTGGCTGACATAATGATGCCTCTTCATGCAGTTCCCAGGCTGGAGAAGCAGCTTGTTCCATGCGGCTGACACGAATTAACCCCTGAACTTGCTGTTAGTGGACAGAACGCATTTGCTACAGCCGCTTCTGTTCGGAAATGTCCTACATGGTAGAAGTACAGTAGATACAAACAAACAAAATGACAGCATCCAACCAGCAGTGCTCAATCCTCTGGACATCCTCCTTTTTTTCACCAGCGTATGTCCTGACCTAGGACATTTTGGTACCTGCAGTGAATTGGGGGGGGGGGGTCCTCCATGAATGATCTTTGCTTCCTGACCAACAGCAACCTGATGCCAGCACTGAAGCTCCTTGGATTCATGGCAGAAGGCAGACTACAGACTACAGTAGCATAGATGGGAGGAGGCAGCTTGCTAAGTATTGCAGGTGCCTCAATGCGTCGTGTAAGCTGCTCCTCCCCCTTGCTGTTGGAGCCATTCTGGCTGTCAAAGGGAAGGGGCCACTTACAGTGTTGCCACCCGGAATGGCTCCAACGGCAAGGGGTCACTTACATGGCTCATTGAGGCACCTGCAATACTGAGCATGCCACCCCCCTCTGGCTACATTGCCAGCAGACTACCTACTGTACAGGGCCCGGGCCATTTCCAAGGTGACTCAGAGCACAGAATGGGAAAAGGCAGGCCCTGTTCAAATCAGATGGAGAGCGCATGAGGCTGAGAGCGCATCCCTCACTGCAGCAAACGCTCCCTCACAGCCTCCGCTCCGCTTGTCTTCGGGACGGCAATAAACTCCACAGTAAGCTGTCATGTAAGATAAGCATCGGATTTACAGTGCAAATTAGTCTCTCAGACAATGGAGTGAGCGAAGCATTTTGGTGGCATGGAGGAGCCCAGATTGAGAAAGAGATACAGACAGCTGAGATGAAAATGCGCACAATCATCAGAGCCACAGACACGCAGTCAGCCCAGGAAGCAAATTCTTTTCCCTGGAGCCTGCTGCTGCGGCTGCAAACACTCCGCCATCTGTCAAGCCTTTTCCTTTCAATCAGCGACCTGCCCTTTCCAAGGGTCTCTCCAGCCTCACCTCACTCCAAGTCAATTTAGAGGAGAAGGGATAAGGCGGGGGGGGGGGGGAGATCAACAGCGGCCTGTGCACCAGTTCTCTCCTTTGGGGCCGGCACCCACACACAGCACATTGTCCTCTTGAGCTGGGGCCCTCCCTGCTCCCAATCGATTTCTGTACAGCACTGGATAACACTGACAAAGCTAACTTGGCTGACAGGGTCTGGAAGCTTGGAGTACATGATGAGTGGCAGGGCAGCAGTGGCACTAAGGGCACAATCAGCGGTGTTATGCTGCCGGAACGCTGGGCGGGACATCCGGGTGATTGACAGCCTGCCCGTCGCGTTCTGCAGTGTTCCGCAGTTTGCGTAACGTACGCAAGTGGCGTAATTGGTTACGCAAACGGCGTAACACTGCGGAACGCGATGGGCGGGCTGTCGATCACCCGGATGTCCCGCCAAGCGTTCCGGCAGCATAACACCGCTGGGCGCAATCGTGCCCAGTGCTGGAATAGCATGGCCGGCCAGCCAACGCCATATCTCGCGCTGGGTAGGTGGAGGCTGGAGCCTCCCCGCGGCAAGGGAGCATGCGCTCCCTTACTGTAGGGGAGGCTCCAACCTCCCCTCTGCGCTCCTGCGCCCGCTAAAGAGCGGTCACAGATCCAAGGAGACCGTGCGGCTTGAATCGGGGCCACGCAGCCTCGTGGATGGGCTTAGGATGTGGCCGTATAGCCACCTCCCAAGCCTGTCCACGTCCCGCCCAAGTTCTGCCCCTGCCTCCCTCCCTCCCACCAATCCTTGCTCCGCTTCCGCACACGGCCTCCTTTGTGCCGACTGGCTTCGGTCGGCACAAGATAGGCTCAGCACGGGCACAGGAGGGCCAGCGCTGCCTGCAGTGCCGGTCCTGTTGCTCTAGTGCTAACGTGGGGCTGCTGCTCTGCGCTCCTGTGTCAGCTCTAGAGGCATTGCGCCGACACTATGACGTAGCATCGGCGCGACGGGCAGTGCAGGATTGCGCTGTAAATGGTCAATGATTTAGCACTTTCCAGGATACACTATGAGAAAATGGAGTCCTTCCCTTCAGCTCCTCTTACTTGAGGATGAAGGATGACTATGACCAGTAGCAGAGCTAGGGGTGTGTGTGTGCAGTGCTGTAATGTGGGTGGAGCCCGAGGAGCAACTGCTCCAGGAGGAGTTCAAAGGGGGGCACAATTTTTGCAGCATCAAAAAGCATCAAATAGCATCAGAAAGCATCAAATAACTTTGGTATTTTGAAAATTGTGCCCCTTGTCCCCTCTGTATGACTTCTTTTGACCTGATTTTCCTGTTGTTTCCACCCTTGTTTCCACTCAAATGGCTCCTTACGACACCTGGAGGAACCAGAAGTGAGGGTGAACTGAAACACCTTGTTTATTAAACTCTTTGTTGGAGAGCCTCCAAATAAGGAAGTGGGTGGTGACATGATGTCATCGCTACTCCTGGTTTTCTTAAGATAGGCCTGGAGAGAATGCAGCCACACGCTAGTGGTGAGTTTGGGAAAGGGGGGGTGCAAAATAATTTCTTGCTCCAGGCGTATTTTTCATTAGTTACGGTTCTGTGTGTGTGTGTCGCTGTCAGTATTGCAGGTGCCACAGCACGCCATGGAAGCCGTTCCTCCCACTTGCCATCAGAGCCATTTGGGCCAGTGATGGCAATACCTGTACATTGCCATTGCCATCCTGAATGGCTCTGACCTGGAATACTTACAATGCCATCACCCTGTCGTTGCACAGCTACTATGATGCAAGTATATTTTTTGCTTTGCAAATCATTAACTGAAAAAGATGGGGAATGGTTCTGCTTAAGAAACAGCTGGGTACGGTTTACGGGGCAACGGCTTACTTTCTAGGGCGTAGATGCAGTGCTCACTGCAGCCCTCTGAAGATCCTTCTGGGGGGAAAAAGAGTCTTGGGAGTAGGTTACAGATCAGCTTGTTCTTATCAATTTATGACTAGCTTTTGGCAAGGAGTGGGCACGTAGCTGGTGCAGAATGCTTTCACTGCCAATTTAAATACAGGTCACAGTGACAGTGACCCTGAAGGCTTTCCTCTGGTGATTGGAGCCACAAATAACTCCGAAGCAGGTAGGAAATATTCCAGGGCCCATTTCCTGGAAGGCACCAGGTTTCAGAGAAGCCACAGGCCCAAAAATTCACTGTGGTGTCATGTCTGACACACATACACACTCACAGGGCACAATCCTTACATGGAGTTAAGCCAGCACAAATTAGGCCAGCAAGTTTGGCCAGCACAAGGGACAACATAAAGTTATGTCTGGGCCACTCTCTGAGTCAGAGAGGGCAGCACACAGACATGCGCCATCTTCCACTTTATGGTGGCCCTTGTGCTGGCCAAACTTTGCTGGCCTAACTTGTGCCGGCCCAATTTCAGATTAGGATTGCGCTCACACACACACACACACACACACACACACACACACAGAGAGAGAGAGAGAGAGAGAGAGAGAGAGAGAGAGAGAGAGCTTGTGCCTTATCTTTTGACTCAGGCTTGGCTCAGTGCCACCACTCTCCCATGGCACCTTCTTCTCCCTTCCCATGAGCTGAAGATTAAAGTTGTGACTCACCTCCCAAAATAATGACAGTGACAAGAGCCAGGATGTGGTATTGGTTCAGTAGTTAGACTTGGAAGATCCAAATTCAAATCCCTGTTCAGCTGTGAACATTCCTGGGTTTGGCCAGTCACTATCTCTCTGTCTCACCTTCCCATAGGGTTGTTGTCAGGACAAAAGGAGGGGAGGAACGATGTCCACCACCCTGAGAGTAAGGGTGGCATTAAAATGAGAAAGGCATAAATAACTATGCAGGTGTGAGCATAGAACCTTCAGTGCTGGAAGAAAGCAAGAGGATGCTCTTTCCCATTGCGGGATTCACAATGTTATCACCTGTTATCCAGGTGACAAACATTTTTATCCTCTCAGGCTTCTTAAATTTAGTTTTAAATTGTCTGCAGCTTTAAGTAAAGTAGCCTACTGTGCAAAGCTAACAAAGCTAACTGCTAAACAGCAGGCGCAGATCCGAGGAGACTGCAGGGCCCGAATCGGGGCCGTGCAGACTCCTGATTGGGCTTAGGATTCGGCCTCATGGCTGATTCCCAAGCCCGCCCATGTGCCCCCCTCAACCACCCCCCCCCCCCCGCCAATCCCTTCGGCCAACGCAAGGGAGGCTTGGCGCAGATGCAATGGAACCGGCACTGCAGGCAGTGCCAGTCTGGTTGCTCGAGCACTGACATGGGGGTGCCATTCAGCACCCCCGCATCGGTGCTACATCCTTCACGTCAACACTATGATGTAGCATCGACACAATGGGCAGTGCTGGATTGCACTGTCAGTCTGTGCTTGGAATGGTTTTGGCCTTGCCAAATTGCTAGGGAATTTGGAATTGCTAGGGAATTTGGAATTGCTTGGCCTTTGGAATTGCTAGGGAAAGAAAGGAGCAAACGTTGTTGATCAATAGGATCAGGAAGAAGGAAACACAACGTTACTTTCAAACACACTTTCATGCTTTCCACAGTGCTGGAAATATTGGTCGGAACTGCTCAGCATTTGCAGTTCCTATTGACTTTGGCTGGGTCAATATTAAGCAACTCAGAACATCTCACCATAGTGCTCAACACCAATAGCAGGGGTTTTAGTTCCTTACTTGGGCTGCATAATGAGAACCAATGGAGAGAAGAAAGAAAGGCAGAAAATGCAGGAAAAAATGAGAGGAAACCTCAGAGGTGCAGTGAAGACCATCTCGGCAAGAACCTCAACACCCTAAAACTGTCCTCCTTGATTCACTAACCATGTTGAAAACTACTCTGAATACTGATAAAATTGAGAATTTGTTACTAGGATTTGTAATTTGTGATCAGCAAATAGAGTGCCACTTGCTTTTGACTAAAAATCAGCAGAGTTTTACTTGAGTACATGATAATAGGGATGTGGTGGCTCTGCGGGTTAAACCACTTAGTTGTTGACTGGAAGGTTGGCAGTTCGAGACCACGCAATGGAGTGAGCTCCCATCGCTTGTCCCAGCTCCTGCCAACCTAGCAGTTCAAAAGCACCTAAAAATGCAAGTAGATAAATAGGTACCACTTTGGTGGGACAGTAACGGTGTTCCATGTGCCTTGGCATATAGTCATGCCTGGCACATGACCACGGAAGCTTGTCCTAGGACAAACACCGGCTCTTCGGCTGAGAAACAGAGATGAGCACCACCCCCTACAGTCGGTCACAATTAGACCATGTGGTTGTGGGGAAACCTTTACCTTAGAATAAAACAGCCAATATTATCATGCCATTGTACAAATCGATGGTAAGGCCACACCTGGAATATTGTGTACAGTTCTGGTCGCCACACCTCAAATAGGACATAGTGGAGCTGGAAAAGGTGCAGAAGAGAGCAACGAAAATGATTACAGGGCTGGGGCACCTCCCTTATGAAGAAAGACTGCAGCGTTTGGGGCTCTTCAGCCTAGAAAAAAGGCACCTGAGAGGAGACATGATTGAGACATACAAAATAATGCATGGAAGGGATAGAGTCGATAGAGGGATGTTCTTTTCCCTCTCCCAAAACACCAGAACCAGGGGGCATCCGCTAAAACTGAGGGTTGGGAGAGTTAAAACAGATAAAAGGAAGTACTTTTTTACCCAGCGCATAGTTAATCTGTGGAACTCTTTGCCACAGGAGGTGGTGATGGCATCTGGTCTAGATGCCTTTAAGAGGGGATTGGATGGATATCTGGAAGAAAAGTCCATCGTGGGCTATAGGCAATGATGGGTTGTAACCTCCTTACATTAGTAGTAGGCTACTTCAGAGTATTGGGTGCAAGGGAGTGGCAACAGGATCCAAGCATCTTGTTATCTCATGCCTCCCTGGGGCACCTGGTTGGGCCGCTGTGAGATACAGGAAGCTGGACTAGATGGGCCTTTGGCCTGATCCAGCAGGGCTTGTCTTATGCTCTTATGTTCTTACCTTTACACGACCGAACAACACCCACAGAAGTTACAGCCTTCTGAGGTAACAAAAAAGGTAACATTCATCCTCTAACACACATCTTTTCAGCCACAGCTCCTTTTAGAAAGGTCCTGGAATGAATATACCAACCAGCGGGAAGATTACACTGAGGGCTTTCAGGAATACTTTTTCAGTCTGTCACATCGACGCAAAGCCTTTCCCCATCTGTGCTGTAAATTGGCACCACAGCATATGGTAGGGCCTGCCTAACACTTCTTCATTAGGGAGGTTTTGAGGATTGATTCATTGTGTGGGGAACAACCCTGTTATATAACAGCAATGGTAATGATTTGCTTTTAAATAGTAATGAATCTACGGCCTAACGGCAAATATTTTGAACGGAATTTTAAAAAAAGTGTCCAGGGGCCTAAGCCAGTATTGTCATTCAGTAACGAGCTGCCGGAACGTGAGGCGGGACTTACCGCTTGATTGACAGGCAGTCTGTAACGCGTTGCCGCCTGCCTGCCCGCCGCGGGGGCTCTCTCCGGGTGGCGCGCCCCTCCGCGGCTCGCCTAGGCACCCAGCGCGCCCCCCAGGCAAGCGGGCAACCCCTCCGAAGCCAGGGGTGCCCGTGCGGCGGTCGGGCAGGCAGCAACGCATCACAAACGGGCAGCCAATCGGGCGGTAAGTCCCGCCTCACGTTCCGGCAGCTCGTTACTGAATGACTTACCCAGTATTGTTACTGGCCTAAGCCTACTTGTCAGTAGTGTTAGAGTGCGGGTGGCCCAGTACGTACTGCAGGTTCCTCAATGTGCTGTGTTAGCGGCTCTTCCCACCAAGGCCAGCTTTAAACCAATGTGACCAATGTCGTCACATTGGGCCCCGCACTTTGGGGGGCCCTGCACAAGCAGAGCAAGCAAATTGCCTACTGCTGCAGCTGGGATCTCCATGGGCTGCAAGTCAGTGGGGTGAGCAGAGCAGCTTTACCTTGGGCCCTCCCTCCTGCCCCTGCAAAATGGGCCTCTTGGAAGCAGTTGGTGGTGACATCATCATGTCACCACCAACATTTCCAGGTGCCAGGCATGGTACTACAAGCTCTTTTCTTGTTGAGTGGGGAGCGAGCGGGGGGGCTCCTGCGGGAATGCCCCACATTGGGCCCCACCACTGCTAGAGCTGGCCCTGCTTCCCACTTGCCATCAGAGACATTCCAGGCAGTGATGGCAATGTGCAGGCGCTCAAGCACCTGTGTGTTGCTGTTGCCGCCCGGAATGGCTCTGATGGCAAGTGGAAGGGCCTCTTACATGACACATTGCAGTGTCTGCAGTACTTATCGCATCATCTCCCCCACGGCTATGCTACAGGTTCTTCTAATAGGGCCCAGGAACCTTGAGCTGAACGTCTAGGAACAGCTGAAATTATGACACTCCCTTAGTGTCATAAATGACATTCATGCCATTGGTTCACATAGTTCAGTACTGTCTACGCTGGCTGGCTGTGGTTCTGGGGCTCAAAGGGCCCTTTCCCAAACTTCCCTGGAGATGCTGGGGATTCAGGCTGGGACCTTCTGCAAACAAAGCTGAGCTACAGCCCACCCCCAAAGCTGTGTACAAATAAGCCACCAGCAGGCATTTATGGGCAGACAGTTTCATTAACTCTACCGACAGTCTGTACTAAGCCATCCCTGACCTGCTGAGCTCTGCCAATGTGCTGGTTTTCGTAGAAGAACAAGTTGATCTCGAAAGAGCATTGAAACACCAGCATTTCAGGGTGGCACTGCAAGAAGAGAGTTTGCCTTGACTGTGTGCAGTCCAGTGAAGCAGAGCCTTACTAGAGTCAACAAGTGCATACAGACATATACCTTTATTGGCATAAAGACCCAACAAGTGAAAAGAAAGCCCAAGGACCCAACAAGGTACAAAAGGGTTCCTTGGCTTTCCATGCTGCTCCTTCCTTCTCTGGCACAATCAGTGAGTTAAGCAGCGCACACACAAAGTCTTCATCATCACTCTTAGGGTGCGATCCAACATCCACTGTTGGACCGTTGCTGGGAGTCCCTCTGAGGGAAGAGCATGTTAGCACCCTTTCCCCAAGGGAGGCTCCACCCTCCATAGTAGTGGCGTTTCTACAGGGATGGCAAAGCTCTAAGTTTTGCAAGAAGCCTTACCTTGCAGTGGAAATCACTCCTCTCCTGCACCGTTTTAGCCAATTCTCACAGGGAAAAGCAACATCTTGGTGTTGCTTACTGGCTACAGCAGCAAGGGAGAGGAGGGATTTACATGACAGGGTAAGGCTTCTTGCAACACTTAGAGCTTTGCCATCCCTGTAGAAACGCCTCTGCTCCATAGGATTCCTCAGATCTGCACCTGCTAA
The DNA here is from genome assembly GCA_029204185.1 of Lerista edwardsae. Lineage (NCBI taxonomy): Eukaryota > Metazoa > Chordata > Lepidosauria > Squamata > Scincidae > Lerista > Lerista edwardsae. The sequence continues at coordinate 12,325,537 of JAJKFI010000007.1, read as the reverse complement.
ATAGCAGGCGCAGAGCCGAGGAAGACACACAACCCAAATCAGGGCCACGCGGCCTGAGGATGAAGCCTTGGGTTCAGCCTACTGGCTGGATCCCAACCCCAACTCCTTCCCTAGGCCAGCAAGTCTACGGGCCAGCCTACCCCCACCCCGTTCCTCCCGCCCCCTCACCCACCGACCCGAACAGCCCTTGTGCCAGCCAAGTTCATCACTCTTAGGGTGCAATCCACCCTTTTCGAGTGATGCAACATGCTAGCGGTGGCCCAAGAGCCATACTGCTGACTCAGGGGTGGCTGTAGATGCCACCGCATCAATGCTAGTGACGTTGGGCCAACGCAAGCATGTTGCGTCGGCCCAACAGTGGACATTGGATTGCACCCTAAGAGTGATGATGAAGACTTTCTAAAACCCCATGACAATATACAGGGAAGCCTCCAGCAGCCGATTTGCTGTAATAATGGCTGGTTTCCAATAGAAAAAAAGAGAAAAAAAGGGCAGATACCTGTGTCAGCAATCTCTGGGGAGGCAGCAGGCAGAGTTGCCTCCAGTGGGTTACCCTGAAATCGTGGGTGGCATTCCCCCTCAAAAAAGGCAGGGAGACGTGCTTCCAGTCAAAAAAAAAAAACAGCAGGGAGCCTTCATGAGCAAGCTCTGCAGAGGCAGCAGGAAGAGATGCCTCTGTTTGGTTTTAAAAAGCCATCAAAAATGCAGAGAGTCTGAGCAACGGACTGCTCTCTAAATCCCCATGGGATGCAATTTTCCAGTTGCCTCTGGGGGCTTGTCACTGAGCTCTTCCTAGCTCTAAGCGGGGAAAGAAGAGATGGGGTTTTTTAAAATAAATTTATAAATGGCAGGGGGGAGAAAGGGAGAGAGAGGGTTTCTGAGACTGAGCTTACAGGGGAGGGAGAGGCGAGAGGGAAGGGGAGTGTGTTTATTGCTTCTCCAGGCCTGGACCTCACCTCACCTCACTGCTGTGTACACAGAATCTTTTAGGAACTGCCTTTCCTCTTGGCTGTGCACTTAGTCCATGCCATGGGAATGTCCTCTGACATTCCCAGGGCACATTCCCAGGGCACTGGAGCCAACCTCCCCAGTGCCCTGTGGGACTGTCATATTATCTTGTGCCTGTTTCATTTATATGTCCATTTTCTTCTTTGGGGCTTAAGGGGGCATTCAGAGGAATGAGAATCTCAAGGTGCTTAGTCAGTGGTGTCATTCAAATGATTTAGGAATAGGAACTCACTTTTGATTGGCACTTGTCGGGAACCCGGAACCAGCCACGGAGCCCGTTAGGATCCGGAACGCCCGTTCTGGTCCGTTCCCCCTGAATGACATCACTGCCTTTGCCCCCCCTAGGAATCCAGAGTCGCTCCCTTCAACCCTCTGAGTGCCAGCCAACCAAGAAGAAAAGCTCTTTGCAGAGGAATTGGGAGGGGGAGGAGGGAGAGTGAAGTGGGTGGAGTCAGCCCTAATTTTAACTAGTGGAACTGAGTTCCCCCGCGTTCCCCCTGCATGACATCACTGTGCTTAGTGTAGCATGCATAGTCTCTCTCTCTCTCTCTCTCTCTCTCTCTCTCTCTCTCTCACACACACACACACACACACACACACACACACACACACACACACACAGACTCTGCCCCACATTTCTTACTCTGATATAGGTAAGGCCGTTCCAAGTTCGCTCAGATCCTCCATCCACTACATCACACTGGTTCTTCAATACACAGCGCACCACTGGTGGCGCGCAGGCTAGTGGTGCAGACTGCCCGGCCAGGGCTGTTCCCACAATCCTGTCCTCCTCCTCAACAGCCATATGGCTGAACTGATGATGCATGGGGCTTATATGGGCTCACAAAGCTGAAATTAATCTGATCCTTCAGAACCCGATACACTGCTTCTCCTACAGAGAAGAATCGTCTCCAACGCTGCACCTGAATCCAAAACCGTCTGCAGCAGTCCTGATTCCTGGTGACTAAACCGAGGTTCATATAAGACGTGTTGTTTGGAGGGTGCTGGAATAAGCTTCCATGCAGCTGCTAATGCCCGTCATGGTGGTAACATCTGGGAGGCTCAGCAGCCATATGGGAGGCCGTTCCTAGTGCTCTCCCACATGGTAAGTATCATGTGTAGACAGACCTGAGCCTGGAACAAATTTTCCCAACTGTAATACACTGCTAAGTTATGCTGCAACATATGTACATCCTTGTAACACAGAGCGACAGTGAGAGCTGTTCAGCCATCAATTCCATCATCCCAGAGAACCTCCCCGCTGCCTGTGATCGGCAATTCTTCAAATATTAAAATGTGCAAGTGTAGGCTAGTTGGTTTGACAACACTCTTCACTTCTGCAATGGCGCCCTGGGGAAGCTTCCCTGTGCCAGCTCATTGTTTTGCAGATCTGCCTGTCAGCCACGGAGTTCTCATCACATCGGAACACCTAAGAGCAGCCTGTGAAGGGTACTGTGGAGTTGCTGCACGCAGAGTAGCCTGCTGCTACTCTTACTCCGAGCCTGAAGTGAAACCTTCAGAGACTGCCTCCACTGAAGCCGAACAGATGTTAGCAGAGCACATCACAATTCTAGTTGCTCTCTGCTGATTGGCAGGAGCAGAAGATATTGGGGCAATTGGGGGCTTTAATTAAAGGCGGAACGTTCTATTCAATGCACATACTGGGGGCGCAATCTTAGGACGCGCCTGGGGCAAACGCAACATGCTTGCGTCGGCCCAATGTCACTAGCGCCGACACGGGGGCGCCAACCAGCACCCCGCCTTGGCGCAAATGCCGTCGGGCCAATGCTAGCTGCAGCATCGGCCCAAGGGTGCCAGGCGGAGGCGCTGCAGTGCTGTTCTGGCGCAAGAGCGGTTCTGGGCGTGGGCAGAGGTGGGCGGGCTGGTGGCCCCGGGGAGGGGGGCTGGGCTGGAATGCAGCCGGTACGCCGCCTCCAAGCCTCTGTTCCCAAGCTGCCTCAGCGGCTTCCTCGGCTCTATACAGCAGGCGCAGAGCCAAGAAAACCAATGGGGAAGCTGGAGTGCCCTTGCCCTGGGGAGGCTCCCCAGCACACTTTTCTTTATTCGTGTCAGAAGCACCTACATTAATATAATTTTATACATACATCAAAATATGTTTTTAGAATAAAATACAGGGTTAAAACTAGATATCATTTGCCCAATAACAACAACAACAACAACAACAACAACAACAACAACAACAACAATAATAATACTTGGATTTATATACCGCCTTTCTTAGGTCACCAGATTTCTCTAATGACTATAACTCAAGGCGGTTGACATAGGCAGACTTCATTCAGAAACCCGAAGGTTTTTGCAATTTATACAGAAATGTTCTAGCTTTCAAGAACTACACACATACAGATGGATCTTTTTGGATTTAGTCCTCCTTTCTGGCCACCCGTTTGTCTTCTTGCTGGCAGATAAACGGCTTCCCTGCTCCCACCAGAGAAGCGGCTGAACTTCGGCACAACTCCCCCTCACACAAGGCAGCCGAAGCTCAGCTGTTAATCAGTTGCAATTAACGAGGTCTGCCACTCACAGAGACTTCCGGCTGTCCCAAACTGGCGACCTTCAGATCTTCAGATCTTATCTTCAGGCAAACGGAGGCATTAACCCTCTCGACTAAATCGTCTGCCCAATATCTTCTGCCCTAAATCAATACTGGGCCACTTCAACAGCGTTCTCCCTTGCCAACATAAGATCTTCCATTGTGCATGTAGAGGGGCACCATGTGTACTGTAGCATATGTGAGATGGTTTGTTCTTCTCCAGATTCACACAGCGTGTTTTTTTATGGGGAAACCCCATTTCCTCAGGTTGTCCTTAGATTTTCCTACCCCAGCACGCAGTCGATTTAAGGATTTCCATACAGGCCATGGTTGTTCTTGGCCTGATGGCGGGCATGCATGTTTGTGCCCATTCACTCAGCAGCTCCTTGCTCACTTTCCATAGTTCCAAAGCAGCCTGTGGCGACAGGTTATTGGGGTGGGGGGCACAGTCCTAAGGAAGCTATTCCGTGATCTCAGTCTTGACGGTGGGAGTCGATGGCCATACAGTGGGTGTGTTTCTAGAGATGTCGCTTTAACCCACTTCCTCTGTGCTGCGCTGTCCCGAGAATATGCCAGCTCTGTCTGGTTTAGATGTAATCACGCAAAACAGGTGGATGTGGCACTAAATGACACCGCAAGACTGGTCACAGGATGCCTAAAACCGACTCCAGTACAAAAGGTGCATTACCTAGCTGGCCCCCGCACAATGAAGCTGCACTGGATTTGATGCAGGCCCGTTGGCCTCACCATTCCAGCCTCACTCACTTAGGATCGCACTCTAGGTCTCGATGACTTTTCCCCAACAGTGAGACTGACTCGCACAGCATACCTTTGTACCTGCATTGTCCCTGGAGATATACCAGCACATTTCATCCTGTGTGGGAATCCATATAGGTTTGGGGGCTCTTCCCAAGAGGCTAATAAATAGACCAGTAAGGACAGGATAGAGCAGAAGTGTCAAACATATCCCAAGAAGTCCCTCCCTCAGGGGATTTTAACCAATTACAATGCATCACCAAACTATTGCACTTACATTGGGCAATAATTTAAAACAGTGGTTCTAAAACTGTGGGTCGCAACCCACCAGGAGAACCGGAAGCAGGGTATTTCCCCTTATTAAGTGAATGGCCCTGCAGGGAAGGCAGTGACAGCAATCGCAGTGCCACCACTACCAAGGGGCTTTTTAATTACTTGGGGGGCAGCGCTGGTCTTCCGCAGAGTGCAGTGGGTTCAGAGCCCCCCCAGCGGTGTTATGCTGCTGGAATGCTGGGCGGGACATCCGGGTGATCGACAGCCTGCCCGTCACGTTCCGGAGCGTTACGCCGTTTGCGTAATGTACGCAAGCGGCGTAATTGGTTACGCAAACGGAGTAACGCTCCGTAACGCGACAGGCGGGCTGTCGATCACCTGGATGTCCCGCCCAGTGTTCCGGCAGCATAACACCGCTGGAGCCCCCTCTGCACACCTCCCCATTTCTGAAAAAAGCCCTTATCTCCAATCAGAACTTACTTCTGGTTTTCATTCCTGCCCCCGCAAAGACTCTTAGCTGCTTCTCAACGTCCAAGCAGGACTTTGAAAAACCCTGATCTAAAAAATACACGCTTCAGGTCCCTTGTCTTGATTGCAATGTTCCCACCTGGAGAGGTTCTTCTTTTGGATGGTAGATCAGAGAGCCTTCTAATTACCTACAGCTGTAACTCACCCCCCTTTTAACCAACTTCAGCACACTTCACACATACATTAACCCCCTGCTACCCAAATAAATCAGAATTCTCCAAGCTCTATTTCAAGGACTCCTCCACAATCCAGGACAACAACAGAGGTTACATTTAATGCAGAAATACATTACAGAATATTTATTTATTATTCACATTTTACCTTCCCCAATACCATCTCCCATTCCCTTTATAACAAGCTGGCAAAAGGAAGGGGGAAACCCCACTCCTGTGGGGACGAGGGGACTGTGTTCACATGCCCAAACAGATATTATCCTGTATCCTGTCTGTATCCCAAAGACAGGCAAGGACAGACAGGAACAATAATAGCACAATCCTAACCTGGAGTTAGGCCAGTGCAGTTAGGCCAGCAAAGTTTGGATAGCACAAGAGCCACCATAAAGCATGTTTGGACCACTGCCTGAGTCAGAGATGCCAGCACACAGAAGTGCGCCATCCTGTCTGACTCAGAGAATGGTCTAAACACGCTTTACGGTGCCCCTTGTGCTGGCCAAACATGACTGGCCTAACTCCAAGTTAGGATTGCGCTCTAAATCTTTCTTTCCACTGCATAGCAATTCCCAGGGCTTCTATATGTTGAGGCTACCAGGCAGGGCCGGCCTTAAGCCAATGTGACCAATGTCATCACATTGGGCGCCATACTTTGGTGCCTCTGCACCAGTGTTGTGAGCATATCACCCGCTGCTGCAGCTGGGAGCTCTATGAGCTGTAAGTCAGTGGGGCAAGAACAGCAACTTGGCCTTGGGTCCTCCCACCTGACCCTGTCTCCAAAAAGCCCCAAATGGGCCTCCTGGAAACAATTGCCAGTGATGTCATCACCAAGTGTCATGCTTTGTGCCTGCATGGCTCTTGGTGATGACATCACAACCAGCTGACATCACCACAAGCACTTTTCTGGTAAGTGGGGGCCCCGTGGCGGGGATGGGGACCCCACAGAAATGCCCTGCATTGGGTCCTGGTGTCCCTAGAGCCGGCCCTGCTATCAGGGTTCTAGTCAACAGATGCCACTGGATTGGCAGTCTAGCTTTTTCAGAGTGCAATCCTATACCTGCGTTGTGCCGGTGCTGTGCTCTTGAGCTGGTCCAGGACTGTCGCAAACATGCTGACAAGCACATCTGCGCTGGCTAGTCAGGTGCTGGACCAGTGCATACAGAAATGTTGGCGCATGGGCACCGCTGTACCCGTCAGCAGCGCCGGCCTTGCACCTGTCAAGCGTCAGCGGTGCTCGGTTGGTGCAGGGCCTCGCTGAGGGCATGCCAGAGGCATGCCGGGGGCGTAACTGGGTGGTGCCATGGGCGGCGATGGGAGCAGTGACGCACGACGGGTATTGTGCCATATCCTAAACCCCGGCCCCGGCCAGGGCGACCCTGATTCGGGCCACTGCTGAGCCTGTTTTTCGGGCCACTGCTGGCCCTTCCAGACTGCCCCCAGGGATCATGGGATGTTGTCCCCTCCTGACCACCAGCCACTTTCAGTGGCCCAGGAGGCATTTCCCTTAGCCCAGCCAGTAGTGTAGCCCAGCGTCAAGACTGGACTCAGCTAACCCCTGCTTCCAGGACACGAGGCACACCATGGCGTAAAATGTAGTGATTTACTAAAAACAGCAAGCGCTGATCCAAGCAGCCCCATAGGGCTGCCTAGGGCTTACCCGGGTGCAAGGGGAAAACCTCTCCTTGCCCTGCACTGAGCTATGGCTGCCTCCTGCTGGGCTTAGGATATGGCCCTGCTATGTCGGCCTTACTATGTCGGCCTTACTTGGGATCGCACTGTCAAAGTCTGGGCTGGCTGGTCCAAGACAACCACACTAGTTGCAAAACCGATGCCAAAACTAAAGGAATAAAAAACACATCTAGATGCGTGTGGTGCCAAAAGAAAGGTGCATACAGGCCCGTGCCCAGAAATCAGACTTCTCTTCCCTCATTTTGCTCAGCAGGAGAAGAATCTTCCAGCCGCAGGTTGCTGCACCTGGATTCTATCCAAAGAGCAGCCTTTTTCCTGTCTTGGTATAGGTTACATTGCTTTCCGACAGATCAGTCTCTATTATGGGGCCATTACTTTCATCTCCAATTATCCCCAGATTCTGGACTTTGTCTGCAGTTAATAAGTGAGGCTACGCTGGGCTCCAGCCAACTAGCTGTTAACTTCTCTATTGGCCACATTCAGAAGGTATTTTTTCTTTCCTGGCTGCTATTACCAACTCAGCTCACTCTTGGCTTCTTGAAATGGATCATTATGTAGCATAGGTAAAGACCAAAGTGCTGGCCAGCACTCGAAGTACACTCTGCCCATCGCCTCTCCTCAGTGCTCTTTTGTGCTCGACAAACACAACCTGACAATATCGCTCATTTTAAAATCTTTGTTGAAAAGACATAGACCAGGATTGCCGCAGTATGATTCCATGGCAAGTTTGGCTCCCAGCTGCTGCCATTTACAGAGGCCTAAGGATTGAATGAGAGGCAACTGGAAGGCCACATCTGTTTTATCCACTCATGCACATGAAGGGCTCTACATGTAAGTGTGAGTGTGCACGCATGTGCATTTTTATATGAAATATAGCACATAGAGGAAGGGAGCAAATTCACCTGCCCTGTACCTAACAGTGTTCCATTGCTGTAACCAGTTTTCTTTGAATTGAGAATACTGCTCAAAGCAAAGAAGCACAGAGGTGTAAAGTGGGTGGTAGGGTGGGTGTCACTCTCTCCCCTCTGTGGCAATTCTCATGGAAAGCCTAGATCCACTCCTACCTTATGTGTGAACATGTAGGCAGCTGCCCCATCACATCCAGTTTGGCCCTGAGAAAGTAGTGGTATTAGTAGTGGTATTAGCAACATAGGCACAGAGGTGTAACAAGAGAGAAGCCTGAGGGGCACCTGCCTGGGGCGCTACACCAAGGGGGGGGGTGCAATTTTCCTGCAGACCCACTTTAAAAATGTGAAAAAGACCTCAAAAGCTTCCCCTACCTTTGCACAGTAAAACCTCTGTGTGTGGAGTGCTCTCTAGGCCAGTGATGGCAAACCTATGGCATGCATGTCAAAGGTGACACGCCACAATTTTTTGGGTGACACACCAGTGTTCACCTACACCCAACAACCACTAAGGTTTTCGGTTTTTTTTTTTAAACTTGTATTCCATTTTTGTAATGATTTGATGTTTATTTATATAATGCATAGCCCTACTCATGATTGGACTGTATTTTTTAAACAATACAGTAGGCATGCCCCAGTATTTGCTGGGTTTCAGTTCCGGACCCCTCACCCCCACCCCAGTGGATACCTGAAACTATGAATAGTGGGGACATTTTTTTAAAGATAAGGGAACATCAGCAGTTTTGCTGCAACAAGGTAAAAAAAGAGATTTGTTTAAGGTTCTGCTATCTTTTTCATAGGAGTTCCAGAGCGCAATCCTAAACTGGAGTTAGGCTGGCATAAGCTAAGCCAGCAAAGTTTGGCCAGCACAAGGGCCACCATAAAGCAAGTTTGGACCACTCTCAGAGTCAGGGAGGATGGCGCACATCTGTGTGCTGGCTTCTCTGACTCCGAGAGTGGTCCAAACATACTTTGGACATACTCCCTTGTGCTGGCCAAACTTTGCTGGTTTAGTTTATGCCGTCCTAACTCAGTTTAGGATTGCGCCCCCAGTATCCATGGTATACATGGATAACTGAAACCGTGGATACCGAATCAATGGATACTGGGGGCACACCTGTAAAGAATTGTTTCTCTTTTGTTTGGGGGGATGGGTGAGTGAAACAAAGCAGAGTGAAGTTAGGCATTTTTGACACAACAAACCCAAAGGGTGAGCCATCACTGCTCTAGGCAATTTTCTGAGGTCGATGATGCCTCTTCCAGGTTGCAGGGAGAACCTCTCCTTTTGCCAGGCTTGCACTGGGAGGCTTGCACTTCCTTGACCCAGGTGCTTTTGTGTCTAGTTATGCCTCTGGATAGTAGGACGTGGTGGTGCAGTGGGTTAAACCGCTGCTGCTGTGCTTTCTGACTGGAAGGTTGGGAGTTCAAGACTGCGTGACGGAGTGAGCTCCCGTCGCTTGTCCCAGCTCCTGCCAGCCTAGCAGTTTGAAAGCACCTAAAAATGCAAGTAGATAAATAGATTAATAGGGACCAATTTGGTGGGAAGGTAACGGCGTTCTGTGCGCCACAGCGTATAGTCATGCTGACCACATGACCACGGAAGTTTGTCATCGGACAAACACCGGCTCTACAGGCTTAGAAACGGAGATGAGCACTTCCCCCTACAGTCGGTCACAACTAGACCATTCGGTCGTGAGGAAACCTTTACCTTTATGCTTCTGGACAGGCAGCTGTCTTATTCTCAGTTAGACCAATCCCCCAGTGAGTTCAGTATTGACTGGCAGACAGCAGTTCTCCGGGGCTTCACACCAGAATTTTTCTCTGCTCTACTTGCAGATACTGGGCTTTGAACCTGATGTCTACATTGCATGCAGAGCAGATGCTAGTGCACTGAACAACAGTCTCTCGGTTGCTGGGCTCATCCCTGAAATTGGCAGTCCAAAAGCCAACCACTGTATGGTTCAGCATATTCAGGCGCAATCCTAACCTGGAGTTAGGCCAGCAAAGTTTGGCCAGCACAGCGTATGTTGTGGCCAAAAGTTTGGACACCATAACGTATATTTAGACCACTCTCTGAGTCAGAGAGGCCAACACAGAGACGTGCACCATCCTCCTTGACGCTAGGAGTGGTCCAAATGCACTTTACGGTGGCCCTTGTGCTGGCCAAACTTTGCTGGCCATCTGTGCCGGCGTAACTCCAGGTTAGGATTGCGCCCAAAATGGAGTTCATCCAAGAGCAGAAATAATCAAAAGGGTCCTCGACTTTGGTTCTCTCCCCTCCAGCAACCCGACCAGTTTCTTTTCTCTAATTTAGTTCTGTTTGTAGGGCACTTTCCGTGGAACGCTCTCTTCCCCCCAGGCACATCTCATTGAAATGCACACGGACTGCATGGGAGCTTTCTGAATCTGCCTACATTGTTGGATGCACGTGAGCAAAACAGGCAGCTGGACAATGAGGAAGGGGCTAGTGGAAGATTGAAGTGGTGGGTGCCATCAGGGAGAGCAGCTGCTGCTGCCTCTGCCAAAACATGCACCTAGAGGGAGAGGCCGCTTGTCAGAATGAATGATGAGGCTGTGAGCTTGCCTATGCAGTCAGCGGCTTGGTCGTGATAACTTCCTGCTAGTTTTACTTGCTCGGTAGGTCTAATTTCCATTGTCAACGGGGCTGCAGAGGGGATGGTGGTGGGGGGGAAGCAGGGAGATGGGAACTGGCATCAGGTGCATGATGGAGAGAGTCGACGTCCGCCGCAGACAGATTGTAATGCAAGCAGTTTCTTTTCTTCCCTCCCCAGGCAGCAAGAAGGCTCATAACTCCTTGACCCTGACCCTCAAGTGCTCACAAAATGTAACCACATTAATGACCTCCGGGTGAATATTTTAAGCAGAGTGACAGCAGTATGTATGTGTGTGTATGTGTGCATGGGGGGTTGGAAGGGAACTTACAGGAACTGAAAGGCTATTTTTCAGCTGAAGGAAACCTTTTAAGTAGGGCAGGGTGAGGAGTGGACATTGAGCTGTGCAGCAAAGCTGGCATCCACACAGATGTATTGAATTGGCAATGCATTACTAATGGTTCCTGGCCATATGAGCCACAAACGCTCTCTTGGATAGGTGAACTGTACAAAAGGTGTCAAGAAATCAGAGCTGGAACAGGCCAATTTTTTTAAGTAAAGCATTGTCAAAAGAGGGGGGGGGGTAACCTGGAATTAGGGCAACACAAGTCGAGCTAGCAAAGATTGGCTGGCACAAGGGCCACCATAAAGTATGTTTGGACCACTCTCAGGGCACAATCCGAACCTGGAGTTAGGCCAGCACAGTTAGGCCACTAATGTTTGGCCGGCACAAGGGACACCATAAACAGTGGTGGGATTCAGGGGGTTCGCCCAGGTTCTATAGAACCGGTTGTTCAATGGCCGGGCCCCGCCCACTCGCTTACCTCAGCTGGCTTCGGGGTTTTCTTGGCTCCGGCTATGACGTCATAGAACCGGTTGTTAATTTATTTGAATCCCACCACTGACCGTAAAGTATGTTTGGACCACTCTCCGAGTCAGAGAGGCCAGCACACAGACATGCTGACTCCGAGAGTGGTCCAAACGTGCTTTACTGTGGCCCTTGTGCCAGCCAAACTTGGCTGGCGTAACTGTGCTGACCTAACTCTAGGTTAGGATTGTGCCGTCAGAGTCAGAGAGGCTAGCTCACAGACATGCACCATCCTCCATGACTCTTGAGAGTGGTCCAAACCCTTGTACCACCTCTTGTGTGTGTGTGTGTGTGTGTGTGTGTGTGTGTGTGTGTGTGTGTGTG
>JAJKFI010000007.1:12295707-12313840 GCA_029204185.1 Lerista edwardsae | reverse complement strand
GTGTGTGTGTGTGTGTGTGTGTGTGTGTGTGTGTGTGTGTGTGTGTGAGAGAGAGAGAGAGAGAGAGAGAGAGAGAGAGAGAGAGAGCAATCCTAACATGGAGTTAGGCCGACTCAAGTTAGTTTGGCCGGCAAACAAAGTTTGGCCAGCATAAGGGCCACTGTAAATGTGTTTGGACCACTCTTGGAGTCAGGGAGGATGTCTCATGTCCATGTGCTCTCGGAGTTCCAGGACTCCGGAGTCCTCTCGGAGTTCCAAACAAACCACTCTGTGCTGGCTTCTGTGACTCTGAGAATTGTTCAAATTCAAATCAATTGGCCCTTGTGTGGGCCAAATTTTGCTGCCTTAACTGTGCTGGCCTAACTCTAGGTTAGGATTGCATCCTTAGAGCTGTTGAGTATCCAGCTGATACAGCTCCAGGCCTTCTCTACAAAGCCCATCTATCACAATAAAGAAGGCTTGAGGAAGATTTGCAGACTGTGAAATGTCAGATTCTCTTTCTGCAATTTGCCAGCCCTTCCACACATCTCTGGTGTTCTGTATATAAGTGCTTGAGATGCCCTCCACCGTGTCTGCCTATTGTGCATGAAAAGATTATTTGCTAGTCTAGAAATCTCATCTACTTAGAACGAATTGAGTCCAAAACATAGTTGACTTTAGTGAAGACATTTTAGAAAAACATCTTTTTGCCTGTTAAAGACTTATAGATTTGGAAGTTGCAGTCATTTGTGGGGAAGAAGTGTGCACTTTCAAAATGCTGGCAGAGTGGGAGCAGGCAGTGGAGGGAGGAATCAGTCATCAAATAAGAAATGGGGAAACTACTCAGATCACTTCTCAATTTCCAGAGTCATTGATGCTGTGAAGATGTATGTTGTTTGAGAACAATCTTGTCACCTGGTTTGGGGCTGTGACTCCCAGTGGCAGAATTCAGGTTGGTTGACTGATTCCTAATGGGGATATCTAACCCATATCTTATCCTGAGAGTGTTAGTCACTTTTGTGTTTTTGAAGCCTATCCATCCCATGAAATCGGCTGTGTTGTTTGAGCAAGCAGCTTGGCAGCTATCCGCGCAAACACTCTTTAATCTCAAACTCCACAAACCTGCTCTTTAAACCTGCTCGGAAACAGGATACAATGGACCAAAGGCCTTGTCATTTTTGATATTTAGTATCCCACTCTCGGTTCCAAAAGGATCCCTAAGGCAGCTGACACACATACAAAAAGCTACAGGCAATACAATAAAGGAATCAAGAACAATATAAAAACCATATTTGAAAAATCTACAGTCCAGCAGCATAAACCACAAGAAGAAAATATCACACCAAAAATATAAGTACAATACATATCCAACTGCAGACTAATATTAAATAGGATGCCCCCCCCCAATTTGCCCAGAACAAACATGCAAAAACCCACATGGACTCCAGCATTTTCCATGGATAGGGATGAGTTTTTTCAGTGATCAACACAGAATGCTAAATAATGATAATTTCTACTGAAAATGCTACATAAAACAACATTTAGGTCAAAACACACTGCTTTTGCTAATTTTTTTTACAAAGTTTGACACAGATTTAGATCAATTTCACAAAAATAACACCACTTTTGTTTATTTTTGACACAGTTTTGAGGAATCCACATCTAGTTTTCAGTAAGGGATCAGGAGGCAGAGTGGCAGAAACAGGAGGAAGCTTGCTTAAACTTGCATGAACACGGATATTCATAGTTCACAGACCATGCTTGGGTGAATGGAATGTGGAAGTAGTTTCTTGATGCTCCAAGCAGCAACCACAGTGCAACTCGGGAACTTTTGAGCAGGTTATTTTGGTCTGGGGTGTGTGCACCAGTAATTGCTTGCTTTTGTAGGGCCATTCACCCTTATTTATTGCACTGTTTGTACGATTTGCAACAAAAATTTGGATTAAAAACACATAACACCACAATTTTCTATTCTAATCAAGAAATTTTGGGGAAAAATATCACCAAAAAACCCACCCCTACCCATGGATGTAGCACACATTTCAATGCAAAGCTCCATGAGTTTCTTTATCCGTGGGTTTTACCCCCTGCACAGAAGCCTTTTCCATTTTCTAATTCATGAGTCTGGAATATTTCAGGTGGGTTTTGAAAAAGTGGTTAGATAACTTGCATGGTTGTTCGATTTGTGGGTTTTGATTTCTCAGAGAAGGTGAGATGCTAGGTCTTGACTGTCTCCCAGGGAGGGTTTGCAGGACCAGGAAATTTACTGCCTCGGAAGGGCCGCCCCTCAGAGGAAAACTCCTCCCCCTTTTGATAGGGAAGCGCTGTTAGGATACATGCAGACACAGGAAGAACGCTGAAGGGTGATAGACAGCACAGGGAGAGGGACTAGAATAGCTTTTCCCACTGATAAACCCCCTGTTGGAGTGAATCGGTAGTTGCAAATCCCATGCAGATTGAAGCTCATGGATGTGCTCATGTACTGTCTATAATTTCCCACGGATGTAGTGCATGTTTGGTCTCAGTCTCAATTTTATCCTTGTTTTATGGTCCTGTCCTCTATTGCTTTATGATAATTCTGAGCTGCCACGGGAGCCCTTATTGGGGCTGAAAGGCAGAATATAAGTGTTTATTTAAAAGCTACCCCAAGAGAGTTCAGGTTTTCCCTGTTCATTACCTGTGGATCCTGTGTTTATCATAGTGAATGAACCTCACTTAGGGCCTGATCCTGAAGCCAGTGGTAAGCTGCTCCCACCGTCTCTGGTGTTGCAAACACGAAACCACATTTGCAAACACGAAACCACATAGCTGCAGGCCCTACCACTGCTGCTGGGCTTGTGCCCACAGCATAGAGCTTCAGTACTGTAGAGCCACCACCACACTGCCTTCCGCAGGCCAGTGCTGTGGCTTTGGGGGCTGGAGTGGAAAGTGGGGGAGGACAGGGGGAGGGAGGGTGGGAGAGGGGAGGAGCAGCCCGGGGTGGGTGGGTGAGACGGTTGGTGGCCCTTGCCGCCGCATCCTGCATTCCTGTGTCAGGCTTGGACAGGGCTGACTTGAGTAGCCCCATTGCTAGAAGTTTTCCTCAGGGGGATGAACAGCCCCTTTCTCTGAGGAGACCCCTGTGGCTGCTGCAGGATGCAGATGTGATTGGTCACACTTTGACCTGTCTGGATAAGCATGTAAGAAGGAGTTCGTTTCCATTCTAGGCTTGTTTCTATTCTGGAATACATCCTGCTGACTTCAGTATACAAAAGTAAACATACATAGGTCTGACACCTTAGCACATTGCAGTTGTGAATCCCTGTAATTCAAGGCTGGAAATTCCTGTGCCACATGATATAATTAACCTCTTACGTTTAATTTATGCTCGTAATTTGCTAAATTCTTGAACTATGACCCTTAAGACCGAACGTCAACTAATGCCCTTCTGTCAATGTTGAAACATTTTTATAGTTTCTTTAGAGACTGTGTGTTTGATAACAGGCCAGCCCATAGGGACAAAGAAGCAACCTGTTTCCCTGTTGCCCACCAACAGGGCTGGTCTTAGGAGTCGCAGGGCCCAATGCCAAACATTTTTGCAGGGCTCTCACCCCTGCTGGGCCCCTTGGTCACCAGGATTGGCAGCAGCGGCGAGACACCCAGCAGTGGCATCAATGCCAACTGCTTCCAGGGGGGCGCTTTCAAGAAAATTCGATCCAGAGGTGGGAGGGAGGGCTGTCCAGTGGCAATGCTCCACGCATGGCACTCTCCTCACAATGCCTTGGCATGGAAGATTCCATGCCTGAGCTTCAGCTACAAAACAAAGTGCTGGTTGAGGCTGCAGATGCTCTGCTCGCCACCACCAGGCGTGTGGCCCAATTTGGCCCAGTTGGTCAAAATGCCCTAAGACTGGCCAGGTCCACCAGGATTATAAAAAGAAATACAGGTGTGCCCCAGTATGGATACCATGGATACTGGGACTCCTATTAAATAGATAGGGTAACATTAAACAAAGCACTTTTTTACCTTGTTGCAGCAAAACCACTGATGTTCCTCTGTCTTTAAAAAGGCATCCCCAGTATCCATGGTTTCAGGTTTCCACGGTGAGGTCCGGAATGGAATCCCAGGGGATACCGGGGCATGCCTTTATAGTATGTCAACTGCGGGCATATATTTTCTCTCTGTGTGGTCTTAGCTCTAACATGTGTTCCTGGGATTACAGAAAGCAATGAATGTGATCGCACACCCCGGCCTTGGGAAGGGGTCTGCTGTCTCCTGAGGGCAGGGCATGCGGCAATTGCACGCACCGGTCTCGGGAATGCACCGGACAGCTGCCTCTCCCGAGGGCGGGGCATGCGATCACTGCAGCGATCACACTCCCTGGCCTCAGGAAGAAGTGCTAGGGCCACTGATTGGGAGGGATGCTGGGTGCCAGAAGGGGCTGGCTGGAACATGGGTGCTCTGCCCCCACTGAAAAAAAACGTGGGGGCTGAAAAACCCAAAGCCCCCCTAATTGGCGCCCATGACCATGCATCTCTCATGCATACTTTTAGTTCTTAAAGAGACAGTAAGTATTTGTTTGCTCTAAAAGCTCCTGCATTCTGAAATATACCACTACACCCCTGACTGGAACAACAGAAATGAACACCATTTCAAACTCTGATTGTCTGTTTCCAGCCACTGAGAAGGGCCACATGTCTCCACTGTAATGAGAAAAATAATGCTGAAACCGTGGTCTGTTTGGGGCGGGGAGGTGAATGGTAGAAGAAGACCCAATAGAACGAGGCTCCTGGGTGCAACTACAAAAATTCTGCTAGATAACTTTGGGCGAAAAGCCAAACTGATTAAGTACAAATTGATCCCTTTGGACAACTAGCAAGCGTGGAGAATAAAGGTTTTCAAACAATAAGAAAAAGTCTCTCTTTTTCTCTGAGAAGGCCCTTTCCTATTCTTCTTCTGTGCCAGCAGAGTGCATATTCTGCTGGTGCACGGTGTCACAAAAGCACTTTGAAATAGCGCAGGAAGGCCAGTGTTTTCCCAGACGTGTCAGTGGAAAGGAGGACATTTATTGGACCAGGTGGGTCTAGCACAGGGGTGGGGTTGTTGGGAAGGGTGTAGTAGGACCATGTGGAGGGGGGGCAGCGACAGTGCGGGGGGGGCGCTCCCACTGAGCTTGAGCTTGCTGGATGAAAATTCATACTTTACAGGGATGCTTGTTTTTTAATGACACGACCAGGAATTTAGTTAGGATTGGGCTGCAAGACACATAAACCCTCAGTTATTAGTGAGGCTGTTTCTCCTTAATTTTTTTTTTTGCATGGTTCCAAACATCTGCTCGTAGATCAAATAGGAAATTAACTTATTCTTACTCCCTGAGATGTTCTTTGTAGTGTTAACAAATCTATCCTTTAAACATGGGCAGCCTCAGCTAATAAAAATAAGGTGCTACTAGCAATCGTGCTGCTTCAAATACCAAGTAGCCATTCCCTGCAGACAGTCCTCTCCATTCAGGGTATTCAGAAAACATGGGAAGGGGAGTGCAGGAAAGTTGGCTGAAATTTTGCTGCCCTTGAAGGTTCCCCCCACCCACTGAGTTGAAGGGCTGTTTGGGGAGGGCAGTTCTGAGCTGACTAACTATGCAAGAGGACAGACTTAAGTCTGTCCTCCTCCTCCCGTTTCTTTGTTCAGATCGGCAGCTCCTCACTGGCTGCGTTTCATTAAGAACAGCCACCAAGAAACTGCTCACGTCTCTCCTACGTAACATCTCATTTAGCCCTGAACATGCCCACTTCAAAGGGCAGAGAATAAAACCAGGGCAGTTTCATTAATGTCACATGTCTCTCTCAGCCACG
This sequence comes from Lerista edwardsae, assembly GCA_029204185.1. Taxonomy (NCBI): domain Eukaryota; kingdom Metazoa; phylum Chordata; class Lepidosauria; order Squamata; family Scincidae; genus Lerista; species Lerista edwardsae. The sequence continues at coordinate 12,308,030 of JAJKFI010000007.1, read as the reverse complement.
TTTCTGGATCTGATGCACTGCAAGCAAGCTGTACGTTAGTGTAGTGGTCTTCCACCTTTTTCGTGCCACGACCCCAATAAATAAAAAAAATCAATGAAGTATTTATTTATTTATTTATTTATTATTAGATTTGTACCCCGCCTTATTGTGCCCGAAGGCACCCAAGGCGGCATTACAATATATATATATAAACAATATAACAATTCACAATTAAAAACAATTAAAACAGAATTAAACAATACAATCAAAAATTAAGAACACAATTAAAAACAAATTTAAAAACAATATAAAAACAACAAGCCCCGTGGGTTATAATAACCAGCCAGCCTGTCAACAGTTAAAAGCTTTTTGGAATAAAAAGGTCTTCAGTCCCCGCCGAAATATAAACAAAGAGGGAGCAGTTCTCAATTCTAAGGGGAGGGTGTTCCAGAGTTGGGGGGCCACCACCGAAAAGGCCCTCTTCCTGGCCGCCACCCCTCTCACTTCTCCTGGTGGCGGCACAGTCAGGAGGGCCCCCCCAGATGATCTAAGAGTACGGGTTGGATTATACGGAAGGAGGCGGTCCCTCAAATACCCCGGACCCGAGCCGTAAAGGGCTTTAAAAGTCAAAACTAGCACCTTGAATTGGGCCCGGAACAGAACCGGCAGCCAGTGTAGTCGCCGAAGCAATGGCTCGACAGAGTCAAACCGATGTGCCCCGGCAACCACCCGAGCCACCGCGTTCTGTACTAGTTGTAATTTCCGGACCGTCTTCAAAGGCAGCCCCACGTAGAGCGCATTGCAATAATCTAATCTAGATGTCACTAGGGCGTGGGTCACAGTGGCCAGGTCCGCACAGCTCAGGTACGGCCGCAGCTGGCGGATCAGCCGAAGCTGAGCAAAGGCTCCCCTGGCCACCGCCGCCACCTGGGACTCCAGGTGTAGCTGTGAATCCAGGAGAACCCCCAAGCTGCGAACCTGCTCCTTCAGAGGAAGTGCGACCCCATTCAGAGCAAGACGATAGTCCAATACCCGAGCCGTGGATTTCCGAACCAAAAGCACCTCTGTCTTATCCGGATTTAATTTCAGCTTGTTCGCCCGCATCCAGCCCCCAACTGCCTCCAGACAGCGATCCAGGACCTCAACCGCCTCCTCAGAACCAGGGGGAAAGGAGAGATAAAGTTGGGTGTCATCAGCATATTGATGGCACCCCACTCCAAACCCCCGGATGACCTCTCCCAGCGGTTTCATGTAGATGTTAAACAGCATGGGGGATAAGATGGAACCTTGCGGCACCCCAAACTTAAGAGGTCGGGGTGCCGAACAAGCCTCCCCCAGCACCACCTTCTGGGATCTGTCAGCCAGGAAGGAGCGGAACCACTTCAAAACAGTGCCTCCAAGCCCCAACCCGGCCAGCCGACCCAGAAGGACACCATGGTCGATGGTGTCGAAAGCCGCCGAGAGGTCCAGCAGGACTAACAGGGTCGCACTTCCCCCGTCCATCCCCCGGCGCAGGTCATCCCCCAAGGCGACCAAGGCAGTCTCCGTCCCGAACCCCGGCCTGAAGCCAGATTGGAATGGGTCCAGATAATCCGTTTCCTCCAGAACCCTCTGAAGCTGGGACGCCACCACCCGCTCAATCACCTTGCCCAGAAATGGGATATTGGAGACTGGCCGAAAGTTGTTTAAATTTGTGGGATCCAGGGAGGGCTTCTTCAGGAGGGGGCGAACCATCGCCTGCTTCAAAGCAGGCGGGAGCACCCCCTCCCTCAGAGATGAATTCACCACCCTCCCCGTCCACTCGGCCAGCCCTCCCCGGGCAGCTCTAATTAGCCATGCCGGGCAAGGGTCGAGCGGGCAAGCAGCAGGTCTCACACTCCAGAGAATCCTGTCCACATCCTCAGGCTCTACAAGCTGAAAAGAATCCCAAATGGTAGGATAGACAGGTTCCCCAGGGACATCACTAGATATGCCCACAGTCATGCCGGATCTGATCGACCTTATCTGCAAAGTGTTTTGCGAACTCGTCACAGCGAGCCTCCGTGTGCTCCTCCCTACCAGTAAGAGGGGCAAGATGTAAAAACCTGCGGACCACACGGAAGAGCTCAGCCGGACGGTTCTCTGCAGATGCAATGGTGGCAGAGAGGTGTGCCCTCTTAGCTGCCACCACTGCTCTGGAATAAGCTTTTAATTGGGCCCTAGCCCGTGTCCGGTCAGATTCGGCACGAGTCTTTCGCCACCGACGCTCTAGTCGTCTGCTCTGCCGCTTCATCGTTCGCAGCTCCTCAGAAAACCAAGGAGCCACTCCGATTCTGCGACTGGGCAAAGGACGCTCAGGAGCGATCTCATCCAGGGCCCTGGCCATCTCCGTATTCCAGAGGTCGACCAGGGCACCGGGTGGGTCTCCAACTCTGGCAACAGGAAAATCCCCCAGAGCCCTCAGGAATCCGTCTGGATCCATCAGCCTCCGAGGGCGGATCATAAAATGTGATCCCCCGCCATTGCAGAGGTGAGAAGCCGCAACGAGCCTAAATCCCACCAGACAGTGATCTGTCCATGACAAAGGAGTGATCTTAATCTCCTCCACCTCCAGATCACCATCAACCTGCCCCGCAGTAAACACCAGGTCCAGCGTGTGTCCCGCCTCATGCGTCGGGGCAGATATTCTTTGAGACAGACCCATGGTTGCCATGGAGGCCATGAAATCCTGAGCCGCAGGTGTTCCTGGGGCCTCGGCATGGACATTAAAGTCCCCCAACACCAAAAGGCGGGGGGACTCCAACACCACGCTCGAGACCAGCTCCGTCAGCTCAGGCAGAGAGACTGCTGGGCAGCAAGGCGGGCGGTACACCAACAGAATCCCCGTCCTGTCTCGCCCCTCCAACACAACACGAAGGCACTCAAACCCGGTGGACTGCTGAACAGGGTATCCGGTGAGACAGATGGAATCCCGATAGACCATCGCAACCCCACCTCCCCGCCCCTGTAGTCGTGGCTGCTGAAGTACCCGGAAACCCGGCGGACAAATCTGGGAAAGATTAACCCCTCCCAGCTCATCCAGCCAGGTCTCCGTGATACATACCAGGTCGGCTTTCTCCTCCAAGATTAAATCATGGATAAGAGAGGTCTTATTATTCACCGACCTGGCATTCAGAAGCAGCAGCTTCAGACTCAGGGGACTGTTGCCAGAAGAACCAGGGGTCAGAGGGATGAGGGAAGGGCCAGAAAGAGGGACAGTCTGTCTATGACTGACCCTCCTTCTCCTGTACTGTCCGGCCCTGCCCCCACTGCCATATCTTCCGTAACCCGTAACTCTGCTGATGGTGGCCTCCCTGCCCTCCCCTGAACTCCCTCGAGGTGTCAAGCACATAATTCCGGCGGGAGCGACCTGCAAGCCAACCACCAGCGCAGATACAAAAGACTAAAAAACACAGACACGCACACACACACACTCCCCACCAACAAACCAGTGCAGCAGCCCTCACCCCCCTCACACTGAGGCTTGGGCTGCTGCAGGCCTCTGCCTCTCTCTCACAGAGGTCCTCGCTCCTTCCCTCCCTGCCCCCCTCTCACAGAGGCAGGGATAGCCTTCCACTCTCCTGGCCAGACTCTCACTCCGGCCAGGAAGTCACAATCATACTATCACTCACTCAGTTAAAATGGCTGGTGGTGGCTTGTTGACAGGCGACTAGGCTCCAAAAGTAAAAGCGTGGCTGGAGCCTGATGGTCCACGGGAGATGAACACTGAGGGAAGCAGGCACAGCAGCAGATGTTCTTGGCTCCAGTCTCAGCTCCCCAGGCGAAGAGCCACGGGCAAAGAGCCCTTTGGCTCTTGCCCTTCGGCTCGCGCCAGAGCCCCAGTATGAGACTGGGGACCCCGCTGTCTATTCTGCTGTTGCCCCAGGACCCTATCCACCCACAACCAGCCCCACCCAATCCTCACCCTTCTAATGCCCTTCCAGCACTGTTCACTGTGGCCACATTATTCTTGTTAGAGAGAGAACAGAAGACGTTACCATGAAACCGGGTGCTAATGAAAGCTTTTTTAGCACAATTGCTAAGAATAGGAGCAGGTAAAGGTTAAAGATTTCTCCATGACCAAATGGTCTAGTCGTGACCGACTGTAGGGGGCGGTGCTCATCTCCGTTTCTAAGCCGAAGAGCTGGCGTTTGTCCAAGGACAAGTTTCCATGGTCATGTGGCCAGCATGACTCTACGCCAAGGCGCACGCAACGCCGTTACCTTCCCACCGAAGTGGTACCTACTTATCTACTCACATTTTTATGTGCTTTTGAACTGCTAGGTTGGCAGGAGCTGGGACACATGAGGGGAGTTCACTCCATCAGATGGTCTTGAACTGCCAACCTTGCGGTCAGCAAGCTCAGCAGCAGTGGTTTAGCCCACAGTGCCACCACGTCCCTTGATGTGGGACACCATGAGCAGGACTGGGCACAATTTCCTATTACCTGAAGGAGTAATCCACTAAGGAGATGCCTCCCCCTTTACATGGTGGTGCTGTAGTCCAGTGATCTTCATCCATATGAACTCCTGTCTCGCAACCCCACAACTGAGGCTTCATGACCCCATTGGAGTCCCAACCTCAAAGTTGAAGAACACAGTGTTAGTGGATACCAATTAATTTCAAACACTTAGGGCGCAATCCTAACCTGGAGTCAGGCTGGCACAGTTAGGCCAGCAAAGTTTGGCCGGCACCAGGGCCACCATAAAGTGCATTTGGACCACTCTCAGAGTCAGGGAGGATGGCTCATGTCTGTGGGCTGGCCTCTCTGACTCCAAGAGTGGTCCAAACCTACTTTACGGTGTCCTTTGTAAACTGTGCCAGCCTAACTCCAGGTTAGGATTGTGTCCTCAGTAGCAAATCAGCTTGCAACTTTCCTTCACAACACCAATGGTCGAAAAGTGGCTGTCTCTCTGTGTCCTGCATGAAGAAGATCCCATATTCAATCCTCCCTGGCATCTTCAGCTTGGGCTGGAGAAGATCTGTCTGAAACCCTGATGAGCTGCTGACGCTCATGGTTGACAGTACTGAGGGCGCAATCCAACCCAGTGCTGGAACGGCGAGGCTGGCCGGCTAGCGCCATATCCGACACTGGGTTGGTGGAGGCTGAAGCCTCCCGTGGCAAGGGAGCGTGCGTTTCCTTACCATAGGGGAGGCTCCAGCCTCCCCTATGCACTCCTCAGATCTGCACCTGCTAAAGAGCGGGCGCAGATCCAAGGAATCCCGAATCAGGGCCTCGCGGCCTTGTGGATGAGCTTAGGATGTGGCTGTATGGCCACCTCCCAAGCCCATCCACGTCTGCCCAAGTCCCGCCCCCAGCCTCCCTCCCTCCCTCCAATCCCTGTGCCGCCTCGGCATGGAGCCTCCCTTGGGCCGACTGGCTTCGATCGGCGCAAGAAAGGCTCAGTGTGGGCGCAGCAGGACCAGAACTGCCTGCAGCGCCGGTCCTGCTGCTCTAGCGCCAACACGGGGGTGCCAATTGGCACTTCCGCGTCAATGCTAGAGGCATCGCGCCGATGCTATGACATAGCATTGGCGCGACGGGCAGTGCAGGATTGCGCTGCCCGTTAGATTGAGCCGGCACAAAGCAGCTTCCGAGGAAACCGTTGCCGCTGTCACTGTCTAGGACTGTCTCAAAGCAAAGCCTGAGAAACGAACGGTTTGTGTTTGCAAAGCACTTGGAAAAGGGCAAGATTCAAAGCGAACAATGATTTGCCCCTATCAGGCAGCTATGGGGGAGGTAAACCCAAGTTATGCTGCTTTGGGCTGGGCTGCCAAGAACAAATTGGCTTTTCTCAGGCAGAAACGCATCTCACTTCATAGGTGTTGCTGAGAAGCTCCTGCTGACTCCAGCTGTACAGCCTCAAGTAGGTTGCGCAGAACACAATCCAGGGTTTGCTTTTCCTGTCTAGTGCGCCAAAGGAAGTGACCCGTGAGGAAGAAGACAGTGGCAGGCAGCGGCCCTGAGCCAATCACAAAACCATGGAACGAGGCAGGACACCCGGCGAATTTCTAACTGACGCTGGAGATAGAAGTTACAGAGGCATGCAGGTCATTGATGCGGATGACACCTTCGCTGTGAAGGGGGGGCTACTCTAGAGAAAATCCCTCTGAACGAACATGGATTTTCACTTGCACGAGGCAGCTGTGAACACAGCAGGCCCACGGAACATCTCAGAAGGACCCAGGCATTCCCTTTACCTCAAGCCAGGAGCATGTGGTCAAGCTGAACTTGTCTGGTGAAAATTCAAAATTCACAAGGATTTTTTTTTAAACTGATGGTACAAATGCAGGCAGGATCTTTCTGATAGGCTGTCTAACAGTTGCTTTTCTGCCCTTCAGCTTCATTGTTTCCTCAGGCTTATTTACAGTTCTGCTCTGCATTGCTTGAAAACCTATTAATATTCACGATATCCACGGCGCTCACACTTTTCTGTCAGGCACCCGGAACCTGATCTCTGTTTGCCACAACAGGCTTCACAACGCCCCAAATCAGATCCGATTAGGATGCCTCTATTGGATGCCTTCAGAACCGGAGTAGCTCACAGGAGCCTCGCCACAAAGCAGTGACATCTGCCAAGGTCTTAATCTGATATGACTTTTTCATTTGAGCTGTGGAAACAAGTAGCAGAAGAACACTTGAGGCGAAAGGCTCTGCGGAAGGCTGTGGAGTCCAATATGACAGGGCTGAAGCCAAGAGAAGTGGAAAGGACTTTGAAAACACGTTTCTCAAAGCCAGATGCCCAACAATAGGAGAGAACAATAGTGGGAGCTCATTAATACCCTTCGTCGCACTGACAGGAAAAAAAAAAAGTGCTGACTGACTTCCTAATTCTCCTTTCTAAAGGGTGCTACTTTGGGCACACTCTTATCTATAGAGAAGCAGTAGTGCAGTAAGTACTGCAGGATCCCCAAAGGGCCATGGACATGGCCCCTCCCACTCACTGTCAGAGGGCATAATCCTTACCTAGAGTTAAAAGTTTCCCTGCGACCGAATGGTCTAGTTGTGACCAACTCTAGGGGGTGGTGCTCGGTTTCTAGAGCCGGCGTTTGTCTGAGGACAAGCTTCCGTGGTCATGTGGCCAGCATGACTATATGCTGAGGCACACAGAATGCCGTTACCTTCCCACCGAAGTGGTACCTATTTATCTACTCACATTTATACGTGCTTTTGAATTGCTAGGTTGGCAGGAGCTGGGGCAAGCGACGGGAGCTCACTCTGTCGTGTGGTCTCCAACTGCCAACTTTCCGGTCAGCGAGCTCAGTGGTTTAACCCGCAGCGCCACCACATCCTGGAGTTAGGCCAGCACAATTAGGCCAGCAAAGTTTGGCTGGCACAAGGTGCCACCGTAAAGCGTGTTTGGACCACTCTCGGAGTCAGAGAGGATGGCGCACCTCTGTGTGTTGGCCTCTCTGACTCCGAGAGTGGTCCAAACATACGGTTTGGTGGCCCTTGTGCCGGCCAAACTTTGCTGGCCTAACTGTGCCAGCCTAACTCCAGGTTAGGATTGTGCCCAGAACCATTTTGGCAGCAAAGCCAATTGCTTGGAATGGCTCTGACTGCGAGTGGGAGGGATCACTTACTCAGCACATTGCGGCCTGCAGCAACTTACTGCCTCACCCCACCCCCAGGCTACAGTACTGTGGAGAAGCTATTCTTATGTATGGCTGCAGCCGTGTTGCTACTTTCTATATAGGCACAACGTGAATGGAACTGCAGGAAAGGACAATGGCTGCTCACCTTCTTTCACCGAGCTCTGCCTCCTGCCTCTCCACAGGTTGTCAATGGCCCTCTTTATTAAGGCAAACAAGTTTCACCTCTCACTGGCCCTGAGGAGCTGGTCAAATAAAGCAAGATGGATCCTGCTGTGTATTGTGCATCATCACCGCTGATGCTTTCTCCTTCTAAGACACTTGCCTCAAATCCGGCCCATTACAGCTCGCCTCATCTTTCACTCCTGGCAATGCAGATTGATTCTCAGACCTTTAGGGAAGGCTGTGGCATACTCAGGTTTACACATGCGCACACGCATGGGGCGGCATGATAAGTACTGCAGGTGCTGCAATGCACCCTGTAAACATAAGAACATAAGGAACGCCCCACTGGATCAGGCCAAAGTTCCATTTAGACCAGCTTCCTGCATCTCATAGTGGCCCACCAGATGCCGCAAGGAACACACAAGACACCAAAATGCCTGCATCCTCTTGCCACTTCCTTGCACCTGGTATTCAGAGATAGCCTACTTCTAAAACCAGGAAGTTGCACATACCCATCACAGTTTGTAACCTGCAATGGTTTTCTCTTCCAGAAACCTGTCCAATCCCATTTTAAAGGCCTCCAGGTCAGATGCCATCACCACCTCCTGTGGCAAGGAGTTCCACAGTTTAATTACCCACTGGGTAAAAAAAGTATTTTCTTTTATTTGTTCGAACTCTCCCAACTCTCAGTTTTAGTGGATGTCCCCTGGTTCTGGTGTTGTGAGAGGGAAAAGAACACCTCCCTATCCACTCCATCCCTTGCATAACTTTGTATATCTCAATCATGTTCAATCATAGGCGCCTTTTTTGTAGACTGAAGAGCCCCAAACACTGTAGCCTTTCCTCATAAGGGAGGTGCTCCAGCCCAGTAATCATTTTGGGTGCTCTCTTCTGCACCTTTTCTGGTTCCACTATGTCCTTTTTGAGATGTGGCAACCAGAACTGTACACAATACCCTACGATTACCTGTGTGTTGCTGTTGCTACCCAGAATGGCTCTGATGGCGAATGGGAGGGGCTGCTTACGCAGTGCATTGTGGCACCTGCAATACTTACTGCCCCACCCCCTCTGTAGTTACTCTGCTGCATGCACGCACACACAACAAATGTACAAGTCTACGATGCAAGTAAACAAATGAGAACAAGCCCGGACCTCCACAACATCACAGCCACTCTCAACCACTTTCACTGACCTCTGAAAGAGTTTCTTTTTGCAAACAGGGAACAGTAGTGTTGAGAGCAAGTATTCCATCCTTAATTCTTGGCTATGACCTCCACTAGTCCTTTCTGCGTAATTAATAACCTTCCTTCTGTATCAACAATAACTAATAGCTATCTGACAGAAAATTGCTGAACCAACAATCTGGCCTCTTCTGCAGTCAAATTTGATATAGAGATGCAGTCTGATGTACTTCTTTCTCTGGGTACTCATGAGCACTAAGCTTTGCCAGCGATTACCTTGTAGGCTTGGCAGACAGTTAAAAATGTGTCTGTGCATCCTTCACTTTCCAAATCATCTATGATAGATCTCTCAACCACTTTCAGGAAGAAGCTGTGAAACCATTTTTTTTCCAAACTGAATGGAGGCATCTGAGAAAAAAAGCAAGAATTGAGGGGAATATCTGCCTCGGCTTTTTTGAGGCATGCCTGTCCAACAGATTCACATGCAGAGATATGCTGAAGCCACTAAGCTCGAGTCATGGGTCGAGTCTGTGATCCATCGACTCGTGAGTACTAGTATGCACTCATCACAACTTGTGGAAATTTTGAGTTATTTTTTTTACTGAAGACTCAAGTCCATGAAAAAAAAAAACATTCCTCCTGACTCACCCCCCCTTGCCCCACTTCATGGAACCACCTATCCTCCTCCTGCCATGACTGCTGGTGCCATCGAACTGAAGGACAGCTTCCGAAGCATCAACAAAATCTTTCAGAGCGATGTGGAAGCAACAGAAAAAAGAAAGCAAGCAAGCACGCACACACTAAAGAGAGTCAGGACTCGAGTCAAATTCAAATCATTACTCTTTTCCTAGTTACTGGCCCCGAGACTTGAGTCAGGTTCAAGTCATTGTCATTGGTGACTCATGCTAACATGAGTCACAAAAAACAGCATTTTTGCAACTTGAGTCAAGTCGTGATGATTGAATTCCCATCACTTTCCACAGGTGAACATGCCCCATTAAACTGGGATGGGGTAGGCAAACTAGCTTATCTCAACTTCATTGTCTGCATTTGCAATGATACTTCATACACACACTGATAATTCCTGACCAGAGGAAGAGCAAAGAAAAAGGTTATTTGCTCTACTACACTCTTCAGACTCATGTACCGGAATCACCGACAGATACCCATAAAGTGTGGGTAATCAGAAGCAAGGGACATTCAGGAGGAATGCTATTTAAGGTGCACTGCAGAGTGTGATGCAGGGACCAGGCTATAAATCTGGATAATCAGAAGACACTGAATGCTGTGACTCTGAAGTTTGCAATTTTTTTTTAAATTGCTGATAGCACAATCCTGTGCATGTCTATTCAGAAGTAAATCCCTCTGTGTTGACTGGGGCTTAGGAAAGAGTGCATAGGATTGCAACCAGAGTCATTTAGACAGCAGGAAATGCCACTTAACTACTTCAAAAGCTAAAAAACTAATTTGACAGTGTTAGGTCCCCCTATAACATGTATGAAACTGTTCCCGGCAGACAGGAAATTGTTTCCCTGCAAGGATGCTTCTACAAGCACCTCAGGATGGGAACAAAGCTGTCAAGTTTTGTCAATGAAGGCAAAATGTGGATACTGAATGGCAGGTTTTAAAGGGTACATTTGCTAAATCTTCGAGGTGATGGTTAACATGCTTTAAAGCTCTAATCAGCAACTTGATCTTTGGGGTCATTCTGTGTAGAGGCCAGAGTGCCAAAGCGGAGCACCCTCCCATCAAATGCAGGCCCATCAAAGACAGCAGCCGCAACTGTCACTCAGTTGCAGACCCAGCCAATGGGCCAACGGGGGTGGGGAAACGGGCCATCCTGTTTCGCTGTCCCCATGCGCCATTCTGCCCACACACCATGCCAGGCTCCATTTTGGAGCGGGGGGGGGGGGGGGGGGCCCCCCCCCCCCAAAAAATGCTCACCACTCCAAGAAGTGAGCCCCCTTGTCGCCACTCTCCTCCCACCCTAGGAGTGCCACGCCCAGGGCTTTTGCCCCCCCCCACGGTAAGTCCACGACTGCCATTGCCCCCTACATCTCTCTCTCTCTCTCTCTCTCTCTCCCCCCCCCCTCTGGGTTGGTGAGTGTGTGTTTCCATGTGAGTGGAGATGGTACCCCCTGTTGGGGTCAGAGGGCAATAACTGTTGAGTCCCCCTCTTTAAAGTATGGAATCACATTCTAACCAAGGATAGACTTAAAGCTGTAACAACACCCTGAGGAATGTCTTACACTTCAAGTAAACTGCCTGTGTTTGGGCTGGGGGCTGAGATGGAGCAGAGCCTCTGGTTCTCCAACACCTTGAATTAAATGTGAAATCTTCCCTCTCCCAAATCAATAAAAACACTTCTTATCACCCTGCAGTAATCACAGCTTGCCATAGTGGGTTGAAAAATGTAAGGCCTGCTGCCTCCACTTTTTGCATTTAACGAGAACTTTAACGAAACCTTGTTCCCAGAGCTGCACCCGCATCACGGATAACACTTATGCACGAGCAAGGAAGAAAACAACAACCAAAAGAAAAAAGAAAAAAAAAAGAGAGAGAGAGAGAGGCCATGTTAATTTCAAGCTCCATTAGAAATGCACAGTTTGGCAGGGAGAAAAATCAATGTTTGTCCAGTGGAAAAGAAAATCACTGGTAGGGACTGCACTGTTGTTTTTAAGTTTAAGGGGATGTAAAAAAATTATCCTGCTCAGTAACATCTTAACAGGGAGAATTATTTTCTTATCACAGAAGAGATTTGATTTTGACAGGCTTCATTTTGACAAGAATTATTTCAGTTCCAGGGACTGTCTAGCAACTGTTCCTCTCTTCTTATGTTTTATCAGTCTTGACACAGGGACCAATTGATTTTCTCCCCCTCTCTAAAGATGTCATCAGTTCAGGTTTGTTCTGATGAACACCACAATTGCTGGGCCAAATATACACCTGCACATTGCCTAGCGGAGTTCCTCTTAGGTATCAGGTGTCTCGGATAACAAGGAGAAAAAGAACTGTTCATGAATGTCATATTTTGTTCAAGGTAGCCTTGTGCATTTTTTTGAAAGAAAAACTAAAGAGCATAAAGCTGCTAAAGCAGGGGTTCCCAAACTATGGGTTGGGACCCACCAGTGGTTCGCAAACCAATTTCAGGTGGGTTGTGAAGCACTGAGAGCAGCCATATTGAAATTGGGGAGACAGGATGCTGGAAAGGGGGATGGTTGTGTGGTTGTTTTGCCTGTGTCGAGGTTGTAAAAAGGCTTTTTTTCTTTCCAATTCACTTTGCTGTTGGAAATGATTGAGAGCGCAATCCTATACTGCACTGGATTAATAATAATAATAATAATAATAATAATAATAATAATAATAATAATAATAATAATAATAATA
>JAJKFI010000007.1:12228380-12282198 GCA_029204185.1 Lerista edwardsae | reverse complement strand
ATCATCATCATCATCATCATCATCATCATCATCATCATCATCATCATCATCATCATTATTGAGCCTGAAATCCTTTTTGTCTAGTTATTAAGACAAAATATAATATATATTTTGTCTTATATCTTCAGTACTTGCTTTTATCAACAGATTCCACAATCTCTGAGATGTCTTGGTAACAAGGGGCCATGTTGCACCAAAGTCATTTTTAATTGGGTAGTAGAAACAGAATTTCAAGTATTTCAGTGCCTAAGGAGCCACAAATAATGTGTCCACAGAGGCTGGTTGCTTCACATTGTGCAAGGCAGAAGATGCATTAAAGGAGGAAAATACAACATGATCAGAATACGTACAGATCTCACACACATGTGCGCGCACGCGCACACACACATAATTCTAATGGATATTTAAGCGTATTAAGACTACTGAAGTTTGCAGAAAATCTATAATTTGCAACTCTGTTCTTGGAATTACACTTAATTGATAGCTTGATGTTACACAATGCACCTCTACCATTGCTTTAATATGGCAATTTAATATGGCAAAAATGAGACGTTTGGGAGAATGTTACAGCACTGCTTGAGGAAAAGAGAAGAGCATGCTTCAGGAAAAGAATTAATGAACTATCATTGGTGGAGTGTCTGCTGAATGTAGTCCGGAAAATCTGGTTTTAGACTCCTCGATCATTTAATCTTGGGGCCAGAACTTGCAGTCTCAACTTCCTCACTCAGTGAAAAAAAAGTAGATAGCTCCAGGTATGCGGTGTTCCGGAGGAAGTGTGGTATACAAACAGTTAAAACATACTTGAGCCTCCCATGAATATACTGCACTCTCTAGTGGGAGAGCCAGATGACCACCTTTCTGGGATGCATCAAGTTCGCAAACATACCTTGTTGCACCACAACAGCTTAAGCAGGAACCTTTGCCAGACCTAAATGGCTTGATCTGAATCCATCCACAGGCCATGTGGGGTGTGTGTGCGTGTGTGTGTGCGTGTGTACCAAAACATATTCAGCTTTGGAGCTAAAATTTGCCATAGGGAAATGATGCACTTAATCACGGTGGACCCATCAGTGTGGAATTCTCGCTTCTGAAGTTATCAAAATGGGTTTAATCTCCTCACCTTAAAAATATCAAAATAACCTCCTCACCTTAAAAAATGTGCCTTTTCATGATTTTCATATTGGCCGGGTATTGTTAGAAGATGCCAATCTGGTGATGGGCAAAGAATCAAATAAGGGACATGCACAGTGGACTTAAGTTGACATCCCTGAAGAAACAAGTCTCATTCAAAACAAAACAGTGGCATGTTTCTTTGGCAGTGTGGGAACTGTTGCAAAGAAAGCAGCACATAAAACTCAGAGTGCAATCCTAATCTGGAGTTAGGCCGGCACAGTTAGGCTAGCAACGCTTGGCAGGCACAAGGGCCACCGTAAAGCACGTTTGGACCGCTCTTGGTCAGGGGGGATGGTGCATGTCTGTGTGCTGGCCTCTCTGACTCCGACAGTGGTCCAAACATACTTTACAGTGGCCCTTGTGCTGGCCAAATTTTGCTGGCTTAGTTTATGCCGGCCTAACTCAGTTTAGGATTTCGCCCTCAGTGTGGACAAAACTGAACTAGAGGGATTGTTGTTGTTCCATTAAACCATTGTTGGTTTCATCCAGTACAAAGCTGCTTCTGGGAACTGCGGTGTGAAGCTCTGCATTGCCCCCCCCCATGGTATCCCCCCCCATGGTATTCCTTGTCCCAGCCAAACTTTGCTGGCCTAACTGTGCCGGCCTAACTTCAGGTTAGGATTGCTCTCAATGCCACAAGATGGCATCAAGACAGGCCCAGTTCCTTCCTCTTCCTCTCTTTCCTTTCTGAAAAATGTTTTTGAGAAGTATCTTTATATAGTTTTAACTGGATACTTGAATTTTAATGGAAAGCAGCATTAGCCCTGATTGAAAGGCCCATATAAATCATTATATATCATCAGGATTATTGAACTAAACCTGCTTGACTTCTGGAAGAGGCCATTATGCGTACAGAGATCTGGGGGAAACTTCAGGACGCACCCATCATTCAAATGTAACCTCTTGCCCCACATTTTTTTGCAATAGCTACAAAGACGACCCCCGAGGGTCCTGTTCCGGTATTGGGAAAGGTGTCCTAAATATGAAACTGGGGGAACAGGAAACTTCATGGGCAGATCCAATCACTGCAAATACGAGGCAGTACAAATCCTCTGCGGCCCATAAAGCAGACAAATGAACATTTGATAGAAACATAATTTGGGAGAATAAAAGCCCCAGTCAGCCTAACAATGAAATACACTGGTTACCTGACCTCTTAGAGGAATAAATCTGCAGTGTGCACCAATTATATCCAGTCTGCAGTGTGAAAAACCTTCCCAAATGAGTTCCTGAAGGAAGGAATATAAACCTTTAACGGGGAAAAATTTATAATACCCAGAGGCATTGCATTTCAGAGGTCACTGCAGCTGTAGTTTAATTGCCTGCCCTATTAGTACAGCCCAGACAGAGGGGATGCTGATTCTGGGGCACAGAAGGATGTTGGGAAGGAAGTGTTTTGGGTCTGTTGACCTGCAGAGGCTCGTTGTGTATCAGCTATGAAAACAGTCACTTTTCACATTATTATTCAAATTACATTGCTGCTGTTTTCCTGCCTCAGCCTTTGCCAGGCACCCTACCAACAGGGATCTGTTATACTGTACTTGTGGCAACTGCCTCCAGTGTAAACACTCAAGAGTGGCAAACCTGCAGGGCAGCTGGTCAAAATGGAATGGAAGAAAGGAAAAAATAGAAAGCTCATAAATGATCACACTGTATGTACGTTACATTGCATTTCCAAGACTGAGTCTATTCTGAACATGACAGCCAACTCACCAAGAAGAGCGCTTGTAGTGCCATGTGCAAAGTGCGGCACCTGGAAATAGTTGGTGATGGAAACAGTTGGTGGTCTTAATAAAGACGGATCTCCGGCAATCCCGCACAGACAGCAGGTTGCACTGATGTTTATGCATATGCTAACCCAGGGCTGGCCTTAAGCCAATGTGACCAATGTCATCACATTGGACCCCATGTTTTGGAGGATCGCCTGCTGCTGCACCCAGGATCTCTATGGGCTGTAGGTCAGTTGGGTAAGCAGAGCAGCTTTGCCTTGGGCATTTCCACCTGACTCTGAATGGGTCTCCTGGAAGCAGTTGGTGATAATGTCATCACCAACTATTTCCAGGTGCCGCCCTTTGCACATGGCACTACAAGTGCTCTTCTTGGTGAGTAAAGGGCCCTGTGGCCCTGGGGGAAGAGGAACAGGTGGGGGCCCTGTGAGAATGCCCCAAATTGGGCCCCCAAACTCCTAGATCCGGCCCTGTGCTAACCATGTATTAAGAAGTACAGTACTGACATCCAATTTTAAAAAAAAAAGTTGATTGTGAGTGCAATCTGGCGTTAGGCCAGCAAAGTTTGGCTTGCACAGGAGCAACTGTAAAGTGCGTTGGAACCATTCTTGGAGTCAGGAAGGATGGCACACATCTATGCGCTGGCTTCTTTGACTCCAGGAATGGTCCGAACATATTTTACAGTGTCCCTTGTGCTGGCCAAACGTTGCTGGCCTAACTGTGCCAGCCTAAATCCAGGTTAGGATTGTGCCCTGAGTGTTGTATGCTGCTTTCTTTGCAACAGTTCCCACTGCCGAAGAAATATGCTACTGTTTTTTTTTTTTGAAGATGATTTTATTGATTTTATAATTATAAAGATACAGGAAAAGGATAGTCAGTTACATAGGATGGGTATACATAGGGTTAAACAATAGGAAGTGAGGCAGTACGAGAGTAACATGTAAATGCAAAAATTAGTAATTTCCGTTATCATATATTCCATCTGAAAGGATATAATCATTATGATTCACAAAACTACGTCAATTTTCGTTATTCATTCAAATCTTCAATAATTTCAATAATTTCACAGTTACTTAGCAAACTCAAGTAAGAAAAGTTAATTATACCTATAATTATCTATCTCTAATTTATAGTAAAAGTCAATAAAATAATAAACTAAAAGGGAAGAACCTACTATATAAAGCACAGAAATAGAATAAACATAGATGAAGCTGGGAAGTCAAACTATTTAAACTAGCACTCTGTTAATCTCTTCATCTCTATTCATATTGCTTATATTATTTTTCAATCTTAATTTTTAATTAATCTTTGTTACATAACTTATTCTCTTAGAATTAAAACAGCCCATCTCAGAAAAGAAAAGAAAATACGCCATAAAAATAAAGAGCATAAAGATATAACATCACTTCATAATCACCATTAGGCCTTAATAACTTTTTTTTTTCTAAAATCATATCTTAATGTAAGCTTGAGTTATCACGTACCTTTGTTAAAAAAAAAAAGAAAATAATCGCTTAGTTATATAATCTGACGCAAAACTACAAGCCTACAATTATCGCTTTTCAGATCAAGGCTCAATGCTAACTATTTCTTTCTATCACAAATCTCACAGGAAGGAATGAACTTTGTCACCTTTTAATCCTCATTTCTATTTATACCATTAATTCAATTTTTAAATCATAAATTTCCTTATTCAAATTCCCCCCGCCCATTTATTATAAAAAGCCAAAAATTATACAAATCATTAAAAATTAACATCTGGTCAAAACCTTCCCCTCTCCTGCCACCAGAGGGGAGCCTGCTGACAAAAAAACACTCTCACTGTATTTGTCAGCAGACCATAAAAATATCTTGTTCATGGTCTCTTTCTCTTAAAACTTCTTAATTCAGACAGGGCTGTCCATCTTCAAAAATACACATTCCTCTTGTCCTTCCATAAAGTTCATTTCTCCAAGTCCTTGAACATGCTTCAAACATCTTTCAACTCTTGATTGTAGATCTGTCGGTTTCCTTCTCATTAACGCCATGTTGACTCAATTGCGCAGTAAAAAAATTCAAGCTTTCTTTAAACATACAAATCAAAATACTCCCCATTTTTGTGTTCTCTTATCTCATTAATAAATCCTCTTGATCTGCAAATAGGACTGTCCGTTTTCAAATAAATAATCTCCAATTATAAATCTTCTGCCGCCTCGCGACGCCATGTTTAATCTGCTACGCAGCAAAAAATTCAGCATAGAACAGAGTACTTTTTTATTCCATGTCTCAGCTTCCCACGCCACATCAAAGCATTTCAAAAAGAAAATAAATAAAAAGAAAATAGAAACAGAAGCAGAAAAGAAAACAGCGATGCACTTCAGTGGATATCTTGTGTTGAAGATTAAGCAGGTTTAATTCCACTGACCTCACTGGCCCGCAGCCAACTCTCCAGTGCACTTCACGCCAAGATGTTAAACATTTACGCCTACACACCACTTCTTCTTCCCACACGATTGTCTTCATTAGGGAGACTTCTGAAGACCTTCCAGACCTTCCAGATGTAATCCATCATTCTCTCTCCGGTGTTGTCACTCTCCAAGTCAGAGACCGTCCACATGGTCTGCCAGAAGGCAGAGTCTCTTCTGCTCCCCAGGCACAAGCAAACATCATTCACCTCCGGAGTTGGCCACTATCCAGAGGCTAGATGTTAATGCTTACCCCCAACCCAGTTCTACTACTGGAGTTGGGCCTGAACCCCTTGCAGAGATTCAGGAAAGAACACAAGCCCCAGCCACTCATAAAAAGCGACTGCCATGTTCAAGTCTCTGGCTCCTCCCCTACTACTGTTGACGTGAGGTGATGTGAGGAAAGTATGGGGGAGTCTGTGTGTGGAAAAGGAGTAACAGGAGATTGGATGGTAGTTGTGAGGGCAGGAAATAAGTAGCCTAGCAGGCATGAAGGTGTGGGCCCAGCTGAGGGAGGCACCCTATATAAACAACGATGGCAGGCCAGTGATGATGCTCAGTGGAGGTGAGGTGGGTGGGAAGTTGGCATGCCGGTGAGTCCCAGACAGGAGCTTAGGGAGAAGGACTGTGCTGGAACCAGCGGTGTCATCCTGGCGGAATGGCCCGGTACGCCGTTCCGCTAGTTCCGCGGACGGGCCCGGGCCGCGCCGCCTCTCCCGAGGACGGGCGAGCTGCTCCTGGGCCCACCCGCCCTCCCGCATGTCCGAATCGCTCTGAAATGGAGCGATTCGAGGCACAGTGAGGCGCAGGGAAGCGTGGCTGGCCGCCATAGGGGCGGAGGGCTGCCAATCATCCGGGCGTTCCGGTTCCTGGCGTGCCCGGATGACGACTCTGGCTGGAACCCACCTCTCCCTTTCCATTTTGAGGCCTCCACTGCCCCGGATTGACTCTCCGGGAGTTTCTGAGTTCCCACCCCAATGGCATCTACAGTGGTCTGGGTCAATGGCCTTACCCCTCTCGATGCCCCCCCAAAGCCTAGCAGAAGGCAGTATTTATACTTCCCCTCCATCACTTCCTTTTTGGCCAGCTTCCTGGACTTTTAAAATAAAAAAGCAGGATGGGGGGAGGAGGAAGACAACACTGAAGAAGTTTATGACTGTGGGGTGGCTGGAGAGGAAGGTGGGAGGTGAGAAAGGCAAATAATTAGATGAAGAATGTCAAGAAAGGAATGGTGGTGGTAGAAGGAAAATGAAGTGGTGTGTGCTCCCAGACAAAGCACATATGCTTCTTCAAGCATGTAGAAGCTTAGACTGAGGGCACAATCCTAACCTGGAGTTAGGCCGGCACAGTTAAGCCAGCAAAGTTTGGCTGTCACAAGGGCCACCGTAAAGCGCGTTTGGACCACTCTTGAAGTCAGAAAGACCAGCACACAGACATGCACCATCCTCCCTGACTCCCTGACACTTTTAGGGTGCAATCCTAAACTGAGTTAGGCCGGCGTAGGCTGAGCCAGCAAAGTTTGGTCAGCACCAGGGACACCGTAATGTATATTTGGACCTCTCTCAGAGTCAGAGAGGCTAGCACACAGACGTGAGCCATCCTCCCTGACTGCGAGAGAAGTCCAAATGTGTTTTATGGTGGCCCTTGTGCTGGCCAAACATTGCTGGCTTAGCTTACACCGGCCTAACGTCAGTTTAGGATTGCGCTCTGAGAGTGGTACAAACGTGCTTTACGGTGTTCCTTGTGCTGACCAAACTTTGTTGGCCTAACTGCGCCAGCCTAACTCCAGATTAGGACTGTGCTCTGACCAGAGGCAGATCTAAGGGAGGGCAAAGCTCTAAGTTTTGCAAGAAGCCTTACCTTGCAGTGGAAATCACTCCTCTCCTGCACTGTTTTAGCCAATCCTCACAGGGAAAAGCAACATCTTGGCGTTGCTTACTGGCTACAGCAGCAAGGGAGAGGAGGGATTTACATGACAGGGTAAGGCTTCTTGCAACACTTAGAGCTTTGCCCTCCCTGTAGATCCGCCTCTGGCTCTGATACTGGGAACAGGGCACCATGGACACAGAAATATTTGTCTTGCACATTCCATACAAATAGTCCCCATGTGTTACAGGACTGCAAAGAGAGAGATGTGCAACAACAAGAAAAAGTGGAGGGAAAGAGACAGCTGGAAGGCTTGCTTGTTTTATTTTTATGTAGCAGAAGATTCAGATATGAAGTGGCTAGAATGCTCTGAAAGGCCAAAGAAGGGGGGGCGAGCTGGATGGTGAAACAGAGGGTGGCAAAAGCTGTGCGCTGTAGCCTAGAGCTGGCCCGTGGAAGAAGCCTCCTGGATTTTAAAAATGGAAGAGTTCTGTAATTCTCCACAGTTTTCCTTATGGAGATAATGCTGGTTGTTCTAGGTACTGCCTTGTTTGGAAAAAAAAAAAAGGCTGGTGTAACTCTACAGTTTGACAGGTCTGACACATTTCTTAATACAAGGAAGAAAAGATCGTATTTGCTCCCCGTGGCAAGAGCGGCACTGAGTACATCGCTAGCCAGATGCAAAATTAGTATTACTGGAGTGTACTCATGGTATAGACTGACAATTTGACAAACAATGTGACAATTTGCAATCTATGCAGCCACACATGAGACTGCACCCGTGCAGATCAAAGGTGGAATGTGGAGTTTTGAAAAGCAAAAAAGTTGCTCACCCTAAAGCTGGCCTGAAATTCTACACACAGCAAAACAGTTGTGGTTATGTTAACTCACTAAAAAAAACTGGTGATGGTATCTGGCCTAGGTGAGTTTAAAAGGGGCTTGGACAGATTTCTGGAGGAAAGGTCCATCCTGGGCTACAGGCAATGATGGATGATGCAACCTCCTTTCCTTAGAAGCAGGCTACTTCAAAATGCCAGATGCAGGGGTGTGGCAACAGGGTGCAGGCATTTTGTTGTCTCATGTGCTCCCTGAGGCATCTGGTGGGCCACTGTGAGATACAAGAAGCTGGACTAGATGGTCCCTTGCCCAGATCCAGTGAGGCTATTCCTATGAGAGAAGCATCAGATTGTAGTGCAGTGATGGCGAACCTTTTGGGCTCGGTGTGTCAAATCTTAGGAAAATGCTTAACTTGACTTTGCTGGTGTGTCAACCCCTCTCCCAAACATTACTGTATATTCATTTATTTAAACAATAAATACAGTCCAATCATGTGTGACATTATGTATTATATAAAGGAGCATCATATAATTACAAAAATGAAAAATGAGTAAAACAAACTCAGTTTTTGTCAGGTATTGGTGATTTCTGATGTGTCACCCCAAATGTTGCGGTGTGTCACCTTTGACACACGTGTCATGGGTTCGCCATCACTGTTCTAGTGTCTGTCAAAGAGAAATGCTGTGGTGAATCTTGACTGGTCACCACTGTGTTTACCTCAGAATTTACCTCAGAATGCCAGGTGCGAGGGAGTGGCAGCAGAATGCAGGCAGCCTGTTGTCTTGCGTGCTCCCTCAGGCATCTGGTGGGCCACTGTGAGATACAGGAAGCTGGACTAGATGGGCCTTTGGCCTGATCCAGCGGGGCTCTTCTTATGTTCTTAACTCTTGCCAGAATTAGGTCCCAATCATAAAGGGCTTACGAATGCACCACCTGCATCTCTGTCATGCAAGGTACCGTAAAGTGCCTCCAGTATTGGCAATAAGCCATTACTGCAGTGCTGGGCTGACGCCATGGCAACGCCCCCTGCAGCCTGGAGGGGGCACCATAAGCCAGCGAGCGGTGAATACACCAGTTCTCGGCGTTGCAGCTTTTTCAGGCGGGGTGGGAGGGCATTCCGGGGTGGGGGGCTGGAGCAGGAAGTGGGACCAGTGGCGACTCTCACTGCCAGATCCCGACCTCTGTGTAGGGCCCCGTGGCCTTATACGGAGGCAAGTAGACCACTCGCCTGCCATTACCGCAGGAAAAAGGGATGAACCTCCTCCCGCTGTTGCCTCCTGGGGAGTCAGTCAGTTTAGGATTGGCCTGCTTGTCCAGAACCACACTCCCTTGGAAATGCCAAACAGGGGAATCAGCTTTTCTACTCTTTTTCTCCTAACTCTCTCTCATCCCCCGCCCCCCGGCCACCATTTTGCAGACAATTCTCAACAGATAAATTTTCTTGTCTCATTTCAGTGTTCCCAGACACTCCTTATCCCTGACTGCCACAGTGTTCAGAAATGTTGTGCTGGCCTAACTCCAGGTTAGGATGGCGCCCTGAGAGGACAGTGGTGTGCGTCCACCTGAAGGACAGCTGTTGAAGGTCGTCAATCCTGTTTTCTGTGTTGTGATCTCTGAGCAGTTCCCATATACGGAGAACATCAGTAAGTGGTGGTAGCAAAAGCCTGGGAAGGACCATGAAGACTACATGCAGAATAGCAGTACAGATACTGAAAACTGATTTAAATCTCACAATCAACTGCAGGATACACACCTGCAACCGTACAAAAATCTCTTTTGCACAGATCATAACATAAGAGGTCATAACCTATACACAACAGACCGGGTGTGATGCTGTTAACTCTTGCCAAGGTTAGGCAGTGCTTCGAAGCTCTGATTGTTCCTGCTGCATCAAAAACACTCTCCGGGAAGGTTTGCATAAACAATTCTCCTGCCATTATTCATCCAGCAAATTTCATCTTTCATTTCCTCCCTGTGCACAAATTGCCTATGAGCAGGTTGCAAAACTCTCAAGTCTATTTAAAGTTATTAACAAACCTCAACAAATAGCTCTTGATATGTAGATTGGAAGCCCAAATACCAATCACTGCAGGCACACACACAAACTTAATTAACCACCACAGTGCAAATTATGAATTTTACAAACCACTGCAAAATAAGGAATGAGTTCCAGATGCAAATATGCATGCCAAATGAGCGCTGCAGATAAAGCACAGAGGCTGGATTTTGTATCCTATCAGAAATAGATAAAATCTCAACTATTTTCCTCCTCCCGATGTGAATACTGTGATAATGCTTCCCCTGTATGCCCATTGAAGCTTTACCTGAGTTTATCTTCTGCTTATTATGTTAAAGAATAAATTAACAATTAAAAATTGATTGTCTAACCAATTTGAACCAATTAAAATAAATATTCAATTATTTCAATACAAGGGATGGTGTAAAGCTTGATAATCAAGCAATTAGCTCCTCTTCACTAAACTTTGAAAAATCATTTAGGCTGCAATCCTAATCCGGAGCTAGGCTGGCACAGTTAGGCCAACAAAGTTTGGCTGGCACAAGGGACACCGTAAAGAGCGTTTGGACCACTCTCGGAGGCAGAGAGGCCAACAGACAGACATGCACCATCCTCCCTGACTCCAAGAGTGGTCCAAACGTGCTTTACAGTGTCTCTTGCACTGGCCAAACTTTGCTAGCCTAACTGTGCCGGCCTAACTCTGGATTAGGATTGCGCTCTCAGGATTGCAGGATTGCAGGTTTGCAATTAGGATTGCAGTCTCCAGCAGGTCAGCTGCTAGGATCTAGTGAAGTATACTTGGTTTACAGCAATAACCAACTCACAGAAACACTTTCAT
Source organism: Lerista edwardsae (assembly GCA_029204185.1). Lineage (NCBI taxonomy): Eukaryota > Metazoa > Chordata > Lepidosauria > Squamata > Scincidae > Lerista > Lerista edwardsae. The sequence continues at coordinate 12,271,296 of JAJKFI010000007.1, read as the reverse complement.
GGGTGCCTGTTGCCTAGTTTGAACGCCCATGGTTTAGCTCAGTGATTTTCAACTCTTTTCATCTCAAGGCACACAGACAAGGCACTAAAATGGTCAAGGCACACCATCAGCTTACTGACAATTGACAAGGCACACTGTGTGGCCAGTGAGGGGCTCACATCTCCCAATGGCCCTACTAATAAATGACTCTCTTCCAAATTCCCATGGCACACACTTGGGACCACTATCCAACGCCAAAGCACAGTGGTTGAAAATGGCTGGTTTAGCTGGTGTAACCTAGTAGCTAGGGGAGTGAGGGCCCAATCCTCTCCAACTTTCTAGCCTGATGCAGCCGTGCTGACGGGGCATGCGCTACAGCCTGTGGAGATGGGGGGGGCAGTCATGGTGGGTCAGTCCTTACCTCAAGGTAAGGAGGCAAGCTAATGTCTCTCAAGGTAACACATGTGAAGTACTTTGCACACTCAGAGCCAATCCTGTGATCAATTGTGCCAGCAGTATGCACATACAGTATGCTGCTTCAGAATGCCAGGTGCAGGGGAGTGGCAACAGGATGCAGGCATCTTGTTGTCCTATGTGCTCCCTGAGGCATCTGGTGGGCCACTGTGAGATACAGGAAGCTGGACTAGATGGGCCTTTGGCCTGATCCAGCAGGGCTCTTCTTATGTTCTTACAGCAGTAAGTACTGCCGCCACTAGGGGGTGAGGCTTTTTGGGTTGGGGGAGGCAGGGAAGGGAGGATCAGGGAGACAGAAACAGCGGCAGCCTCTACCCCCATATCCTGTACTCCCACCCTGGCCAGGGAGCCCAACATGAGCTTCCTCGACTGTGTGCCCACTTAATAGTGGGCAAGAGCTGAGGAAACCCATTGCCGCCAGCTGTAGTCTACCTGGGGTAAGGGAACAAATGCTCCCTTACCCCGAGGAGACCTCTGGCATCTTCCCAGGGCCCATAGGACCCAGCAATAGCCATTTCTGCACCGCATGAGCCATGGGTGCTGGGAAGCCTAGGATTGGGCTGCTGGAAAGCACAATTGGGCCTGGTACATCTGATTTTGAAAAATAGCTTGAACACAGCTGGATCACTTAACTAGAACCCTGCTGCACTCCTGATGATTGAGCCCAGGAGGGGGACAGGATGGGCAGCACTGGTGCATGCTGTATTGATTCTATCCCCCTTCTTGGGCCTAATCTCCTGACATGGGACAATACAAACCTGTGCCCGCAATATCACTGGTGCAGACCCGACTTTGCCTATTGCAGCTGTTGGAGCTGCTGGGGTTTATCATGGGACAAGGAGACAAAAGTCCCCATATCCTGCTGAAACCTTCAACAGCTGTAATTCCCCTGCAGGATACTCCCACACATGGGGGGGGGGCTTATGTAGGATGGGGGTGTGGCTGTGGTTGCCGAGAGTCTATCCACTGCATGCTTGGAGATGCAGATCACCTTTTCACATCTTTCTTGCAACAAACACAAGTCAAGCGCTAGTACAGTATACGCTCAGGGCCGAAGACCATGGAAAGTGGTTCTTTGAAACATGAGCATTCTGCTTAATAGATATAGGGACATCCACACAGACTAAAATGCCACACAAGCAATGAGCACATACAGGATGGAAGGCTGATTTTAGGGTAGAAAAGTCCTGGTCAGTTGGAAGACAGCCACTTGGCAAAGCACATTTGCAGATGCTCAAGTGCGAAAGGAAGGAATGAGCACAATACGGCTAAGGATATTATTTTGTGCTTTTGACTCAGATGGCACCTATGAGGCAGAGTTTGGCAACTTTTCCTTCAACCGGGCTGACAGAAAAGTGCTTAACATGAGAAAAAGGGTGAGTTATTCAAGGCAGACACACGCAGCTTGTCCAAGTATCAATGCTTTGGGCAATGAACGCTTTTTACTTTTAGAAAAGCAGAAAACAGAATATCACTTCTCTTCTCGAGCCCAGGCAGAGAATCAAAAAGCCCAGTTCAGGCACAGAATGGGGAAGCTACTATCACTGTGTGGTAGAAGAACCAGCGTGTGCCCCTCTGTTCCACCATGCACCTAAACACAGGGGTGCGCTCAGTTCCTAAATCATTCAAATGATTTAGGAACAGGAACTCACTTTTGACTGGCACTTGTCGGGAACCCGGAACCAGCCATGGAGCCCGTTAGGATCCGGAACGCCCGTTCTGGTCCGTTCCCCCTGAACGACATCACTGGGTGCGCTCCACACAGAGACCCATATGCACAAAAGCCTGATCTGCATGAGAGTACCTTCTTTTTGGATGGAGATGCTGTATGGGGGCTGTCAAGTGACATCTCAATAGATGAATGATAAGAGGCCGTTTAGTGCTATCATGTCTACCCTTGTCCTTCTCTTCTGCTAGCTAAACATCTTGTACAGAATTCTTTCAATCTTCCCTTGTAGGAATTAATTCCAGGGCACTGACCACCTCGGTAGACCTTCATTCATCACCATTTCACCATGTAGCAATTTGAGAATCTGGTCCAGGGCTGTGCAGTGTGGGGGCAGAAGGTGAGGCAGCAATGCCCAGCTGGGGTTCTTCAAAGAGTGCCGCTGCTGAATAGGTTCAGTGGTGGTACTTTTCGCAGCAGGGTGTCACCGCCTCACCTTCCGCTCCCATACCGCATGCCACTGATCTAGACCCACTGCATTTCCGAAGTCCTATATTAAAGCTAGATATATTTATAGCCAAAGGAATGGATGGAACTGCCCGGCATCAACCACATTCCACGACGGGCAAATAACCATTTCCTGCCCCATCATCCACATCAGAGAAACAGCTGCAGCAAACCTTCATTCCATCGGAAAGAAAAAGAAAAAGAAATGTTTAGAAACCTTTACCCAAAGCAAAGTACAGCCCACTAACAGATGCCATGACTGCCCAGGCAAAAGAAAAAGAAAACCGAAAAAACCTCTTGCCTGTTGGACCAAAAGACTAAAAATGAAAGGAAATGAAGCATCAAAACCAAACTGCTGCATCAGCAACCAAAGCAACAATATACAGGTCACTCAGAAATACAGGCATGCCCCTGTATCCACTGTTTGAGTAGCCACGGTTTCAGTTATCCACAGATATCATGGATACTGGGAGTCCTATTAAAAAAATAGAGGAACATTAAACAAATCTCTCTTTCTTACCTTGTTGCAGCAAAACCACTGATGTTCCCCTATCTTTAAAAAGGCGTCGCCAGTATCCACAATTTTGGGTATCCATTGGGGGCAGGGGGGTCTAGAATGGAACCCCACTGAATACCAGCGCATGCCTGTACCAGGACAAGTTGTATAGCTGCCTACCAGAATATAGCCATCCCTGCCACTTATTTAAGGTTGGGACAGACGAGAAGTTATTTATTAGGGGATAATTTATAACAGTTAAAATGAGGTGGGCACAGCTTCGACTAACCAGCTGGATAACCCCAGGAGAGATACATAAAGCAAGTGAAGGAAGATGAATAAAATAGGATAGTGATTCTCAAACCTTTTAGCACTGGGACCCACTTTTTAGAATGACAGTCTGTCTGGGACCCACTGGAGGTGCTGTCCAGAAGTGCTGTCATTGTGACATCAGAGCCTGCTGCTTTCCTGAGAATGCAGCAATGTTGGGTTATTTCTCAACCATTTTCCAATACTAAAGTGAATCATGAAGAAAAAAAAAGTCTATTTATAACCTTGACCCAAGTAAAATAACTACTCAGCGCCTCCCTCTTTCCAGTGTCCCATCATCCCATATTTTCAATTATGGCTGCGCTAGGAGCTATTGCCCTGAAATTGGCTTGCAACCTACCTAGTGGGTCCCAACCCACAAAGACTGCAATAGGGCAATGCATCCAAGACCAATGGAAAAGTCCTTGGTGACTCCAAAGATGATGATCAGTTACTTTGTGGTCAAGGAGCAAACCTTCAGGTATGAGGAGTCCGTTTTGCTGGGAAGCAGCTGGGGGGGGGCTATCACTGATTCCTGAGATCACCTTTGAACCCATAACCTTTGTGTGGTGGCATCTCACCCGGACTGTGTGATATCCATCTGATATCATTGCATCGTAGATTTTGCTGGTCAATACAAGGGCCTGGAGCAGTGATGGAGCAGGTTGCAGGCTTATGATGACAACATGCAACCCATTCCCTGAACGATACACTACTTGGAGAGGAGGGGAACCTCACTGCATGGCTACCAGCTTCTGTAGCAATCCTGTATACGTGCTGCGTCATCCTGTTGCTGAACATCCTTTGCTCAGTGGTAGAGCAAATGATTTTCAGGCTGAAATGCTTTTCAGGCCCTAACCCTCAGCATCTCCAAAGCTGGCTGAGAAAGAACTGAGAAGGGTAGTGTCAACACTGACCCAGATGGTCCAATGGTCTCATGCCAACTCAACTTCAAGTCGCACCCACATTCTCTGCCTTTACCCTTGTTTTCGAAATGCTGGCATACCCCTCCTCCCCTTACTGCTGCCTCTACTGCCATGGGTTCTCCTGTGCCCACTTTTTCAAAATGGGTTTTGTAGGAAGCATGCTGGGAATGGACCCAGACTGCTTTGGTGTAGTAGCTGGGGAGACACTTGGAGGGGGTGGTGGTGTGTGGAATGCTTCCATCCAGCCACTGGGATAGTTACTGAAAGTGTAGCCTGGTGTAGAGAGCAAAATGATGCCCCGGAAGTGATGCCGCAACAGGAAGTGACATTAAAGTTGCATTTTCATTGCCATATATTCTTTTGGCCATAACCTTTGATAGAATGAAGATATTACACTCCAATTTGTTTCATTGCATTCTGCATGAAATTCCACATTGAATGATGTATAATGACAGTATTATTCCTAAAAACCATGATTTTAACAAACCACAATTTTTACATTATAGATGTATTTCCATTTTCCGGTGCTTTGGCCATAAAGTTTGATAAAGATATTACACTCTGGTTTATTTCATTGCATTCTGCATTAAATTCCACTTCTAATGATCTATACCGAAGCAATGAACACGAACTTGGGCGAACTCCAGAAGCTGGTGGAGGACAGGGAGGCCTGGCGTGCTGTGGTCCATGGGGTCACGACTTAGCAACTGAACAACAACAACAAATTATTTATACACACCAAGGTTGTCACCACTTTGGCCACTATTGTCAAGTGCAGCTTGTTGCCCCCTAAAGATTGTTGCCCAGTGCAATTGCACCCCCCACACCTCTTTAGCTATGCCTCTGCACCCAGCCAGTTTTAAAGTGACTGAACAAGGCGCTTAGAGGAGGGCAACAGCAGCAGCAGAATCCTGTTGTGATGGCTTTTCTGGAAGGAGACTGATTGGAACAGGATTGCAGTGCATGCCCACCCCCACCCTATTCTCCAGCTCCTTGCAACTGCTCCCTTGCTGCAGCAACACGGCAGGAACAGGTGGGTCACAACTCTCCCTCTCCTCTTTGCACTCCTTTCAGGCAGGAAGGTGGGCCGGTGGAGGACACAGGCAGGCGCACGATGCTGTCTTCCCAGTAGCGTAGCCAGAGGTGAGGTAAGTACAACAGGCTCCTATCACAATACCCGGGAGCCTGGCCCTTCCAGACTGCCCCCCAGGAATCGTGGGACGATGTCCCCTCCCTGCCACCAGCAACCTCCAGTGGCCCAGGAGGCATTCCTTAGCCCAACCAGTAGTGTAGCCCGGCGTCAAGACTGGATTCAGCTAACCCCCGCTTCCAGCACACGAGGCACACCATGGAGTAAAATATAATGATTTATTAAAAACTACAGGTTACAGCATAGAGGCTTAAGAAGGCCTTTCAAAGCAGGCCAAAACATGGAATAACTACATGATGCTTAGTGCAAAATAAGAAAGCATCTATCTCCTAATCTAAGTACATTCTATCTATCGCTCACCCGGCAAAGGACAGAACCAGGTGTGATGAGGGCAAAATGGTCTCTCCAAGCCTCAAAAAGTCTGAGTCTTTTACTCCCCCCCACACTCTTCCAGCCCCCCTTGTCAGCCAGAAGCAAAACAGCTCCTGGTACTCTGAGGGCGTCCTTGGGAGGTTTTGCTTCCCTGCTAGAGGCCCCTCTATCTCACTTCGGCTGCTAGCAAGACACAAAAGCCTCCAGGGGAAACTTTCTCACCGCCTGGAGCCCAGAGTGGGATGGGAAAGGACAGGCAAGGGAAAGGACAGGCCTCAAAATGGAACCGGGCAGGCCTGTTTCCCTGCTGTTCATGACAGCACCACAACACACGGTGTAAGCAGCCCTTCCCACTTGCTGTCAGAGCCATTCCGGGGAGTCACAGCACACACAGGCGCCTCTCTGGCTCTGCTGCAGTCTTCTCCAGTTGGCCATTGTCCCCAGCTGAAAGCAGCCACTCCACTTGGTCTCTAAAATGGACTAACCCTGATGAATACGGGATACCCTGACTCAGAATACGGCAGATTCATACACAACATTGATGTGGGATGGTCACATTTCCTTTCTTTCTGAGCTTCCTACGGCTGCATAGGAAGCTCCTTATAGGCCAGTGAGATGATACCTATACAGTACAGTATTCCCACCCATCTCCTCAGAGGCACACCAAGTATTTAAAACCAACTGTGAGCGCCAGCATTTCTTTCACCCTCAAGTACGTTATCTTTGAAACTGCCTCCAAAGATCAAACCCGTCCCCCGGTTCCTATAAAAGGTCACCCTTTGCAGTGTATCCTACAGAAGAATGACATTTCAGGGATCAGGGAAAAGGTTAAAATATTCCTATAAATTCATTCTTGGGACTTTTAGTGTTTCCTTTGCTGAAGGAAATGTCATTTTTTTTTCCTCAGGGCTGCCTGATCAAGTAATGGGTCTGATAAGCTTGATGTGATAAAAAAGGAAGAAGCACTTCACTCCCCATCTCATGCAAATGGAATCTAATTTAATTTTAAAGCTCATTTATTTATTTAGATTTAATCCAAAACTCCCACATCAAAGCAAACAGAAGAAAAACAACAACCCCCAATACTACTGGGGGCTTTAATAAAAAGAAATTGCAGCAAAGCCAAACAAAACTCGGAGGAGAAGCCTCTGCATAATGGTATAAATTATGGCCGTGTTCAGCACCCCGGCCCGTGAAATCCTTTTCTCGGAGAGACCGACGACAAGCAAATGCCGGGGATTTAATTCCGCCGCTTAATGCTCTATAAATCTGAGCCGGTGTTGAATTTTGAGATTTGGGACATGGCGGTTAGAATTACAGCGGTGGGGTGGAGCCGCCGTCGAGGCGAAAGGAGTGCTCTGTGCCTTTGCTCGGCTCCCAGGGGTCCTTTTGCAGGCCTTAAAATGAAAGGAGTTTATGGTTCTCACTCACTCTGTAATTGGCCCTAAATTACATTCACACAGATGGCAAATGCTCTGCACAAGGGACAGAGCGTGGCAGCGCGGAAGAGACAAGCCTTGTAAAAGAACCCCCTCTTCGAGTCCCTTCCCAACAGCGCAAAATCTCCATCTCCCCAAGTGCTGTTTATTGCCCTGGCACACTTTCAGGGCGCAAGCCTAACCTAGAGTTAGGCCGGCACAGTTAGGCTTGCAAAGTTTGGCTGGTACAAGGGCCACCGTAAAGTATGCTTGGACCACGCTTGGAGCCAGAAAAGCCAGCACACAGACGTGCGCCGTCCTCCCTGACTCCGACAGTGGTCCAAACGTGCTCTACGGTGGCCCTTGTGCTGGCCAAACTTTGCTGGCTTAGTTTATGCCAGTCTAACTCAATTTAGGGTTGCACCCTCAGTGCCTTTAGACCAGGCAGGTTATCTGCCTGAATTCCATGTAAGTAGGGGTGATTTTGTTGTTGTTGAAAACTGCTTTTTGGGATTAACAACCACCTTTTAGTGGTTAAAAATCTGAATAAAAACACAAAACACTGCATTTTGGTGTTGAATTTTCCAGAAATTAAAATAAGACTACTTTTCCAATTAGAAATAATACTGTGGCTGCATCTGCTCACACTATATCACCTGTATCATCTCCCTAGTACACTTTTAAAGCATTTAGAATTAATAAAAATGAGAACTTGGATTGAGCATGTGGAATAAAAACACACAACACCGCAATTTGCTTTTTTAAATCAAGAATTTTTTGGAAAAAATATCACCAAAATATAAGCTGCCTCTTTGCTGCTTGTGTGTATTATAAACATCTGTGTCTCTTCCTTCCTCCACCAAGACAGGAGGCAGGCCGAAAGGAGTCCAAGTTGCAAGAGTGGCCAACTTCTTCTGGCATCTGTGTTTGGATGGGGATTTTGCAGTGCGCCAATGCTTCTGGTCTGGCTGGCACCCTGCATGAATGGAGCATGCGTCAGAACAGTCTCGCTGTTATAGAAGTCATAAGAACATAAGAAAAGCCCTATATCTCACAGTGACCCACCAGACGCCTAAGGGAGCTCAGTAGACAACAAGATGCTTGCATCCTGTTGCCACTCCCTAGCACCTGGCATTCTGAAGTAGCCTACTATTAATGTAAGGAGGTTGCACCACCCATCATGGCCTATAGCCCACGATGGACTTTTCCTCCAGAAATCTGTCCAGTCCCCTTTTAAAGGCATCTAAGCCAGATGCCATCACCACCTCCTGTGGCAAGGAGTTCCATAGCTTAATTATCCGCGGGGTAAAAGACTTTAGGGCATGTCTTGGGATGTGCTTGCAGTTCATGCTGGGTGCTGGTCAGGTCGGGAGCAATGCGAGATCAATGCGTGACTCACGCTCTGCCTTCAGCCCATTGCAAAAAAATAAAAAAATAAAAGCACTGAAAATGTATTAGAAAAAGAGAGATCAGTGGAAGCCTGGGCTTGATGACTGTACAAGATGTGTCCTTTTGGCAAAGCATGTTTGCACTGTATGTCAGGGCTCAATCCTATGGGCCGCAGCACTTGTGTCACCTTCAGCACTAGGCGTCGCAAACATGTTTTTTGTCGTAACAGGTGTCAAACAGGTGTTGTGAAGCATGTTTACAGCACCCAGAGAGCAAGCAGTGCCAGTGGGGAGGCATGCTGTATCCAGCACAGCTTGGGAGCAGGCTGGAGCCTCCACAGGGCAAGGGCCCATTCGCACCTTTACCCCAGGGTAGGTGCCAGCTGCCCAAATGGGCTCCTCGGACCTGTGCCTGCTATTTAGCAGGCCCAGAGCCAATAACGCCATGCAGCCCGCAGCCCCAGGCTGGCACGCCGCCCAACCTGCCCACCCTCACCCAGAAACACCCTCTCTCCCACCTTCCCCCCACCCAGAAATGCCCCTGCACCAGCCAAACCCGATTCGGCCGGCACTGTTGGGTCGATGCTGCTGCTAGCATTGGCCCAGCAGCAGGAGCATTGCTGACGCAAGGGTGCTGGTCGGCGCCCCCACGCCAGCACTTCTGCCATTGGGCTGTCGCTAGCAGCTCGTGTCAGGCCTTGGATTGTGGCCGAGGAGATTAAGCACAGGAAGGTACGGCAGGGGGAGGATTCCGTTTCCCTCACATGTTTACCTACGTGGCGTAAAAAGTGGACCACCCTCCCCCTCACTCCTGCTTTGTAGGTGAATAGGGCAGACGAAGAGCAAACAAACGCAGGTGCCCCTGTTGCACCTGGTTTCAACCCCAAAAGGACAGATTTGCAGTGACACCTGCGCTTTGTGTTTAAGGAAACCCGAGGGGGGGGATCACGGTAAATGAACCCACACCTTTGGATCGGCCACTCTCTCTTTCCACGCCAAAGCAACCGCGATTATCAGACAAAAGTGACAGCGGAGACTGACAGCAAGCGGGCACGTTTAAGGGCAGGCCGTCTTGCAGGGCTTAATTCACAAAATGCCATCACTGTCAGAGAATATCAGGCTGCTTCGCTTCCCGCCTTCCCTGAGAGCTGTGGTATTTACTTTTCATTCAGAGGGTTACATCTTCACCTTTGACAGAGACCGGCTGAGCCGGGAGAAGTGTCTGGGCAGGATATCTGCTGAGTCAAAGTCATCAGGAATTTGAAGAAAAGGGGGAAAAATCAATCTCTTCCTCCCCCTAACGAAGAAGCCCTAATCCTACCTGGGTGTAATGTAAAGGATCTTTAGTCCTTACCAGGCTGCCTGGATTAAAGTGAGATTAATGGAGGAGGGAAGGTTGAAGCATGATGATTTCCAAGTGCAAGAAAGACATGGGGCGCACTCAAGCTCTGCAGTTCAGACCGAGAGGTGATTTGCCACAGTCGACTCTGACAATGAACAGAAATCACCTGCTTACTTGTGGCGGCCTGACTAAAACCTTCATAATCAACAGCGACGTGAGAAATATGCACCTCGGCTCAATGGGCTGGGCAAGAGCTGATGCAGAAATCAGAAGAGCAACCTCATTGTCCCCTTTCATTCCGAGACGCTCAGGTTTAAATGACACTTCAGAGAAGATGGCAGCTGGGAGGAAACATCAATGAGCTGTGAGGAGGCAGGCGTTCGATCCGCATGCAAAGGAAGGAGGGGGAAGCTTGGCTTGTGCTGCGTTTCACTAAGGCAAGTGGAAAGGTAAGAACATAAGAGCCTTGCTGGATCAGGCCAAGGCCCATCTCGCCCAGCTTCCTGTACCTCACAGTGGCCCACCAGGTGCCTCAGGGAGCACACAAGACAACAGACTGGCTGCATTCTGTGGCCACTCCCTTGTGCCTGGCATTCTGAGGTAAATTCTGAGGTAAATACACTGATGGCTAGTCAAGATTCTCCACAGCATTTCTCTTTGACAGCCACCAGAACTAGATGCTCCTCTTCAGACATGTACTCATAGGTTACGGCCCCACTGGATCAGGCGAAGGCCCATCCCGTCCAGCTTCTTGTATCTCACAGTGGCCCACCAGATGCCTCAGGGAGCAAAGACAACAAGATACTTGCATCTCATTACCACTCCCCTGCATCTGACATTCTGAGGTAAAGATGATGATGATGATGATGATGATGATGATGATGATGATGATGATAATAATAATAATAATACTTGGATTTATATACCGCCTTTCTTAGGTCACCAGATTTCTCTAATGACTATAACTCAAGGAGGTTTACATGGGCAGACTTTATTCAGAAACCCAAAGGTTTTTACAATTTTTACAGAAATGTTCTATCTTTCAAGAACTACACACATACAGATGGATCTTTCTGGATTGAGTCCTTCTTTCTAGCCACCCGTTTGTCTTCTTGCTGGCAGATAAATGGCTTCCCTGCTCCCACCAGAAAAGTGGCTGAACTTTGGCACAACTCCCCCTCACACAAGGCAGCCGAAGCTCAGCTGTTAATCAGTTGCAATTAATGAGGTCTGCCGCTCACAGAGACTTCCGGCTGTCCCGAACTGGCGACCTTCAGATCTTCAGGCAAACGGAGGCATTAACCCTCTCGACTAAATCTTCTGCCCCAGAAGATCCTGCAGGTTGCAACAGTAGCCATTTTCCTACTGCTGCTCCTATGAAAGCCAGGCAATTTAGGATTGGGCTGTCACTCTCTTATACGTCGAACCAAACTCTATAACAATCAAACAATTCCTCTCCCACTGCTCTGAATCAATTAAAGTTCTTGTTTGAAACCCTGGAGAAGCACTGCCAGTCAGTGTAGATAAGACTCCACTTGGCTAGATCAAGGGTTTGACTTGGAGTAAGGTAGTGCCATGTGTTTGTGTACTCAGTAGTACTGAAGGATGACGACGGTTCTCAGGGGGCAATCCTAACCCGGAGTTAGGCTGGTTCAAGTTAGGCCAGCAAAGTTAGGCCGGCACAAGGGACATTGTAAAGTATATTTGGACCACTCTTGGAGTCAGAGAGGCCAGCACCCAGGCGTGCCCCATCCTCCCTGACTCAGAGAATGGTCCAAACGCACTTTACGGTGTCCCTTGTGCCAGCCAAACTTTGCAGGCCTAATTGTGCCGGCCGAATGCCAGGTTAGGACTGAGCTCTCAAATAGATATTGGTAAAAGTAAAGGACTAGACAGACAATGCAGACATGAGAAAGGCAGCCTTTGACCAAATAGTCATGCTCGAGGATTTGCTGAACCAGATTGCACAATCCAATCAGCTCCAAAAGGATAAGAAAGATCTGAAACATAAAAGTGGCCATTCTCAATGAGAACTCAAAATGTAAAGCTCCTCTCTGTATATCAGAGTTGGAGAAAGTTTTCTACTCATTCCTTTCTGCAAGGGAATAAAAAAAGGATTCAGAATGGTAGAAAGGACTACTGAAGTTGTGAACTCCAGAGACAAGCGGGAAGAATTTACAGATAAAGTAGTAATAGGAGATTCTGGGCACTCGGAAGTGCAGGAAGTAGAAAGCAACAGTCCAAATGGGGTCAGCAACATTTTCTACCTGATGGATAATGTTTTTGGTTTGATGATAATGGTGTAAGATAGAAAGCATCTTACAATACAGGGCGGCAGCAGTTTAACAAACAGCCATAGAGGGAAGATAGTGGAAGCAGTTGCACAGGCTACAAAATTACATGCATCAGGGCTGGTAACACAAAATGAGCATCTCAGCCAGAAAAGGCTATGTCGGGCCAAGGAAGCTGAGAGTTCTTGCAGACAACATACAGAATGCAGATACTCTAGTGAAGGGTATATAAAGAGAGGAGAAACTATATAACTGTGCGCACAATCATAACGTGGAGTTAGGCTGGCACAGGTAGGCCAGCAAAGTTTGGCGGGCACAAGGGCCGCCATAAAGCATGTTTGAACCACTCTTGGATTCAGGGAGGATGGTGCACATCTGTGTTCTGGTCTCTCTGACTCCAAGAGTAGTCCAAACATACTTTACTGGCCCTTGTACTGGCCTAACTCCAGGTTAGGATTGTGCTCTGTGTTATTTTAAAAGACCTGAAGGACTTTATAAAGGAACTTCATTAGGCAGGCAATAGGAACTTAAGTACCTTCCAACAAAGGTGGAAGTAATAAGTCTGGAATGCATATTTTGGGAAATGGGATGGTAGAAGTGAACCTAATATTCCAGGAGAGACACTGTCCGTCCAGTAAAACTTGGCAGGGGGTATCAGAATGAAATATGGCAGGTCTCTATGGGTGCTTTATGGGGAAAGTAGGCTCATCACTCAAGAACTGGAGTTCAGTCACTGAAGATGAATTGTCAAGGAAGGGAACCATTTGTTTGGAGATTAATGATGAATTGTCATACGCGCTAAAAGTTAAAGGCACATTTACTGTTTCTGAGTCTTCTATGGGCGCAAACCTAACCTGGAGTTAAGCCGGCACAGTTAGGCCAGCAAAGTTTGGCTGGCACAAGGGACCACTGTTAGAGAGGCCAGAATACAGATGTGCACCATCTTCCCTGACTCTGAGAGTGGTCCAAACATGCTTTACAGTGGCCCTTGTGCCAGCCAAACTTTGCTGGCCTAATTGTGCCAGCCTAACTCCAGGTTAGGATTGCACCCTATGCCAGGCTTTGAATTTTCTTTATCATGTCAAAGGTAACCAAAAGATGTGTACCTCTCCAAGGGCAATAAACCACATTGAAAAATATATGTCATTAGAAGTGATGCACTTGAAGGTTTTAGTGATTTTTTTTTTCGTGAATAGAAGCTGTGGGTGATCTGGATCAAAACTGGGATTGTGACATGGAGAAGGAGAACTTTAACCATTTGCCCCTGTCACCCTGGGCTAAAAAGGGGAAAAGGGCTAAAAACCTCCCTCCGCTGTACAGCAGACCACCCTGCAGCTCCTATGGGGGTGGGTAGATGGGACATAAGCATGTCAGCTTTAATTCTATGCTTAATGCAATGTGCAGTTTGGCCTTTTCAATATAGACTGCTCAGGGCGGAGTCCTAACCTGGAGTTAGGCCAGCAAAGTTAGGCCAGCGAAGTTTGGCCGGCACAAGGGACACCATAAAGTATGTTTGGACCACTCTTGGAGTCAGAGAGGCCAGCACACAGACGTGCGCCATCTTCCCTGACTCTGAGAGTGGTCCAAACACGCTTTACAGTGTCCCTTGTGCCAGCCAAACTGTGCTGGCCTAACTCCAGGTTAGGCTTGCACTCTGAGTGGTGTTAGTAGCTCTTTGAGAACTGATAACTTGCTCATGAGGCAAGTTTTGTAGCTTGCCATTTCTTTCCTTGCTCAGAGTTAAATCTGTGTTGGAGAAGAACTCCAACATCCCCTTATTTCTTTCTTTATACCAACGGTCTCCAAATCATGGACCACTGTGTGCGGGGAAAGCCTTCCCTGTCCTGAGTGGCATGAATCATTCCCTTGAGCAGCTGCTCCATTTTCCAGCATCTATGCCCAGCGTCCTGCTGCACAGCATTTCTGGGACACCTGAGCATAGAGGTGAATGCCCAGAGTGTCCGTGACAGCTGATCAGCGGGAAAATGGAGTTGCTGCGTGACAGGATGATCTCTGCTGCTTTCAACAGGGAAGGCGTTTCCCGTATGCAGGATCTGGCCCATGGGCCGTAGTTTGGAGACCTCTGCTTTATACCAATATTTATAGATTGCAGCCTTTCTCCTCCACCAGGAGGGATTCAACGTGGCTCACAATCATGATAAAAACACAACAAAGCAACAACATTTTTAAAAAAAACTCCAACACAAGATCCGTCAGAGAAATAGTCACACCAGCAGCAGAGCATAATTAGGTCAAACAAAATAACTGACAACATAGGAATGCCTGTTAGGATCTGAGTTGAATCCTGTCAATCAGCTCTGATTTCTTTTGCTCTGGCAAACTGCAGGGCCTGAGTAAGGTGATTGAATGCACCTGAGTGAAGTACCTGCCGTTTGGCAAGAAGACCTAGCCATGACTCAGCACTGTGCTGATTGGCTGGAAAGCAGGATAAAAGGCAGTGAGCAGAAGTGAGCTTTCTATGTGGGTTGTGAGAGGTTTGAGGGTGAAGTACTGCTGGACTGGTTAGCCACCTTTGAACATCTGTTGCTGTTATCTGCCTGCTGCCGTATATATCCTGACCGAATGTAAACTGACCTCGGACTGTTATCTGGACTGTTCTAATTGGCTCTTCCTTGCAACTAAAATATATAAAGACGCAAAACTATGCTTGGATGTGCCTCATTTCATTGATGGGTTCACTGGCCGGTTCTCGGCTGAGGGGGCTGCTTCACGTGTCTGGCCTTGAGGTCGGTGGCTGCGTTAACAATGCCTTCATGATCCTTTGAATTTACCCAAAGGGGAGGTGGGCTATATGGCTATTCTCTGGCAGGGAGTTCCACAGAGTGTGTGCTACAATGGACAACGCTACTAATTTCTGTGGCATCAACTACTGTGTGTGTTGGTCACCTATCTTGCTTAATTTCATGAAAACTTTGCTTGTTCTTGAGTAACACAGAGCTGAGTATAGCATGAAGAATGAGGACATTCTTCTAAGGCATAAGAACTAAGGCATAAGTCCTGCTAGTTTTTCTCTGTGAGGTCTTGCCTTCAAAAAAGGCATTTCTGTGAATGTTTTAAGAAAGGTAGAGGGAAGATTTGTATGAATTAGTGAGCGTATGTATGTGCACGCAAGCAAACACATGTCGAGAAACTTAGATCATGGTGGAGCAAGTGATTGCAGAACATGTTTATTCCAAATTCAGTCACTCTTCTGGTTAAAGAAGAGATTCGGAAAGTGGACAGTCATGTGAAGTATAACTCACAGAGCGCAATCCTAACCTGGAGTTAGGCCGGCATAGTTAGGCCAGCAACGTTTGGCTGGCACAAGGAACACTGTAAAGTATGTTTGGACCACTCTTGGAGTCAGAGAGGCCAGTACACAGACATGCACCATCTTCCCTGACTCTGAGAGTAGTCCAAATGTGCTTTATGATGGCCCTTGTGCCAGCCTAACTTTTCTGGCCTAACTTGTGCCAGCCTAACTCCAGGTTAGGCTTGCACCCACAGTCACACAAGTGCCCAGAATCTGGAGACAACCAGCAACAGATCTTGATCTAAAACACATGCCTCATTAAAATCAGATGCAGAACCTTCCTGGGGAAAGATATTATACACTAAGAAAGGAATCTGTCCACTGGGTAAACTTCTCTGGAAGCTAGTAGGGCTGTTTTGACCTGTTATATTAAGCTAAGGGTCAATAACAAATTAATGGGATCAGTGGCCCCATTAATCTTCCTATAATGAACACCAGCTCAAGCAAGTTTTCTCCCTGAGTTTCTTGAAGACATTTTATACTGGCAGCAAATTTGCCTTATAGAACCTGGAATCATATAAAAGTGATTTAAAGGTATTGAATTGGAGACATTCTCTTACAAACATTGCCGATGGTGAATTGGCACAGTAAATTAATGCACTTAACCTTCCACCCCAGAAGAATTCAGCGAGGTCACTACTGAAAACACATTTGGGGATTTCTATAGAGGTCTTGGGGAAGTTTGTTCACATAGTAATGGTGAAGTGATATACAAGCACTTAGTGTCAAGGTTCCAAATACATGAATAACAGTTAACTTACAAAAAGGTCTTTAAAAAAACATGCTACTACCTTCTAAACAGGTACATGTGCAGGATTAGGCACTCAAGTCATTACGACCTGATTTGAGTCACAGAAAATGCAGCTTTTTTTGTGACTCATGTTAACTCAAATCATGGGCATAACTGATTTGGACCCAAGTCTTGGGGCCAGTGACTCAGAAAAAAATCATGACTCGAATTTGACTTGAGTTCTGTCTCTCTTTAGTTTGCTTTTTTCCCATCACTTCTGTGTCACCCCAAAAGATTTTGTGGGTGATACAGAAGCCATCTTTCAGATCGTTGGCACTAGCAGACATGATGGGAGGAGGGTAGGTGGTTCCAGGAAGCGGGGCTGGGGGGGGGCTGAGGGGAGAAGGAAGGCCTAAGGTTTGTTTGGTTTTCTTTTGCTCAAGGACTTGACTTGTTCTCAAAATGACTCAGGACTGAAAATGACTCGAAATTTCAGCAAGTCATGACATGCATGCACAATGACTTGCGAGTTGAGTCAGTTATTGACTTGTGACTCAACTCATGACTCATGCTTAATGGCTTTGGCCCATCCCTGTATACAGGATCCAGAAGCCCTGAGCAAGAGGTTACCTGCGCATGCCTTCACATGATTTCTGTTTTCAGATAGATTAGGCCTGGGGGGTGTATGCAAAGAAACCATCAGTAATATGCTCAAATATCTTAAAATCAACATTACATCTTCCTAACTCACAACCCTTGTCTTCAAGCATCAGAACAATTAAACCAGGGGTCAGGGAACTTTTTTACCTTTTACCCCAAAATATATTTAGATACGCCGACGTTACCCCCTTGATTTGATTTTTAATACAGGTACTTACTAAAACTACCAGTGAAAGATAGGTGTCCTCTCAGGAGAGGCACTGTCCTGTCTCTCTCAATGGCGCAGCAACTAGCCGACTCTACTGAAGAAGCGGGCGGACTTGGAGGCAGGGACCGGGCATCACGCAGGGAAGCATGTTATACACAAGGGCCTGACGCACTGCACTGCGTCAGGTCCTTGTACACTACAGTACCGTAACACACACAGCCGGGCATGCATATAGAACCGTGATGGCGAACCTTTTGGGCTTGGTGTGTCAGAAATTTGGAAAATTTGTAACTCAGCTCTGCTGGTGTGTCAACCCCCCCTCCCGCCAGAACAAAAGAAAAAAAATTACATATTGGAACCCATTGCTTTTTATTTGATTAATTAATGAGCTTAATTAATGCATGAGGCTTCTGTAGTACGAAGACACTGCGGGGGGTGGGTTAAGCCCAATTTATTTAATATTGTAACAAATCTGCGGTTCCTCGGTGGAATTACTTGGGGGTGGGCTCAGCCCTTATTTCATTTGTACTGTAAGCCGCCAGCCACAAACTTCCTTCTGTAAAGTGTGTATTATTTCTTGCCCTTTAAAATTCTCCTGCGCTTGATCAACACCTTGAGCCAGGAGCTGCCAATGACACTATTGTAGCATGGACTGAATACCAGACACAGACGGGGAAAACGATCGCACTCTGGAGGCGCACTTGGAAGCGCCAGGTAATCACCCAAACATTTCATCTATTGCTGCAGATCAGAACACTTGGAACGTTTCGTGCAACAAAGCCTCGTCCTCGGCTCCCTGGTCTCAGACAGCGCTGTGCCTCATCCTCTATACTTCACCCTCCTTCTCCTTTTGTTCTCGCTTAAAAACCCAGACAGAAGCCTTTTCTCACCAGTTCAATGGCCAGACCCCCGCCTCCAACCAGCCACCCCATCCCACGAGTGCACAATGCAGCGAGGCAGGCAGCGTGCACTGCAGTCCTGCTATGGAACGCTCAGCCTCTCAGCCACCCTGGCCAGCCAATGAGGGCACCGAAGGCCCCGCTAAATTCTCAGGCTGCTTCCTCATTGGCTACCCAATTAGCGTGGCTTGGCTGATCAGAGCGTGGAGACACACTGTAGGGCTTGTTGCCCGAGTTTAAAGAGAGAGACGGAGGCGCAGACAGCGGGCGCGCGGAGGAACAAGTCTTTGCAGGGAATCGCTTAGATTCATATGCATGCCCGGCTGCCGTCCATTACCCCCAGGAATTTCATTTTTACCCCATTTGGGGTAATTTACCCCAGTTCCCTGACCACTAAATTAAACATTTAAAGAACTGGTAGATCAAGACTATCTTCATATGTTTTTCTTGGAAAATCTTTTAGCTGTAGTCTTAAAAATGTTATCATGTTCTTTCATTGGAAAACAAATAAATTTGGCTTCTAGGACAGTGGTTCTCAAACGTTTTAGCACTGGTACCCACTTTTTAGAATGACCAGGACCAGTAATGGCATCTAAATGATTTAGCAACAGGTACTCACTTTTGATTGGCACTTGTGTCAGGGCCCACCCACCGGAAGTGAGGTCATAGCCGGAACCCAGGAACTGCCCCCAGGAACTGCCGCGCCTCCTCGGTAGGCCGTGCGGCGGCCCGGGAGAAGGCCCGGAGCTACCGATTCCCCCCCCCCAGGAACCGCTGCGCCTCCTCGGGAGGGAGCCCCAGGCAGTCTACCTGCTCACACTGCTGCTGCTGTCGGTCTTCCTCGCTCCACTGCCTGCCTGCCTGCCTGGCTCTGAGAACATGCAGGCAACTCAAATGTGCAGGCAATTCAAACGTTGCAGGGGGCGGAGCGGAGCGCCGACGGAGTCGACGAATGGGCGGGCGAATGGGCGGGGCCAGCCCTAATCTTAGGAACGGGTACACGCGTACCCCCGCATACCCGCTACATGACATGTCTGACCAGGACCCACTGGAAGTGATGTCATGGCCGGAAGTGATGTCCTTGTGATGCCAGAGCCTGCTGATTTCCTGATAATGCAGCAATAAGTTGGGTTATTTCTCAGCCATTTTCCAATTACAAAGTGAATCGGAAAGAAAAAAGCCTGTTTACAACCTTGACACATGCAAAAATAACCACATAGCCCTCACCCTTTCAAACATCCCATCTTCCCATATGTTCAATATGGCTACTTTAGGTGCTTTGCGACCCACCTGAAATAGGCTAGTGGATCCCTACCCACAACATGGGAACCACTATTCTAGGTTTCATAGCCATAGGAAAATCCTCAAGTATCTGAGGTGGAGCCCAAAGAAACTTACCAAAAGTATACAGAATTTTAAGTTCTATGTTAAAAAGAAACAAACCATCTCAAGATTAAGCTCATCATATCTTCGTAGGACCTGACACACTTTTTTTTTTTAACAGCAGAGACTGCACACATTTTCTCCTACATTGCTATATCTCCTAACAAATCCTCAAAGAGATTTGGTATTAAGAAGCCAAAACTCATTTTCCAAGTGGCACCACCTAACAAATGCTTGTGGGAATTGAAAAATATTTTCCAGGGCTGGCCACATGCAGGAGAGCCACACATGACAATCTGACTGGTATTCTATCGACCAGAGCAATTGCATACCACATTAAACAGTCATGCTGGATTTGGTGGGTGGGGGGGGGCACGGTTTAGAATGTTCTCAACAAATAGCTCAGTCTTCATTAGTTTTGACTACATAGTGGCGGCTTGGCTGCCAATCAGTTTTGCCTTGACACTCAACGCCGTGCATATTTCACTGCACATTTGCTTTGCTATCAAATCCAGCCAAGAAACCTGAGCTGTTGTTCATCCACTGAAACAACTCTCCATTAAAAAACATTTCAGGCAAGAAGGCTGAAAAGATGCTACCCGAGAAGGTTATAATTACACATACACACACTCCTCCTTTTCCCACCACACTGCGATGGCCTTTTCTCGTGCTGAGCTCAAATGAGATTTGAATAACTTTTTTGGCTGTGAATTTCCATTTCCCATTAAAGATATTGTTGACTCTCTGTGCTTCACCAGTGAAATTGCTTAAAATGGCATGAAATTGAAGTCCTCACAAAATGAGTGCAACCTGACAGGTCTGATAATGCGAGTATTGATACCGAGACTCGACAAGATTAAATTCTGCTGTTTAGAATGAAACAGTTCATAATTAGGGCTGCAAGGTTCTTTAGAAGAAATTTAAAGTGGTCTCCCACAGAAGGCATTTAAAAAGATCACCAAATGTGATCAGGATTTTGAAGCACAGAATAAAGATTTTATCTTGGAGCAGGGAGCTTTCATTTAACAAACGCACCACCTGGTAAAGGAGTAAACCTATTAACATGGGATAATTCCCTTGCTTATCTGTAACTGTTGTGCAGTGGCACAACACAGATTTTTGAGGAAAAAGAAAAGCATTGAGAGATTCAGAGAGTCACATCAAATCAACCTGTATTGTGTGGCAGAAATATTGCTTTCCGATATATCATACAGGCCAAACAAATCCATGAAGAAAACAATACATTAATATCGTATATGACATTTCTACATCAGTTAGAATCATTGTCCGTACAGTCTATCAGCTCCTTGCTTGGGATTTGTAAACAAGGTGACTTGAAGACTCGCATACTTTTCAGTAGCTTTAAACGAACAGCCAAGTTCAAACTTTGCGGGCCGGCCAGCCATTTTGGGCCAGATGCGTATTCAAAAGTGCCTCTCTTGCAACAGAACGACATGACTATCTCCCTACATTCTCAACGACGATCACTAAGGCATGGCAAGCACGGCTGGCCTTAAGCCAATGTGACCAATGTCGTCACATTGGGCCCCACACTTCGCGGGCCCCCGCATCAGCCCAGCAAGCAAATCACATGATGCTGCAGCCAAGATCTCTGTGGGCTGTAGGTCAGTGGGGTGAGCAGAGCAGCTTTATCTTGGGCCCTCCCACCTGCCCCTGCCTCTGAATGGCCCAAAACGTGCTTCCCAGAAGCAGTTGGCAATGACGTCATCATGTGGCACCACAAATGCTTTTCTTGGGGAATGGGGGCCCCGTTAGGAGGGTGGGGGCCCCCATGGAAATGCCACGCACTGGGCCCCACTGCTCCTAAAGCTGGCCCTGAGGCAACTGGCATACAAATTGACCCCAAGAACCTGAGTGGGGTGTCCATTCCCACCCCCACAAATGCTGAAACCTGCAGATAATCAAATCAACTTCCCGACATGATCAGAAGTGCTTTCCAATAGTGCTCGGAGCTGTTCTGAGCTACAGGGAGGCTGTGAATGGCATCCCCCTGCCTCCAAAGCCCTGTTGGTGCCTTCTGAAATGAACTTCTGGTTTAGGAAGAAGCCTTACAGAAGACTCTAGCAGGACCTCCCCACACCTCTGAAGGTCTCCCTCCCAACACAACTGGAAGACTCTTCCTGTCACTCTGGAAGGTGGCCCTCCTGACCTGCATGGAGTCAAATCTGTGGGTCTCAAACCTGTGGCTAAGGATTGCTGACCTGTCTTTTGGACCAAGGGAAGTTTTCCAGCAACTGACATTCCTGAACTTCTTCAGTAATGATGGGTCACTTTGCTACTCAAATCTAGTGATCGTTGCGGGCTTTGTGCAACATCTATTCTGTGGCTAATAGCAAAGGTCACTCCTAGCAACTAGAGCAGTAGTTCCCAAATTGGTGGGTCACAACCCACCAGGGAAGCCAGGAAAGGGGACTCACCCAGAAATCAGTAATAGCACAATCTCCATGATCATGCTGCTGCCGACCAGGGAGGGTGTTCGTAAGCTTACCTGGGCAGAGGCGGGCAAAGCTCTAAGTGTTGCAAGAAGCCTTACCCTGTCATGTAAATCCCTCCTCTCCCTTGCTGCTGTAGCCAGTAAGCAACGCCAAGATGTTGCTGTTCCCTGTGAGGATTGGCTAAAACGGTGCAGGAGAGGAGTGATTTCCACTGCAAGGTAAGGCTTCTAGCAAAACTTAGAGCTCTGTCCTCCCTTAGATCTGCCTCTGTACCTGGGGGTTGCTATGGCTCTCTGAAGGGTCCAGGGAGCCAGCGACCACCTCTGCAGCCCTCCTGGCTGCTCCATACTGCTGGGAAAAAGGAAAAACCACTTCTAGTTTCATGACGAAAGCAGGAAGTGGCTTCTTCTCTTTTTTCCAAACAGTTTGGAGCTGCCAGGAGGGATGCAGAGGTGGTCGCAGGTTCTCTGGACCCTCCAGAGAGCCATAGTAACCCCCAGGTAAGCTTACAAAAACCCTCCCTGATCTCCAGCAGCACAATCATGGAGATCTTTCAGTTGTGCGTCCCCTCCCCCTGCTCCACCCACGCAAAGTCTTACAACTCCCTTGTAGGAGTTTGGGGAGCACTGAACTAGAGTATCCACAGAAAAGCCAGTTGAACAAAAAAATGGGGCGGGGGAAGAGATTATATTATTATACCAACTGAGATAGAATATAATTGCTCAGTAATATCCAGGCCTATTATTGAGTTATGGGTAAGTCTCATAACTCAATAATAAAATAGAACTCTCTTAAACTAATACCTGCTCATGTAATTAACGCATTAGAAAGGAAAAAAGGATCGACGCAACCCAGATTATGCATTTGAAAGAACTCCACTGTGTTCCTTTCATTTAAATTTCAAAGCGGCTGTCAATGTTGTTTCATATCTACAAAGACAATTATTTCGTGAGCTGTCAGGTTACTTGCAGACATCACAAATACACCAGGATACGGATTTCAAAGTGCATTGCTATTCGACAATCTTTGTTCTGTAGTAAGCGGATGGACTGCATTCCCTAGCCTGCCGGTTCACTTTTTAAATAACCTTTCCAGATGAAATAGTTGAATATGCAAGACAGAGTCTTCATGTAATCCTGGAAAGGTTACTTAGGTTTGATCTCTAGAAATGTAGGCTGTCTCCAGGTTGACTTGTTTTCGTATGGACAGAACACAAGAGTCTCGCTACATAAGTTACCATGGCTTTCGAGCTTGGGAGCTTATGCAGCTTGGGGCTTATAGATCTAAGGGCAGGGCTGCTTCTCTTCCAACAACATACTGAAAATTTAAGAAAATTTCTATATTGCCATTCATGCACCAAAGTTGATCAGGCAGAGGAATTATCAGTAAGGGCCCAATCCGATCCCACTTTCTAGCACTGATGCTGTCTCAATACAATCCCGAGGTAAGGGAAAAAATATTCTCTTACCTTGAGGAGGCCTCTAGAATTTCCCCTCCACAGGATGCAGCACACACCACGTCAGAACAGCTACACCAGCACTGGAAAATTGGATAGGATTGGGCCCTAACTCACTACACAATAACTCAGTACACAGAAGAATTCTCAGTACCTGCTATGAATTCAGATAAATCCCTTCTCTCAAAGGTTCACCAGATTACAGGTCTGGAGACTTTCCTGAAACTTCCCACCGAACTGGTTCCTATTTATCTACTTGCATTTTTAGGTGCTTTTGAACTGCTAGGTTGGCACATGATCTTTGAGATTTACTTGGCATCTGGCTGCCAGGCAAAGGGACTTTATATAGAAGATTTAGTTGAGAGGGTTAATGCCTCCGTTTGCCTGAAGATAAGAGCTGAAGATCTGTAGGTCGCCAGTTCGGGACAGGCAGAAGTCTCTGTGAGCGGCAGACCTTGTTAATTGTGACTGATTAACAGCTGAGCTTTGGCTGCCTTGTGTGAGGGGGAGTTGTGCCGAAGTTCAGCCGCTTCTCTGGTGGGAACAGGGAAGCTGTTTATCAGCCAGCAAGAAGACAAACAGGTGGCCAGAAAGAAGGACTAAATCCAGAAAGATCCATCTGTATGTGTGTAGTTCTTGAAAGATAGAACATTTCTGTAAAAATTGCAAAAAGCTTTGGGTTTCTGAATAAAGTCTGCCTATGTAAACCGCCTTGAGTTATAGTCATTAGAGAAATCTGGTGACCTAAGAAAGGCGGTATATAAATCCAAGTATTATTTTTTATTTTTTATTATTATATAAAGGTAAAGCCAGGTGTCCCCACGACCGAATGGTCTAGTCGTGACTGATTGTCGGGGGCGGTGCTCATCTCCGTTTCTAAGCCTGTAAAGCCGGTGTTTGTCCGAGGACAATTTCCGTGGTCATGTGGCCGGCATGACTATACGCCGTAGCGCACGGAACACCGCTACCTTCCCACTGAACTGGTTCCTATTTATCTACTTGCATTTTTAGGTGCTTTCGAACTGCTAGGTTGGCACATGTGTTAATTTAAGGTTTATATTTTAGATCTGTATCTACTTTTTAATATAAATGTGTCCTAAGTAGCCAGAATGCAATTGAATTTAAATGGAAAGAAAATAAAACCAAACTAGAGCTGTTGGCTTATTAAAAATTCTTAATAATGATCTTACTTTTTATCTTCTTCGAACATTTACACCCTACCTTTCCTCTTCATCTCAAAAACCCAAGGCAGTTTACATCAAGAACGTTAAAAACAACCTCCGGGTCAATCTCAACATGCATGCAAATGTGTGCTATCTAGAGAAAGTGATACTTATTTGTAAAAACGTCCATGCAGAGGGAGTGGGGGACCCTGGTCAGGACTGTGGGAAGACAAAGGTTGCTCCTATTCCTGAGCCAGTCTGAAGCCAGTCCGAGCCTCTTCCCTCCTGAACTTGCAATTTCTACAAATCAGAGATATTTTGGTTACAAGACATGGGGCCAGCTCTAAGAGCTGTGGGGCCCCAATGTGAGCCTCTTAGCGGGGCTCCTACTCACCAAGAAAAGCACTTAGAATGCTGCACGTAGCACCTGGAAATAGTTGATGGTGACATGTTGATGTCACTGCCAACTGCTTCCAGGAGGCCCATTTTGGGCAGTTTGGAGGCAGGGGCAGGTGGAAGAGGCCAAGATAAAACTGCTCTGCTTGCCCCACTGACCTGCACCCATTGAGATCCCCGGTGCGGCAGCAGGCGATCTGCTTAGGCGATCTGCTGGGGCGAGGTCCAATGTGGGGCCCAATGTGATGGCATTGGTAGCATTGGCTTAAAGCCGGCCCTGACAACACGGTGAGTAAGGAAGGAGTGAACATACCTCTCTCGGATCCGGGACACATCCTGGTCCCAATGGGTTCCACACCCCCTTGAGTCCCAAAGAGTTCCTTCAAGAGTCCCAAAGCTTAGTCTGTTTGGATGTCATCAGAACTAACAATTACCATATTTCCCCAAGTATAAGACGCACCTTTTTCCTAGAAAACCGGGGGCTAAAAATTGGGTGCGTCTTATTCAAGGGGTGTGCTGGGCAGTGCAGCGTTCTCCGTGCTCCCGCTTGCCTTAAAGAGCAGCTGGCCCCAAAAATGTATTTTTCAAATTTCTGGCCCCAAAATTAAGGTGTGCCTTATACTTTGGTGCACCTTATACTTGGGGAAATACAGTAAGTGGAAGGAAAATTCTAAACTACCACCAAAGTTTCTCATGATTAATCATGCCAACATTGTATTAAAGCTTGTTGCTTAAAACAAAACAAAAAACCCCAAGCAAAAGATATTATGTACCCTTAGAACAGCAATTTTCAACTGGTGTGCAGTGGTACATGGTTGTGTCACGAATGGTCTGCAAATATGCTGTGGGAGTTTTGGGGGCGGTTAGTTTATTAGTAGGGCAATTGGGTGTGTGACCTCCCCACCCACTGACGGTGTGGTGTGCTTTGTCAATTGTTCAAAAACTGATGGTGTGCTCTGAAAATTTTAACACCTTGTCAGTATACCATGAGGGAAAAAAAGATTGAAAATGGCTGCCTTAGAATGTCACTGCTGATTTTGATCTTTCTAAGTTTTAGCCTGAGCAGTGGCAGTCCTGTGTGGGGGAGACGACACCAAGTTTTTCAGGCTCTTGAACACCTGTGTAAAGAGGCCCTGCCCCACTGCCTTCAGAGCCATTCATGGCTACGAAAGCAAAGCAGGTCTCTTTTCTGTGTTGCTTCCATAGACATTAATGGCTCATCAGAGCTTGCTTATGCAGGCATCCTGTTTTGTTTTGCTTTGAATTGGAAGCCAACCATGATTGAAGCCTAATCGGCAGAAGCAACACTGCTTGCTGCCTCCCCAGCCATTGCTGACGTAGGCACCCGGCTATCTTTTTTTCTTTGAAAGCCAGCTGCCTTGCCTTTTTTCATGAGAAACCAACCATGATTTGTTACCTGACCCTCTGCAGGCTGCCTTTGTAATACGTGTGTGTGCGCGCACTGCTTTAACTTGCTGTTTCTGCAGGAGCAGAAAGGAGCAGAGCAGAAAAGTATGTTTCGGCTTTTTTATGCTGGGTGCCACATCTGGGAAGGCTCTGTTCTCCGTACCCACAAGCTTCACCTCAGCAGAATGCATGAGTAGCACTAGCATAGGTGAGGGGGACCACTGGAGTCACATGACCCTGGGGGGCATTCTATGGGGGTAGCCCTGCCACCCCTGCTTCAGCACAGCTCCCCTCGCTTGCTCTCCACTCCCTCTGGTCACATCCAGAGGGTATTCTGAAGTCTGAGAAGGCTGCCTGCATTCTACTGGGATTCCCTGGGCCTCAGAACATATTCTAAGGCCTTTGGGAGGCCTTAAAAATCACTTCTGGTTTTTGGAAAAATCAGAAATTTTAAGGCCCCCAGAGCCTCCCCTCATTACCTCAGTGAGTGGGCAGAATCACGTGAGGTAAGAGTGACCTTTAGACATTTTGGGCACAAACTGTATATGAGCCTAAAAACTGCCATGCTGGATTGACCTAGCCTAGCTTTCGGTTTCTAACGATGGTCATAGAGATACTTCAAACATGTTGAACATGACTCTGTATTCATGCCCTGCTTGTTTCCTGTATTGGTGGTTAGGAAAATACTTTCTTGAGGTGTTGAAACAGCAATTCTCCTGTCGTGTCTAGTAGCTGCAGAGCCTGACCCCCATCAAGATCCCATCTTTTAGCAACAATTCTGGGTGACACATGACCAAAAGGTGGGCTTCGTAAGGATGTCACCATGGAAAAAAAATGGTCACCAAAAGGAAAAAAAATGGAAATGATTCCTAGGTTGAAGAAACCCTAAGAAAGGAAGTTTAATATCTTTTGCTTTCTGCACCTTTAGATTGTACACCCTCCCCATTTTTGCCCACAGAAAGCAAGAGAGAGAGAGAAAGAGAGAGAGAGAGAGAGAGAGAGAGAGAGAGAGAGAGAGAGAGAGAGAGAATCTGACAATTTTTTTAAAAAAAAGGATAAAAGGGAGACAAAATAAAAAAAGGTACATGAGAGAATAATGACGATTCTGTTCAGAAGGCATAGAAATGTCATTTTAATCTGTCAGTGGAGCATTACTGAGCGTCCCCTGCCATGAAATGCAAAACACCTCAGACGCATCCTGAAAATCAATTAAGATCCATTACGTGCACCTGGCTCCTCCTCCTCTCTCTCAACAGAACATCCTGTGTATGACCCAATCCATGGCCTAACCGCTACCACAGTAAACCCAAGACGTACCTAGTGGGTCCTGACCACAATCTGAGGAACACTGGGCTAGCTCCTTTGATATCACCGACTCTCCTTCAAATCCGCAAAGCAGTTGTATCTGTTTGTAAAATGCTTGTATTTTCTAAAAAAATAAGGTGACAAAATAAACTTATGTGTGTATATGCCAGTGTTGGGTTGTAACTCGAATTTTAACTCAAGTTTTGATGTTTTGGCCTGACTCTCATCTGAATTGAGTGGTGCGTGTCATTAACTCGAATCAGTGAGTACATGCACGCGCTTCAATACTTTGTTGCGGGTTCCACGTCAGAAAGAACTCTTTCGGTGATCCAGAAAGCATCACAAAGTTGCCACGAGCAACGGTCATTTTGTTTCTTTGCTTGTTCCTTCCAGCCAGAAGAATAGGCAGGGATGGGGTGAAGCAGAGGGGGTGTTCCCATGATAGTTTTTCATCCTGCCTATGGGGTGCACCCAGTACAGACTGTAGGCTGCAGTGGGTTGCACAACTCTTTCACTCCTGGTCCTCCGCCACAGGAGGGAAGGAAAGAGGAAAAAACAAAAACTCTCATTGAATGGCCGGCCAGCAGGGGCTAGTTTATTTCCTTTTGTTTTATTTCAGGAGTTGTGATGTGAAGGGGGGAGGTTTTGTCACAGCAGGTTTTATGGAGCCGCTCCTGGTTTTCCTGCAGGCAAAGCTGCTTGTGCTCGCTCGCTCGCTCAGTAGGCGCAGGCCAGCCCAGCTTTGGTAGGAAAAAGGTCTAACTAAATGAATGACCTGCCGCAACAGGGCCTATTTTTTTCCTTTTCATCTGAGTTATGATGTGAACAGAGGGGGGGGAGTACTTTTCATCATGATGGCTGGTTTCGTACGGAGCTGAAGGTTCTCTGCAGCCACGCATGCTCGTTTGCTTGCTCAAGTGACAGCCACAGATTAGCCTGGCTTTGGTGCTTTACTTACTGAAATGGCTGTTCAGTGGAAGGAGTGAAGTGCTCTCAGCAGCATATTGCTGGCCCACTGGGACGTTAACATTAAGCGTTTAACAATAACCCCCATTTTCGACTGTTTGTAGTCACCTGACCCACGCCGCAGTTTGCCACAAAAAGACTCAGAACTCGAGTGAAATTGACTTGTGAAATGCCACAGTTCGAGTCGCCATGGGTGCGCACTAGGACTCATGCACAAGTTAATTCACGAGTGGGCAGAGACTCGAGAATTGACTTGAACTTCAAGACTCGTTCACAACACTGGTATACACTGCTTTAAATTTAAAAAAAAATCAAAAAGCCTGTATCAAAAAAAAAAAAAATCAAAGGGGGAAGTATGCTTAATGTATACTGGGTAAGCCAGTATTTGACTTGGCTGTACATATGACGAATATGCAAATGGTCAAGATGGGTTCCCACTGTGTTGAAGAATGAGCTGTGCTTGATCTTTAAATACTATGCTAGTCTCTACTCACAGTCGGCAGCAATATTTTTACCTGAATTGCTAAACAACAAAAGCTGCACTTCTAGAGCTATTTAAGAATATATTTTTTAATGAACTGGGACATTCTTTTAAAGATGAATGGTGAAAGAGTCGTCATATCTAACACAGGCAGTGTATAGAGATTTTGAATGGTAGATTGCATTCACTGTATAATTAAAGAAAAAAGATGATGAAAACATGTTAATCTGTGATGAAAGGTTTACTCGGACTTTTCCTTTTTAATCAATAGTCCAGCGCACTTACCATATCAAATCAAAAGAATTCAAACGAAAGCCCTCTCAACTGGATTCGACAGTACTAGGTGTGCATATTGCCAGGATGAAACCCCGGGAAACTCCGAGTACCAGAAGTGGGCCATTTACAAGATGCCATTCTGAGAATGGGCCAAAATGCATTGAAAAGTCCTATACGTAAACTGCGCCAGTCCCAAGCTCGGACACAGTCCAACCACAGGTATGACTGCAGTTTTTCTCAGAGCTGGGTGTGCACATTGCAGGAAAGGCAGTCCGGGAACTTTGGAGTACCCGGGGTGGGCCATTTCCACCAGGTCCCAGTCTGAGGTTTTAGGATTTTGCATGCATTTTGGCCCATTTACAGATTGGGACCTGGTGGAAATGGCCCACCCCGGGTACTCCAAAGTTCCCGGACTGTCTTTCCTGCAATGTGCACACCCAGCTCTGAGAAAAACTGCAGTCATACCTGTGGTTGGACTGTGTCCGAGCTTGGGACTGGCGCAGTTTACGTATAGGACTTTTCAATGCATTTTGGCCTATTCTCAGAATGGCATCTTGTAAATGGCCCACTTCTGGTACTCGGAGTTTCCCGGGGTTTCATCCTGGCAATATGCACACCTAGTACTGTCGAATCCAGTTGAGAGGGCTTTCGTTTGAATTCTTTTGATTTGATATGGTAAGTGCGCTGGTAAGGAACTGGACTACAACCATACTTGTGGAAGTCACTTTGTTGATCTTGTTTATTAAAACAAAGTTTGAATATTGTTAAAGGAAATAACCTAATTGTTTGTGTTGTCAAAGATTTACTCGCTCTTGTGGTTCACTTAGTAACCTTTTAATGGAAGCCTCATCCTCCAAACACTAAATAATAGATGCCATTGTCCAATCAAATATTAAAGATTCCCAATGATAGAGCTTCTACTTCTGCCTCAAGGTTATTTTGTATCCTGCTGGACTTCACTGTCAATAAGTGCTCCCAAGCACTCACTTAAATTTCCTTTGATTTTACTCCACGCTTCTTACTCTGGGATTTTGCTAACAGTAAACTGCAGCTCTCAACCAGTCTCTTCTGGGCTAGTCCTACTAACATCCTATGAGATTCGATAGAACTAGCTTCAGGTTTGCAGTTGAACTCATTAAGAGTGCAATCCTAACCTGGAGTTAGGCCGGCATAGTTAGTCCAGCAAAGTTTGGCTGGCACAAGGGCCACCGTAAAGTGCTTTTGGACCACCCTCGGAGTCTGGGAAGATGGTACATGTCTGTGTGTTGGCCCATCTGACGCCGAAGGTGGTCCAAACATAATTTATGATGTCCCTTGTGCCTGCCAAACTTTGCTGGCCTAACTATGCTGGCCTAACTGCAGGTTAGGATTGCGCTCCCTGTGAATGCAGATACTTTCATTTATTTATAGCCTAATCCTATGGAGGTCACCACCCTGCAGTAAAGCAGCACTGAAATGGCTGCTGCTGTATCCCTTGGGGCCAAGGAGGCAGCCAGAGGTCTCCTACCAAAAAGGGAATATTACAGGCATGCCCCAGTATTTGCTGGGGTTTCATTCCAGACTCCTCTGTGGATTCCTGAAACTGTGGGTACTGGGGACACTTTTTAAAGACGGGGGAGATTAAACGAATCTCTTTTTTTCTACCTTGTTGCAACAAAACCATTGATGTTCCCCTATCTTTTTAATAAGAATCTCAGTATCCATAAACAAATAATAAGATGAGGGGGAAAGGAAGATGAAATGAATTCCACGGCACTACTGAATAGGTTTTTATGAGAATCACTCATAAACTTGCTCGAATTAGTTTGAAGATCGGGAAGCAGCGAAAGTGGAAATTTTTGTTATCCTTGTTTATGGTCTCAGTGGCACAAGTGCTAGCACTGCTTTAATTATATATTATTTTTAAAAAACCATAGAGGTATAAGTAAATAAATTTAATTTTTTTTAAAAAAAGAATCACTCGCATGAACAGCATTAACAACCCAGACCTGCATTTTACTGGTCTAGCGGAGGGACAGTTATCACTGAAGTCTTTCTAATATACCTAAGTAAGCCACTCTTGAGAACCAATACAAATGCACAGTGTGGGTAAGGCCTATTTGAACCTATGAATCATCCAATGTCCTTTTCAGTGCAGAGACTAGACATCTAACTGCCAACTCTGACAACAAAGTTTCTTTGAAGATTAAACCATGTAATCAAATGGTTGAAGTTAACTGAGTTCAAGAGAGATAGGTGCAGTTTCTTCAAAGCAAATCACATTTAAACCTCAAGACGTGTTGATTTAAAAAGAAAGCAAGTTTGTCAGCAAGGAATCAGAAAACAGTTCTGTTCACTATGAAAACTGAATACTATCTTATCCTGGAGTTCTTGTAGAAGGTCAAGATATGAACCTTTAGCCACACATAACTGGGTTGGGCAGTATCATATTTCCATTTAGAAGTAAAATTCTGGTACATTTCTCAGAGAAAATCAGGGCAACTCATAATGACAAGTCTTTTGCACTTTCAAAGAAGTGCAAGAAGTGGCATAGCTAGAGGGGAGGGTGGTGTGCTAGGTTTTGCAGGTGCAAGCACCTCCTCCTCCTTGCCCTCGGAGTCATTCCGGTGGCAACAGCAATGATAGGCAATGCCTCTGTGTTGTTGCTGCTGCCTGGAATGGCTCTGACAGAGAGGGGGAGGAGCTGCAGGCACATTGAGGTGCCTGCAAAACTTAGCACGCCTCCACCCTTCTGGCTACGCAGTGTTCTAGGTAAGCTGCAAAGCCACACAGCTTGAAGCCAACCTCTGCACAGCTTGGAGCTCAGCTGAGCTGGAAGTCCATGATGTCATATCACCAAAAGATGTTGCTGCACTGCTGTGTAGCAACTGCAGGGTTCCATGCAGTGTTGTGGACCACATAGGGGCAATATAGTTCAGAAGTAGATTTCATTGTGTTCAGTGGGGCTTACTTCCAGGAATGTTGTCTATAGCATTGCAGTTTCAAAGGGGTAGTTCCTCTTGGATCTGTAAGTATAAGAAGTTTTCAAAACTCTGTCTGCATACTCCTGCAAAGAAGTCTGCCTTTAATTTAAAGGTGCTTTGATTTAAGGGTGCTTAGTCATTTTCTTCCAGGCCAGAGGTTGCAAAATCAAGGTTTGTGGGCAGCGATGGGATCCGCAAATTGAGAAGGGGAATGCTGGGCGGGACTTACGCGGGACTTCCACGTGATTGGCTGCCCGTCCGCAGTGTTCCGCGGCTTCCCTGGCCTCGGGGGGGCTGCCCCCAGTTGGCGCGCCCCACCGCTGCTCACCCAGGCACCGGCGCGCCCCCCACCCGTCCTCTGCGGCGAGCAGGAACCCCCCCCCAGGCCAGGGCAGCCGCGGAACGCTGCGGACGGGCTGCCAATCATGTGTAAGTCCCGCCTAAGTCCCACCCAGCGTTCCCCTTCTCAATTTGCGGATCCCATCACTGTTTGTGGGCCATGTGCTGCTTTTTGGCACATAATGTATGGCTCCCGGAAATATGCTGGCTGAGCTCCTATTTGCATCCCAATTAATATTTTTTTTCCCAAGTGTTATCATTATTTGCCAGGTGTAAACTGAGAGTTCATTGGATTAAAACCTAATAAATATATTTAAGAATTTTTAAGAATGCTTCTTAAATATTGCAGCTTTCAGAGCATGATCCTATACCTGTGTTGCGCCGGCACTGCGCTCTTGCACCGGTTCAGTATTGTCGCAAACGTGCCATCAGTGGCGTCTGCACCAGCAAATCGGGTGCTGGACTGGCACAAGCAGCAGCGCCAGGACTCGGGCACCACTGCGCCCATCAGCTGCACCGGCCATGCACCGGTCAAGCACCGGTGGCACTTGGTCGGCGCAGGACCTTGCCAGAGGCGTGCCAGAGGCGTTCCGTGGGCATAACGGGGCGGCACAGTGGGCGGCAATGGGGGCAGTGACGGACAACAGCCATTGCATTGTACCCTAAGCCCTGTCCATGGCCTTGACAGCCCCGATATAGGCCACCGCTGCTGACGTTCACCTGCACCTGCAAATCTGCAAGCGCAGATCCGAGCAGCCCCACAGGGATGACAGGGGAGGACCTCCCCTTGCCCTGTGCTAAACTGCTGCTGCCTCCTACTGAGCTTAGGTTATGGCCCTGCTGTGCCAGCCCTGCTAGGCTGGCGCTGCTTAGGATTGGGCTGCCCGTCAGACATCTCTCTTGCAGATTTCAAGCACCTGACGTTTTCCAACCCTAGCAAGCACTGGTGGGGCCACATCGCCTCTGCTGCACTCAGTGCCTGTTAGGGGCAAGTTGGAAGTCTCATCAGGGTGAGGGGATAGTTTT
The DNA here is from genome assembly GCA_029204185.1 of Lerista edwardsae. Taxonomy (NCBI): domain Eukaryota; kingdom Metazoa; phylum Chordata; class Lepidosauria; order Squamata; family Scincidae; genus Lerista; species Lerista edwardsae. The sequence goes on along the minus strand of JAJKFI010000007.1, from coordinate 12,237,551 downwards.
CCCAAGTAACACCCCAGCCTGCCCTATGGAGCTACTCAGATCTTATATCTATAAGTCATAAATGACTTAGAGACAGGGATAAGCAGCGAGGTGGCCAAGTTTGCAGATGACACAAAACTTTTCCGGGTGGTGAAAACCAGAGAGGATTGTGAAGAGCTCCAGAAGGATCTCTCCAAGTTGGGGGAATGGGCAGCCAAATGGCAGATGCGTTTCAACGTAAACAAATGTAAAGTGATGCACATTGGGGCCAAAAACCAAAACTTCACCTATAGGCTAATGGGTTCTGAGCTGTCTGTGACAGCTCAGGAGAGAGATCTTGGGGTGCTGGTGGACAATTCCATGAAGGTATCGACCCAGTGTGCGGCAGCAATTAAGAAAGCCAATTCCATGCTCGGGGTAATTAAAAAAGGGGTTGAGAATAAAACAGCCAATATTATCATGCCATTGTACAAAGCAATGGCAAGGCCGCACCTGGAATATTGTGTCCAGTTCTGGTCGCCGCATCTCAAAAAGGACATAGTGGAGTTGGAAAAGGTGCAGAAGAGAGCGACAAAAATGATTACGGGGCTGGGGCACCTCCCTTATGAAGAAAGACTGCAGCGTTTGGGGCTCTTCAGTCTAGAAAAAAGGCGCCTGAGGGGGGGACATGATTGAGACATACAAAATTATGCATGGAAGGGATAGAGTTGATAGAGGGATGTTCTTTTCCCTCTCTCACAACACCAGAACCAGGGGGCATCCGCTAAAACTGAGGGTTGGGAGAGTTAAAACAGATAAAAGGAAGTACTTTTTTACCCACCGGGTAGTTAATCTGTGGAACTCCTTGCCACAGGAGGTGGTGATGGCATCTGGTCTTGATGTCTTTAAGAGAGGATTAGACCGATTTCTGGAGGAAAGATCCATTGTGGGCTATAGGCAATGATGGATTGTGCAACCTCCTTACAAAGGTGGTGGGCTACAGGTACCGGGTGTAAGGGAGTGGCAACAGGATGCAAGCATCTTGTTGTCTCCTGCCTCCCTGGGGCACCTGGGGTGGGCCGCTGTGAGATTCAGGAAGCTGGACTAGATGGGCCCTTGGCCTGATCCAGCATGGCTCTTCTTATGTTCTTATGTTCTTACCTGCTGTTTAGCTGGTGGAAGTCCAAGCAACCCTGTGCAAAGCTTTCAAGCCTGGGGTTGGGCTAGTACACGATGGAGGCCTGCTTTGCTGATCCTGCCCCCTTCTAGGTCTGATCCGCCCCATTCGGCCCCCTCCTGCCCAGAAATGCCCCCTCCCTGCCTCCATGTTACATTCCACCACCCTCCAACACCCAGTGCTCCATTCACCTCCACCAGCGGCAGATCTGTGACATCTTCTACCAGCACAGCAGTTGCTGCACCAGCGGATTATCCCCTTAAGATTGTGCTTATTGGTTAAGCAAGTTTGGCCTCCCCTGGTCTAAACAGTTGAGCAAAGGAATCTATTAGTGATCTTGTTCTATGGTACCCAGAAGACTGCACGCAAGACTGGGGGAGCCTCCACAAGTATGCCTGGCTCTATTCACCAGGCATACCTTCTGATGGGGTAGTGCAGTGATGTCATGCAGGGGGTACGCGGGGGTACGCGGGGGTACGCGAGTACCGGTTTCTAGGATTACAGCTGGCCCCTCCCATTCGCCCGCCCACTTGTCGACTCCGCCCTCTGCAACGTTTGAATTTCCTGCATGTTTGAGTTGCCTGCATGTTCTCAGAGCCAGGCAGGCAGCAAGTGGAGCCTTTCCTTTCCTTGCCACTGAAAAATGAGTTGCTCTGGGGTTTTAACATGATGCCAGGCCTCCTTAACATGTTCTGGGGGTGCTGTGGAATACTGTTGCAACTGTTGGGTCAGTTTAAAATCATCTGAGTCCTCAAAAAGGGCTTTTTTCATGTCACTTCCTGCCACGACATCACTTCTGGCTTATGATGTCACTTCCGGTGGGTGGGTCCCGACACGTGCCAATCAAAAGTGAGTACCTGTTCTTAAATCATTTAGATGACACCACTGGGGTAGTGGTGGTTCCAGAAAATTTTATAAAAGCAGCTCTGAAGAGCTGGTGCAGCCTAGTGGCTAAGCCAGCCATCCCGCACACACGTCCCTGAGAATAAGCATCACCATTGAGCACAATGTGACTTTCTTTTAAATAGACATGCATAGTACTGTGTTACAAGAGACTGAGCTGTGAATCAGAACCTCCCTGGTTCATATCTCATCTCTTCCATTGTGATCTAACATATAGCGTTCTGGGCAGCAATGGGAATGCGCTGGAGTCGCCATTTGGGTTGCTGTGTCGCTGTGCATTGCCTTCGCTGCCCAGAATGGCTTTGATGGCGAGTGGGAGGGGCTTCTTACATGACTCGTTGCAGTGCCGGCAGTACTTACTGTGTCACCTCCTCAGCTATAAAGGTAAAAGTTTCCCCACGACCGAATGGTCTAGTCATGACCAACTGTAGGGGCTGGTGCTCATCTCCGTTTCTAAGCTGAAGAGCTGGTGTTTGTCCAAGGACAAGCTTCCATGGTCATGTGGCTGGCATGACTCTATGCCGTTACCTTCCCACCAAAGTGGTCCCTATTTATGTACTTGTATTTAGGTGCTTTCGAACTGCTAGGTTGGCGGGAGCTGGGACAAGCAACGGGAGCTCACTCCGTCACGCAGTCTCGAACTCCCAACCTTCCAGTCAGAAAGCCCAGCAGCAGTGGTTTAACCTGCAGTGCCACCACGTCCCTTCCTCAGCTATACTACTGTATATGTTAAGTATTTTACACATGCAGAAGATGCTCTATGCCTATGCATGTCTACTCAGAAGAAAATCCCACTCAGATCTACTCCCAGCATGCATTGGATTTTGCTGTATTATTTTATATTTTACACTGCTGTTTTCCGCTGTTTCAAACTGCTGAGGAAATTCTTTGTTTTATTGAGGGGTTTTATCTTGTTCTTATCGTACTGATATTTCCTTTAAAAATTCTTTTATTTTGTTGATGTTTTTGTGAGGCAGCTCGAGTTATGGGACTACATTCAAACCAAGAAGTTCAGAAATCAATTTAACTACACATAAGAATTCAAAGATTCAAAACAATAAAATACAGGTATTTCATAGATTCATGCCAGAGGCACAAACAGAAATTTGTGGTATAACGAGAAGAGAAAGGGCTTGTTTACACTATTGGTTCACTGCAAGTGAGTTCTGAATTGAAGAATACTTTACTTATAGCTGACCTGTAGTATCTGAACATGGAACACCCAAAACTCAGTGTGGATACATCAGACCGGGTGCTTGGATTATTAAAACACTGCTCTACTAAGGGGTAAAATTTGCAATTAAAACACAATGCAAAAATATCTGAGAACAGGAATCTTGGAGTAATTTCAACAGGGCTGACCTTAAGACCTGCGGGGCCCAATGCAAAACATATTTGCAGGAGCCAGTCCCCCGCAGCCCCCTTCATCAGGATGAGTGCCAGAAGGGGGGCACCCAGAAGTGGCATCCCTGCCAACTGTTTCCAGGGGAGCGGCCAGTTTTAAACCAATCAGAACTAGGAGCAGATGGGAGGGCGGGCCATCCAGTAGCAATGCTCCGCTTGCCATTTCCTCCTCATGCGTAGGCTCCTCGTGAAGATCCCATGCCAGAGCTACAGAATGGGGTGTCAGCTTCAGGCATTCCACTGGCCGCCCAAGTGCAGGGCCCCTCCAAATGCAGGGCCCAGTTTGGCCAAACTGGTCAAGCTGCCCTAAGGCTGGCCCTGAATTCCAAACTATGTTCACATCGTTAAACGTTATACGTTTTGGGAGTAAGGATTTCCATATTAGATGGACTGCTGTGCCAAGACGGAATTCCAAGCTAGCCAGCTCTTTGGAGGTGGACCCTCCTGCCCACACTTGCCTCCATTACGCTCCAAAATGGAGCGATTTCGGAAGCAGGTGGCGTGGCAAGACTGCATGGAGGGCGCAATGACATGTTTTGTCACCACCCCGCCCCAGGCATGGTCAGAGCCTTCTCTGGCTCTGCCTGGAACTTCTCACTGCTCACAGAAGTGGGGCACAAGCCAGAACATTAGCCTGAGTTCATCAGGTCCATGTTCCTTCCTCACTCCCCCACCCCCATGGCTCAGAATGGGGTGAACGCACTTATTGTGAGCCTAGTTACCAAGAGACTGAGCTTTACTTAGAAGCAATTACTAGGTAACAAAGCAAATTGATCCCTTGCACCCTTCATTCCCATGGACCGCATGGAAAGCATGCGATGCTAACACAGCCTGTGGGGTTATCATTTTGGCATAAATAACCCACTGCTATACAAGTCTGCATTTACTTTGGCAGCAGATTAATAATCCACCTACAATGTACAATTCTGACATTGTAGCAAAGGGAATTTTTCAATAGGAATGTATGGACGGGTGCAGTGGTGTCGCTAGGGGGGTGCAGGGGATGTGGGCCGCACCAGGTGACACACACAGGTATGTCTGTGTGACACCACCTGGGACCAAAATTGCTAAAATCTCGGTTTTAAAAGATAACACCATCATGCTATATACCATTGGATGTGGAGTTTTTCCTGGAATTCAATGGAAGAAACCAGAGTATAATATCATCATTCTATCAAAAGGTATGGCCAAAAAACTGAAAACCAAAATTACAACTTTTAATGTAAAAATCACGATTTTTTTTTTAAAAAATCATTAGTATGAATCAGTTCTCATTTCCATGTATCAGAGCTAGTACTAGAACTCTTATTTAATTTAATTAATGAGTGTCATCAGATTGGCCACTGTTTTTGTGTTGGTTACTACTTTGTTGGGTGACCTGTACTATAGTTAAAGTAAGTAAGAAAGAAAGAAAGTTGATGCGGGTAACACCAACCCTAGTGATAGCACTGCATTTAGTTTGTGCACATGGTATTGTAATTAATTTTGTATGGTTTGGGAGGAGGAGATCCATCAGGGTGTGTGTGACATGCTGACCTCTCACACTGGGTGACGCAACTCTAGCGGCGCCACTGGATGGGTGGGAAGCAGAGTGAGAGTTGCTTTAGAAGTCAAATAACTCCCCAAATGGTAAAGAAGCACTATAATCCAATTCGTTTTTGCGACACTACATGCAGCAGTCACACCTACCCTTTTCAGAAATCTTATTTGCACAAGAAAAATGTGTTTATGCGCTTCCCTCTTTTGCTATCATTTTCGATAATAGGCTTTCATTCTTCCAGCAGCACAAGAATAAGCAATAAGCAAGCCGACTGTCCTGTCCGCACGAGCTTAAAGTCTAAACAGAGGGTGCTCAAACACAGCTGGGAAAGGCCGTGACCCACAGCTGCATAATCCCCAATCAGCAAACTCCATTCCACTGCAGTGTGTATGTATGCAGGGATCTTATGGACACAATGATGCTCAAAAACACAACTTATGCCAAAGGCTTGCTGTGGAACAGATCTGTCCTTCAACCTGTGGGTTGGGGCTTGGATGGGGTTGTGGCGCCTATTTGCGGGAGGGGGTTGTGGCAACCTTTCCAAGCCTGTGCAAGAGAGGTCTTGGGTCCAATCCAATAATGGTACTACAATAATGGTACTTATCAACACGGAGTTCTTGCTATAATCCTTCACAGCCTCTTCTTGCTGTCTTGCCCTGCAGTCCCTAAGGCCAGTCCTGCTCAGGCTGTTACCTCACAGGGTTGTTGTGAAAGCACAAGTGGGGAAATGAAGTAGGCGGGGTAGGTAGATCGGGTCCCAGGAAGGGGGCCGTGAATTGAGCTGTGGGTTCTCAGTCTTATATTTGTTTTATTATGGGGATCATGGCACAAAAAAGATTGAAGATCACTGTTGTAAGGCATCCTCTTCTGAGTGTTTAAGAAACAAGCCTCCAATGACTACCTATCCCAGTAGGTACTTCCATTAAATATGGACCTCATAACATGTGATGAGGACACTGCACCTCTGTGATTCTCAAACTTTTTAGCACCAAGACCCGCTTTTGAGAATGACAGTCTGTCCGGGACCCCTTGGAAGTGATGTTATGGCCAGAAGTGCCGTCATTGTGACACTAGAACTTGCTGCTTTCCTGAGAAAGCAGCAATCCGTTGAGTTATTTCTCAGCCATTTTCCAATAGCAAAGTGAATCAGAAAGAAAGAAAAAACCTCTTTACAACCTTGACACAAGCAAAACAACCACATAGCCCTCTCCCTTTCCAGCATCCCACCTTCCCATATTTTCAATTATGGTTGCACTAGGTACTAGGCAACCCACCTGAAATTGGCTTGCCTGAAAGTGTCGTCCTGACTCAGTTTGAGAAACACTGCTCTAAAGCAGAGGCAGAAGAAGGGTATAGCCCGGGGTGGCGCAAGCCATGGGCGCCGGCAGTGGCGGGGCGCCATTGCGCGGAGTCCGCAGATGAACCCGTGCACTGTGTGGCCCACCCGCCCTTGCTTGCGCTTGTTCCGCTCCAAAATGGAGCTATTCCGGGCACAGGGAGGTGTGGCTGGGTGACGCACGGGGGCAGGGCAACATGCTGGGGGTGCGGTTTCGTCGCCCTGCCATGGGCACACTCCGTTCGTCCCTGCTGTAAAGCTGAAGCTGTGATCTAAAAGCCTTGAGCTCAGAACTTATCAGTTTTATTGGCCCCAACTCTGCAGGCTACACTGTTGCTGGGCACAGCCTGGGGAGGTCAGCTGAAAGAATTTTATAACTTCATTAGTGGTCATTGAATCCCCATTTGAAATCAGTACGCTTCTTCTCCCTAGAACATATGGAAAAGAAATAAAGAATGCATTATATGGAGTCTGATCTACTCACCTCCACCCCATTCTCAGTCTAATGAGACTTTTCTCTTGAGTTGCTCCTGCTATAAATGGGGACACAAACCTCAAAGTTCAAACAAACACATTTTGCTTTTAACAACCTCCAGACTCCCTAACCAGATCATCAATAAACAGAGTATATTGTACAAATGGACTAATAACACAACCCTAATTCAATTGCCTCCAACAATTTTCTGTGCACACTCTATTAAAAATGGCCACTCAGCCAGAATGCTTAGAAGCCTGGACAAGGTATGCTTTTGGAATAGAGGCAGGGAGTGGAGTGGAGTCAGTAGATTTCCCATGTGACATATATTTTACCTACAGAGGAATAAGAGAGACGGGGGGTAGGGACAGACAGACAGACAGACAGACGAATACACTCATGTGTATTAGGGCACAATTCTAAATTGCACTCAAATGGCAAGACTGACGGGCTTGCGCCATACCTAGAACACCTTAGGCGCACTAGGGAGCCTCCCTGGGACAAGGGCATAATCGTACCATTGCCCCAGGGACCGCTCCATCCTCTCCATGTGGTTCCTCGGATTTGTGCCTGCTGTATAGCTGTGCAGCCCAAATCGAGGCAGTGCAGCCCGGGATCAGAGCAGTGGCGTCTCTACAGGGAGGGCAGAGCTCTAAGTTTTGCAAGAAGCCTTACCTTGCAGTGGCAAGCACTCCTCTCCTGCACTGTTTTAGCCAATCCTCACAGGGAAAAGCGACATCTTGGAGTTGCTTACTGGCTACAGCAGCAAGGGAGAGGAGGGATTTACATGACAGGGTAAGGCACCTTGCAAAACCTAGAGCTCTGCCCTCCCTGTAGAGACGCCACTGGATCAGAGCCTTGGATGAGCTGTACCAGCCACATCTCAGCCCTGCCTCCCTCCCTGGACCCAGAACCCCCATCCCTCCTCCCAGAACTGCCCTTGAGCCAGCCGAGTTCGGCTGGCGCAACGGCAGCTCGGTGCCTGCGCTCTTGAGCAGATGCTACTGCTAGCGTCAGCCCAAGATCTCTAGGGCTGATGCAAGAGTGCCAGTCAGCGCCCCCGCATTGCCGATAGTGACATTGTGCTGATGCTACCATGTAGCCTCAGCGCAACTTCAGTTCCAGGATTGTGCCCTTACTCTATGTGAAATCATACATGCCAGTTTTGCCATGGGTGTATTTGCTAGGAAGCAGCAACTAAAGGTAAGGGTACCAACATGTGCATATGTAGCAGCATAATCCACGCACATCACACAAAAGATCAAGCAGCACTGTACACAGTGTATATGCTTCATTCTGTACACTTGTGAAAGCTTCAAGTATGAAGAAGACCACTGAGTCGTTGTCATTTTTTTGCCCACAGGGTGACTCTTGGATGCACTGACAGATTAAGGTGTTTGCTCCTCTCTCTGGTTAATCTTTTGGCCTCGCAGCTTTGTATTGATTTACTCGCTTGATCTGGAAGTGACAGACATTGTTTATTGTACAATCCTAACCTGGAATTAGGCTGGCACAGTTAGGCCAGCACAGTTTGGCCGGCACAAGGGACACTAAAATATGTTTGGACCACTCTCTGGGCGCAATCCTAAACTGCGTTAGGCCGGCATAAGCTAAGCCAGCAAAGTTTGGTCAGCACAAGGGACACTGTAAAGTATGTTTGGGCCACTCTCGGATTCAGAGAGGCCAGCACACGGATGTGCACCATTGTCCCTGACTCTGAGAGTGGTCCAAACACGCTTTATGGTGGCCCTTGTGCTGGCCAAACTTTGCTGGCTTAGCTTATGATGGCCTAACCCCAGTTTAGGATTGCTCTCTCAGAATCAGAGGCCAGCACACAGACATGCGCTATCCTCCCTGATTCCAAGCGTAGTCCAATATGGCTGGCTATGTGACAGTGCAATGAAGCAAAATGTGAGTGTGGTAATGTTTCCTGCCATCACTCTCCATATATACACATTTGCAATTTTTTCTCAGGTCCTCTATTACCACACATGCTCAGTGACACATGGACATGTACCCAAACATTAACCAAAACATGCATGTTCTAGGGACTGTTATCCATTGGCTCATAGTGCACCCCAATGGAAATGGGCATTCTCAAAAGATGATTCAAATACACTCAAGTTAATGCTTTTGAGTGATAGATGGTCATGTTGGCGCTTTCATACAAGTGCGGTCTGTCTATTCTGGTGCTATTCTGGTGCTTTTGCGCAGGTACAATAACACTGAGCCAGCACGAATTGTTTCAAGTGCCAAATGTTCTGACTTCTAGACAAAGCTCTGGAATGGAACCAGGATGTAACTTGGGGATTTAGTGTATGGTACAAATATTATCTATCTATCTATCTATCTATCTATCTATCTATCTATCTATCTAT
>JAJKFI010000007.1:12209666-12228370 GCA_029204185.1 Lerista edwardsae | reverse complement strand
TATCTATCTATCTATCTATCTATCTATCTATCTATCTATCTATCTATCTATCTATCTATCTATCTATCTATCTATCTATCTATCTATCTATCAAAGGGTGTGTGTGTGTGTGTGTGTGTGTGTGTGTGTGTGTGCCTGCGCGTGTTCCGCATAGGCTCCACAACGCCTGGCACAATTGACACGAAACATGGCAGGCATACACCTTGCGGCCTGGCGACAAACACTGCGGGGGTCAGACCCCCTTAGCCATGCCCTGCTGGAACGCCTGGAGCGACTGGTACCAGACTTGGCATGTGCATGCCTTGCGGCCTGGCGACAAACACTGTGGGGGGCAGGCCCTCCTATTGCCCCCTGAGGTGGGGGTGTGCAGGGGGCCCCACGTGAAAACGGTCAAAAACAGCCCAAATCGGCATTGAATCCATAGTTTCCGGGGTCGCCGAGGCGAGTGGTGACGCTCCCGATGCAGTTGGAGTCCAGATTCGGCCCCCGTCAGCGTGGGGGGCGAGAAGGGGTGCAAAACTCATAAACTCTGGAAGATCATTTTGTTACCCAGGCAACACCGGGTAACAAAAAGCTAGTACTATTTATTGGAGGGATAAGCTTACAATCAGAGGAAGAGAAATCAAGGATGAGAATGCAATACAATAGATAAGTCATGATTCAAGTGCTTGCATTCGCAGTGAAGTTGGTTATAAAATGGTGCTTGACCTAACAAGCACTAGTTCCTAAGGGAGGGAAGGAGGGAGAGAAGGAGAGATATAATCTTGCTTCGCTCCTTGGAAGAGGAGGAGGAGTGAGGGGGAGAGTGGACACACAAAGGGGAAAGATGTTAATGTTTTATGGAGATGAGATAGTTTACTTATAGGCAAACAAGACTTCGGAAAAATAAAAGCTTCAAGATGAGCAATAGAGGAATAGTGGTATTCTGTGACTAGCGGCCCAGTCCCAATAGGCTGTTCTGCAGGCTGACTAGCGACCTCCCAGTGCTGGCTGCCATAAGATGCTAGACCCTTCCTGTGTATACTGTCCCAATGCTGGTGGGCCACTGGGCCAGGTAAGTCAGCGCAGGAGCAGGGAGGAAAGAAGATGGGCCTGGAGCGGGTAAAATTAGGCAGGGGGAGGATTGGGGCAGAGACAGAGGCAAAGTTCTAAGTGTTGCAAGAAGCCTTACCCTGTCATGTAAATCCCTCCTCTCCCTTGCTGCTGTAGCCAGTAAGCAACGCCAAGATGTTGCTGTTCCCTGTGAGGATTGGCTAAAATGGTGCAGGAGAGGAGTGATTTCCACTGCAAGGTAAGGCTTCTTGCAAAACTTAGAGCTTTGCCCTCCCTTAGATCTGCCTCTGGGCAGAGAGGCTGCAGGAAGGGGTGGATCCGACAGCCCAGCCTGAGCATTGGGTCTACTTGGACCTGTGCAAGCTAAATAGCTGGTGCAAGTCCAAGTGGATTAGTGTTGATGGATCAGGCCCAGGAAGAGGAAGAGGATCAGGCCCACGAAGAGGAAGAGGATATGGCATGCAAGGCTGCTAATGATCCTGCCTCTTCCCAGGCTTAATCTTCCCTCCACCTCATTACAGCCCTCCCTGCCCTGTTTTGCTCAGTGTGGATCTTACTTGATCAGGCTCATGCAACTACTAGGCTGTTCCAAAATGCTTTTTGGCACTTTTACAACAACTAGCACCAGTGGAGTGCACACTGCGCTGGCCTGTGTGTTGTGAAGGATTGGGCTGTTATTGTGGGGAAAGGAGGCAAATGGATGATGCACAGGGCTTAAAGCCTAGGGATGAGCTGTGCTTGCTTGAGAGCCAGAGCGGTGGTGTCGTTCTGGGTAGTGGCTTACTTGGTTGTGGCAGCAAGAGGAAGAGACACAAGAAGGGAAAGAGGCAGAGCAGCAAGATAGCTGGTAAGTTACCTTTCGAGGTGCCAGGGTAGGCACAGAGATGTTTGTGGTGCTTATATTAAGGCAGCACAATCTCAAAGGAGAGATTGAGAGAGTTGAGAAATTGAGATTGAGATTGAGATTGAGATTGAGATTGAGATTGAGATTGAGAGAGAGAGAGAGAGAGAGAGAGAGAGAGAGAGAGTGTCAAAAGAGTTGGGGAAGAAAGGTGTCAAAAGTATAGCTGGATGAGGATGGTGGCTAAGTATTTCAGGTGCCTCTACCTGCTGTGTAAGTACTCCCTTCTCACTGTCAGAGCCATTCCTTGTGGCAATGGTAACATGTTGCTGTCACCGCCCGGAATGGCTCTGACAGTGAGGGCTTTGATGGCAAGGAATGGCTTCCAAGGTGAGGGGGAGGGGCTGCTCACAGGGAATGTTGAGGCACTGGCAATACTTAGCACGCCATCCCCTCTCTAGCCGTGCTACTGAAAGGGGTGCAGGCAAAATGTGTCCCTTTGAGGAAAACTGAGTAATGGGGAAGATGAGGAGCAGGGATAGTGGAGCATGGGGAAGGACAGAAAAAGAATGTAAGAGATGGAAGCGTTCTTTGGCCCACTGGGAGTTTCAGCCTGGTTCTCCTTGACTCCTTCTGAGTCTTGTTGAGGCCTCTTAACGTGTGAGGTTGTAGTGCTTCCATATTTCCTCACACCACTGGGCAGCAACTGTGCATTTTTTAAAAATGTAATCCACAATCTGCAAGTGCCTGAAGAAAAAGAACCAACTCAACATGTGTTCTCCTAGAAAGGCAGATTATGTGCTTCATGGTGCGAATACAGAGCCCCTGTTCTTGGGGTTTCCTCCTCTTCTTTGCTTGGCTCGAACGCTCGAGGCCACAGGCTTACAGGCTGCCAGCGTTCATTCTCTCATCCGCAGCACCTTTGAAGTTCATGTGACTCAAATCAGCTGTGAGAAAGTGGCCTGCGGCCTTCTCAGCAGACATCCTGCTCAGGGCTAGGAAAGTCCACGAAGACGGCACGTTTCGCACTCCATCTGCAGCAATAGGAAAGCAAGAGTCCGGCAGAGGGAGGTCTTTGCTTCTCCTGTGCTGCTTGTCTCCAGCTCTTTTGTGTAGGCGAGAGGCCTGGCCTGGGCAGACTTTAGGCCTCATGCAACTTCAGAGAGCGCAATCCTAGCCTGGAGTTAGGCCAGCACAAGGGACCCCATAAAGCGCCTTTGGACCACTCTCGGAGCCAGGGAGGATGACGCATTCTCTGTGCTGGCCTCTCTGACTCAGAGAGTGGTCCAAACATGCTTTACGGCGGTACCTTGTGCTGGCCAAACTTTGCTGGCCTACCTGAGCCGGCCTCACTCCAGGTTAGAAGTGCGCCCAGAGGGAAGTAGCAGCCAGCCAAGTAAGGGAAGAGTTTTGTAATTGTTTCGCTGCTCCGGTGCCTTGAGCGGTGCTGCATTAGTGCCCTTGCATGCAGGCAGGCGATGCTTTCTCTGACACGCTTATTTATAGAGTGCCCTGTTGAGCTTCACGACTCTCTTAGCCATCTTTCACTCTCTGTAAAACTGGAAAAGCATCCGGAAAGCTCTGGGGGCATCCTTCCTCATCTTTTCTTGCTGCGGCGAGGTGTCAATATGCTTGAGAAAACCGGAGACTGCTCTGCGCTCCCTTTGAAGGTAATGGGACTGGATGGCCCGTTGCAGCTTGTTGTGATTGATTCATGCTTTGCTCACACAACAGCACCACTTTTCCCCCAACTCTTGGCCTTGTAACATGAGCTATCTCTTTGCTGGGCTTCGCCTCTTTATTTGCTTTAAATATGTAATGAATTCTTTGCTTTAACATTACCCTAGCCTGGGGGGAATCTGGCTGTACTGTATAATACCTTGCACCGTGTCTGCATAATGGCCGAGCTTTACTTATGCTCCAGCATCGCCATCGCTGTTGGGCAGAGCGCTTTGGGGAGCCGGCATCATATTTCCACTTCTGAAAGCTCTCTCCTGACATGACCAGTGGCCAAAAATGGACCAAAGGCCATCATGTCAGCAGAAAAAAAAAGACCTCCCTGTTTGTTAATGCAGCTGCACGGAACATCAATTTCGGCTGGCATATTCAGGAATATCAAGGTCGTAGATTCTGAACCGGCCTTTTTGAAAGGACAGCTGCAACCTTCAAGAAAGTCATCATGCATTCCAAATACATTCCAGTTAAATTTGGCAGTGGCGATAGGCAATAGCGCCAACTCCATGGGTGCTGGTATGCTGTCAGCACCCACAATAATTTTTGGGGAGTGCTCTGCACCCCCAATGTTCAGCACCCCCATGTTAGTGGCACCCCTATGTTTGGTGCTGGGCCAGGAGCGTGCCTGTTCATTGGAGCGGTCAGGCCAAGCTGAGGGCAGCGCGAGCATGCACAGAAGGAGCTCATTGCCTGGATCGCAACGTGACCACTGTGCATGTTTGTGCAGCCCTCGGCTCAGCCTTTTCACCACTGGTCCGGGCGGGCCCTTGCGGAGTGCGCCTGACCACTTCAGCGAACAGGAGCGCTTCTGGCCCAGCACCGAACATGGGGGTGCCGCAATGCAAAGCAGCCTCTTCCAAGCCGCGATGACAGTGGGCGTGGCTACGTCAGGGATTTGGCTACCTCAGGGGGCGTGGCTACATCAGACATGGTTATGTCAGAGGACATGGCTACTCAGCACTCCCAATGTTCCGAGCAAGTGGGTGCCCCTGGCAACAGGTTTGGCTCTGACCATTCATGATGCAGAATGATACTTTGTAGAGTTTTAGAGCAGTCTCACCTATCTGAGTGACGAAACGGATATCCACACTACTCAGCTAAGCAGATGTTTAAACACATGCGGTTACAGCTGATTACGCTGAGGATGTTTCCAATTCCACAGGAGGTCAGCTGATTGCAGCTTGATGTTTCCAATTCCACAGGAGGTCAGCTGATTGTAGGCTTGATACCTGCCAGCCACATATGGGCAGTGCCCATTCCCATGTAGCGGGTCACGGCAAAGAAATTGGTACAACTGTATGCATGGGGATTTGTCATGCACATTCCATGCAATTGTGTGCCTCAGTTTTCTACCACACTGTTAGCTCAACACCAAATCATGCAACCGTCAATGCAGAAGGCTGCCCGCAGAATCCAGCTTGAAATACAGAAAGTGGGCTGGTGCCCACTGTTTCTTTTAAGCTGCATAATCATGCAGCCATGCAGCTCAAATGCCACCAGAGCTGAGCTCCATACAACTCAGAGTTCCAAGAATTTGGGTGATGTTTTATTCCTTGCCATGTGGCTGGAAATGCCAAAGAGCTGCTGTGCAATCAGCAAAGGGGTCCACAAAGTGGGAATACTGCTAGAGACCCTAGACGTGCTCCAGGAGTTTCCAGATGCTGTGGCGGAGCAGGTAAGGTGGTGGTGGAAGTGGTTTGTGGCAGGAGGGAGAGTGGGGCAGGTAGGGTACATTTTGAGGGTGGGAAGCGGTGAATCTCAGTGTCACTCATGCATGCTGGATCCTATCCTCATTTTACTGGTCCAACATGCCCTCTGCCTCTCCCTGGATTTACATTCGCAAAATAATTGGCATAGGTCTGGGAAGACCCATATGGCCAATGGAGAGGTAAGTAAAAATACTTTTACTTTCCTCTCCCAGGCTGTCTAATTGTCCCCCCCCCCAACAGCATGCAGCTTACACTCTGGCAGAAGGCTGCATCATGTAGGATGGTGGGGGATAGGATCAGGGCATCTGACAGGCAGGGAAATCCCACTTACTTTCAATAAAAACAACCCAAGTTTAAGGAGCCAACCACTTCTCAAACAAATTCACACACACACATGCAAGCGCACACCAATGCACAGTACGCACTTAAGGTAAGGAATAAAAATGCTTCTGTGCTAGGGATCAGAGATTTAATGAAAATCTACTCCTGACAGATTGCATATTTTAAGCAAGTGAAATAGATTTGTAGCAAGGCAGATCCTCTGTTGATGGCTGCTATGTAGATGACTTTACCAAACCATAATAAATGGGCAAATGGGATGTTTTGTCAGCACATCGCTAGCTCTTGTGTGCTTGAGTTTTTAACCAAGCAACATGTGGCAATGGCGAGGCATGATGATGATATCACAAATGAAATTCACACCTCCTTCCATATATAATGCACACTTTCTTGGGCTCTTCAGTGTGTTGTTTCTTTTGCTGCTGCAAGATAATGCCATTTCCATCAGTGCGCACAGAACTCTGACTAAACTCTGCTGCACTCTGCCATGCTCCTACTCTGTCCAAGTTTGCACCTTACAAATTGCACATTGATGCACTAGCAATAAGCAACCTGGGATAACCACTGTGCCAGGGGTTATGTCAAGTAGCTTATTGCCAGTGCATCAAACAATGTTATTGTATTAACAGTGCCACCAAACATTGTGTACAATGCGCTTCTATCCTGCCCAGTGGGTGCAAAGTATAAGATTACATAGAACATATTTATGGGGAGGGTGAGAAACGCAAAATGCAAAAACTTCTGACTCAAACACGTACACCACATTTGAAAAGTTAGCCATTGTTGCTGTGAGCGGCTTCAACAAAATGTAATATCTCCATCCCTCTCTTGGCTGCCTCTAGAATAGATGGTGACATTTCCAGCAGAGACCATCATCCGGCCCGACTACATATCATATCCTAATTAAATACTTGTTATTCATACAAGAGAGGCATGGTGGTTGAGGAGGCCCACCAGATAACCTGACAAGTTATCTTGGCTTCCCGACAGCTGCTGTCCAATAAGTTGAGATTAAATGAAAAGTGAAAACCTGAACTCCAGCAAAGTAATTGCAGAGACCGAACTTTCCTCTTTCAATTAATGCATGTTGACAACACACCACCTAGTGTGATTTAACTGGCTGCTGGTGAGTAACACTGAACAACTGGAAGAGGTCCTGGAAAGGGCAACCAAAATAATCAGGGGACTGGAACACCACTGTGACAAAGAACGGTGGCAAGATTGGAGGCTCTGGAGTTTAGCGAAAAGGTGGTTAAAGGGAGACATGACGAGGGTTTGTAAAATTGTGCAAGGCACCGAAACAGTGGATAGAGACAACTTGTTTTTCGTCTCTAACAACGCAAGAACCAAGGGCCATCCAATGATATTTTGGCAGGAAATTCAGGATGGACAAAGGAAGTATGTCTTCGCCTGGTGCGTAATTACAGGTTGTGCCTTGCTATCCCAGTGGGGTTCCGTTCTGGAACCCCCAGTGCATTCCAAAATCAGCAGATGCAGAAATCAGTGGAAAAATAGCTCTAAAGACCCACTTCCAGGTTCCTCCATTGCCACCCTAGAATGCCACTAGATGGGAATAATGGAATCTAATGGAATGTTGGAAGTGAGGAAATGGGCTTTTGAGTCTTTCCCTTGTTACAAGGCATTTAAAGGTGATCCCTGGTATGAGTAGTTAGTCAAATCAGTGGATACCAAATCAGTGGATAATAAGCCATGACTGTAATCTATGGAATCTGCTGCAACAAGATGTGGTGGTGGCCACTAGTTTAGAGAGCTTCAAAATGGATTCAACAAATTCATGCAGGAGAGGTTTATCACAGCTGCCAGTCAGGTTGGCTGCATACTGTTGGAAAAGTGGGCCTGTGGAGTTTTGTTAAGCAGAGTTGTATAATGAAAGCTCCTTCTTCCAATTGCTTACCACCACCACCTGCTAGTTGCTGATAACAATAAAAGAAGAAAAGAGGCAGTAAATGGGTTTCAAAGGAAAACACAAAGGATTCTCAAGTATGTACATCTATGTTGGCCGTATGTGTCCTAAACATGGGAACAGGTAATCCTACAGTCATACAGTACTCTTTGCATGGGTGTGTGAGACCTCATGGCATGGTGGACACCATGCAGCTGGTCAGAACTCAAGGAGAGAGCTGCTTGAACATGGAAAGATCAGGAGGAGAGGAGATGGGGAGGAAAGAAGGCATGTATGCAGTGGCGGGGCGGGGAAGACGGCGAAACGGAGCGGTACACAACGGGCGGGCTGCCGCTCACCCGTTCCTCCCGCCCAGCATTCCAGCTGCATGACGCTGCTGCATGTATGGACATACCCTACAGGTCAAAGAGGACTGGAGTCAAGGTCTGAAACAGGTAGCCTCTGAGTCATCTGCCTCCAGTACAGTGGACCTTAGTTCCTGCAGGGGGGCATTGAACCTATTTTCCAACACATACTATCTCCACATTCAGAGGTAGCATGCAGGAGCGCATTGGTGAGAGAGGGCTATTGTCCTCACTTCCTGCTTGGGGCAACTGGTGGGCCCCTGGGGAAAACAGGACGCTGGCCCAGATGGGTTTCTATGTTGATCCAACAGGTGTCTTCTTACATTCTTAACACAGGTCTTGTCTGTATGCATGCGTGGGGGTTCATATGCATGCATGCACATGTATGGTTTCTCTTCTATTTTTTCTGTAAATCCCATATCACCAGTATTTATGCACCATGAAAGAAGGTAAATGGACTGATATGCTATATGTACAAAACTAAACTCATTTCAACTCCTCATCAATCTGGAATTACTAATGTAAGGCCAGGGGCTGGCTCCTGCACCTGACTCATCTGCCAGAGGCCAGGATAGGCCCGGCTTCTCCCTCAATCTGAGGTTCTCCGGCCCTCTGAGCCTGGCAGGGTCTTGTTGCCTTGCCCCCTTCTGGGATGAAAGCGTCCCCCAGGGTTACCCCAGGTAAGCCCCCCTCGGCTGCAGCCCTCCTGGTCCTGGCCAGGGTGACACCCCCATACAGAAAGTTTGGAGATACCTGGGTTAGACCAATTCCAATCAAGTCCTCCAAAAAATTGGAACAATCTTGTAGTGAACCGCATGATAAATGGGACCTAAAAAAACCATTTTCTTCTAATTTTTTTACTCTCATGGATTGCACATTGTATTATGATTGTATTACTTGCATCACATTATTAATTTAAAAAATGAGAAAAAAAAGATAAATGGAACATCATTTGGACAGGCAAAGAACATGGTTGCATATGTGCAGGAGCTACAAAGATAGCCCACTTGGCATAATTTATCAGATCACCTACAGACAGTTAATGAGTATGCAAGCTTTTGAGTACAAACGGCAACTAACCTATTCATACCCCAACAATAACTGTTCCAATACAAGAGAACTCCGGGCAAATGTGAAGATTCTACTCAATATGCTCAGGAGCCTGGCAACATCAGTGCAATCGGAAAGTGCGTCCCACGCCCCCTCCCTGGCAATACACTGATAGGATGTTATATTATAACTCAGAGAGGCAACAAATAGTTGCTGGAAAACAGAAACAAACTGGAAGAAGCCAAACAGGAAAGTGACCCATGCCCTGGGTGGTTTTGGAAAAAGAAAAACAAAAAACTTTCCTTTAAGCAAACACAAAATTACAGTACATATTCTTTGGGGTTCAATTTGAGTTTTGCACAGGGGACTTGCAGTATGTGCAGAAATGCTGGGGGGGGGAAAGAAGAGACAAAGCAACCCTCAAATATTGTTAATTTGTGAAGCTGCCAGGGTGATTGATGTTCGGTGAATCGGCAGCTTTCCTGGTAGCTCCCAGAATTGCTATTAATGCAGCCAAAAAGCCTTCATTCCTTCCAGGGACCTCACACTGAATATTAACAGGAAACATCTTTCCTTCTTTTTCTTTAAGAGTTCCCCTGCCTTGGCAACAAGGTGGCTCTGGAAAAAAAAGGCAACGTGGTACAGAAAGTCAGGGGTGGCCATGGTGCGTGCATGTATGCCTGCCTTCCAACGACAAGGGTTGTCCAACGTTGCAGTCCATTGGGATTTTCAAGAGAATAGACTGCAGACACGTCATTGTAATGTACTGCAGAATAGACTGCAGACACGTCTTTGACAGTAATGTACTGATGAGCCTTGACTGAGGGTGCAATCCTAACCTGGAGTTAGGCCAGCACAGTTAGGCCAGCACAGTGACTGGCCCAAGGGACACCATAAGGTATTTTGGACCACTCTCTCAGAGTCACAGATGCCGGCACACTGACGCGTGCCATCCTCCCTGACTCTGAGAATGGTCCAAATATGCTTTACAGTGGCCTTTGTGCCAGTCAAACTTTGCTGGCCTAACTGTGCCGGCCTAACTCCAAGTTATATTAGGATTGCGCTCTCAGAGAGGCCAGCACCCAGACGTGCGCCATCCTCCCTGACTCCGAGAGTGGTCCAAACATGCTTTACAGTGGCCCTTGTAATGGCCAAACTTTGCTGGCCTAACTGTGCTGGCCTAACTCCAGATTAGGATTGCGCCCTGAGACATGTGCAGCCCACACACAAAGTGAGTCTGACCTCCTTTCCTGCCCCTTTCCCTAAAGCCCAACTTGTTCAGACTTAGGGTGAAATTAGTCATTTCCCCCATGTCCTCCAAACAGGTGGACAGCTTCCATCTCTGGGAAAACCCTTCACTTCCAACAGGCCACACACAGTGTCACTCGAGAGGCAGATATCTCCATTTTCAGCCACCAGGATGAGTTTGAAAGGAAGGTCTGGCGAAACGTGAAGAAGGAATGCACCACATGGAAATGATGGCAAAGTCTCTGATGGAGACAGCAGAACGTTCTGCTGCTGTTGCTGCAGCTTGTGCAAAATGATGACCAAGAAGAGATGAAGGGCTGCATGAATGTTGCCAGGATCGCAGACCGATTGGGAAGTTCCACTTCTCATATGCAAGAGAATGTCTTTTGGTAAAAGCAGTAGGGAGTTTTCATGGGGCTAGTTGAGACATTGCTTATGCCGTTGCCTTCCATAAGAACATCACTGGATCAGGCCAAAGGCTCATCCCCCACTCCCTTGCACCTGGCATTCTGAAGTAGCCTACTATTAATGTAAGGACGTTGCCCTTACATCATGACCTATAGCCCACAATGGACCTTTCCTCCAGAAATCTGTCCAGTCCCCTTTTAAAGGCATCTAGGCCAGATGCCATCACCACCTCCTGTGGCAAGGAGTTCCATAGCTTAATTACCCGCTGGGTAAAAAAGTATTTCCTTTTATCTGTTTTAACTCTCCCAACTCTCAATTTCAGTGGATGGCCCCTGGTTCTGGTATTGTGAGAGAGGGAAAAGAACATCCCTCTATTGACTCTATTCCTTTCGTGCATAATTTTATATGTCTCAATCATGTCCCCCCTCAGGTGCCGTTTTTCCAGACTGAAGAGCCCCAAATGCTCTTTCTTCATAAGGGAGGTGCCCCAGCCCCGTAATCATTTTTGTCGCTCTCTTCTGTATCTTTTCCAGCTCCACTATGTCCTTTTTGAGATGTGGTGACCAGAACTGGACGCAATACTCTAGATGTGGCCTTACCATTGATTTGTACAATGGTATAATAATTTTGGCTGTTTTATTCTCAACCCCTTTTTTAATTACCCCAAGCATGGAATTGGCCTTCTTAATTGCTGCTGCACATTGGCTCGACACCTTCATCGAGTTGTCCACCAGCACCCCAAGATCTCTTTCCTGAGCTGTCACAGCCTATAGGTGAAATTTTGATTTTTTGCCCCAATGTGCATCCACAGTTGCAGATGCTACTGTGGGTTTGATTTTTAATTAGAACCTTAAGTACTGTCGGGAGGGGGGGTCCAAGAGGGCCATTCCTCTGCCTGGGATGATGGTAGTGGATACAAACTACCAAGGGTTTTTTCGCATTTAACTGCTGGTCGCATTTAACGGGCGTTCCGGATCCTAACGGGCTCTGTGGCTGGTTCCGGGTTCCTGACAAGTGCCAATCAAAAGTGAGTTCCTTTTCCTAAATCATTTGAATGACACCACTGGTCACCATACAGTGTGTTTGGACCACTCTTGGAGTCAGAGAGGCCAGCACAGGTGTGCACCATCCTCCCTGACTCAGAGAGTGGTCCAAACACACTTTATGCAGCACA
Organism: Lerista edwardsae; assembly: GCA_029204185.1. NCBI lineage: Eukaryota > Metazoa > Chordata > Lepidosauria > Squamata > Scincidae > Lerista > Lerista edwardsae. Next base: position 12,216,546 of record JAJKFI010000007.1, on the reverse strand, counting down.
CCTTGTGCTAGCCAAACTTTGCTGGCTTAGCTTATGCCGGCCTAACTCGGTTTAGGATTGCACCCTCACTCCGTATGTATGGACATACCCTACAGGTCAAAGAGGACTGGAGTCAAGGTCTGAAACAGGTAGCCTCTGAGTCCTCTGGCCTAACTCCAGTTTAGGATTGCACTCTCAGTGCATGCTAACTACTAGATAGTCCTCTTGATGCGCCCATCTTCTCTTGGGACTCCCCGTCTTCTTCCCTTTCCCTGGCAGGCACTGTCACTCATGTGCCATGATCACTGCAGAACGATTTTATGCTGTGAAGTCAATAATGCTGACTTTTCACTTTTATTGAACCAAGACCAATTTCTGAGACAATACAGTCGTGCACTTTGTAATGGTAACTGTCATTTGATGCGACACAACCCATATTTGGCGCAACTTCGGTTTTACTGAACATGTCATTAAATTGTATCACTGAGTGCCATGTTGTTTTAATTCACTTTGCTGGGAACATGAGTCCCCCTAAACCATTGAAATCTGTACATGGCATGATCTAAAGAACAAACTGATACCACTCCCATGTTTGCTTCATTCATGGTCCCATAGATCACTGCTTTTGTACATATGCTATCAGAGAGGAAAGGAGAAACAACAAAGCTGCTTCAGTCTGATCACTGCTGTCTACAATAGAAAAGGGTGACTCTTGTTCAGAGGACATATTTTGCATGCAGGTTCAATGCCTGTCATCTCTTGGTAGGGCTGGGAAAGCCTTACCAAGCCCTACCTTGTCTAGTGCAGTGGTTGTGATCTATTGCACCATAGATCAGTGGTTCCCAAACTGTAGGTTGGGACCCACTTGTGGGTTGCAACCCCATTTTTGGTGGGTCATGTAGCTGCCAACAGAGCCTCCAATGAAAACAGTGTAATGGAAAGATCAGATTAATAATTGCCTCAAGCCCTGAGTGTATTGAAAAATCAGATAGCTGCTAATTGCCCAGCAAATTGCTGCAAAGAGCTCAGCTCCTGCAGTCTGCAAGTTTGTGTAAATATAGGGATATAAATCCCTATAAGGATATAAATCTTTTTCTGATTATTATTACTTGTAAATAAGTGAATAAAATATTTCTAGATCTCCTTAAAAAAATCTTGTAAACCTAGGTAGTTCCCAATATAGTGTCATCTTAAAAAGTGGGTCTTGGTGCTAAAATGTTTGGGAACCATTGTCACAGATCAGTGATGATGAACTTTTGAGCTTGGCATGTCAAAACTTCAGAATATGCTAAACTTAAGTGGTGTGCCAATCCCTCTCCCAAACAAAAGAGAAACAGGTCTTTATATTCATTTATTTAAACAAAAAATATAGTCCAATCATGTGTGTTGCTATGTATTATATAAAGAAGCATCAGATAATTACAAAAATGAAAAATGAATAAAAGGAAATAAAAATAAATTTTTATTAGGCGTTGGTGAACGCTGGTGTGTCACCCCAAACGTTACGGCGTGTCACTTTTGACACACTTATCACAGGTTCGCCATCACTGTCATAGATGATATTGAGTAAGCAAGTAAGGGGAATGTACAAGGTTGCACATAAAATCAGGACACCACATTGGAAAAGAGAAGCTAAAAGAAATTCTGTGAATGGATCTATACATCGCTCATAAATATCAGCGAGAAGGGGGGGAGACGTGGCTAGACAGAAGTGGATGAAATTTATCAATACAGAATATAATATAATAATATTGAGTCAATAATCCCTGTTGCCCCGACAGGGAGATATTGTACAGTTCTGTACGCACAGTAATAGACTGAATAGCTTCCTAGTGAAGCTGCTTGTCATTTTGCAACTCTTTACCAGGCCTGTGTTATTTAAATCCGCTTTCCCCAAGGACCCCCCAGGATGTGTTTAATCATTGAACTAAGCGCGGTGATTTCACAGCTGGAAGGTACCTTTTTAAACCTATTTCATTTAATTATTCCTTGTGTTAATAATAAGCGGGTTTTAAAGATGGAATATTCTTGTCAGCCAAATGGACAGAAGGAGCTTCCAGCTCTGTCTCAGTGCTCGGCCCCCGCTACTAATGATTTCCAGCCCAGACTGGAGGGGCTGCTTCCTCCGCAAGGGGGAGATTTCAGGTTCCCAATTAAGCCCAGAGGCACTCAGCTCGGGCTGCAGCATTTGTGCTGAGCCTACTCAAATGCGGAGGACTGGCTTTTGAATGTGTGCTGCTTGCTATTTACGGCGGAGACCACATAGCGCTATGGCACTCGTGCTATTATGGCTTTATAACTTTAAGCCCACGGACAGTGAGATAGTCTGTCCAAAGCGAATGCCCCAGACCATTAGCAGCCACACACTCCCAGATGAAGAAGGCAAACAAGGCGTGAGACTTCAGGTTAAGAGACGTATTGTATTGAGTTCAATAGGATTAAGCAGGTAGAATTGTCCGTAGAAACAGTCCAGGGTTCAAACACAGTAGTCTTAAAGAGTTCCAAGCAACAATAAGCAGTTCAACAGGACTTCTTAGCGTATGTATTCCGAAGTCCGTAATATGCTGCAGCACACAGGTCACAGCATACAGTAGATACTGTCTGTTAGATATACTCACTCTCCACAGAGAAATATTATAAGTCCATTAGCTGGAAAACCACTGTAGTCCTTACCACTGGCAGCAAGCAGGCAGGCAGGCAGGCAGGCAGGCAGGCAGGCAGGCAAGCAAGCTAGCTAGCTAGCTAGCTAGCTAGCTAGCGCTCTCTCTCAATTCCTCACGTACACAACCATGCACTACGATAGCATAGCCAAACCAAGCTAAGGTATGGTAAGCTAGGCTATAGATCTGAACCTTCCTAGTGCTGCTTATAACCCATTACAGAATAATCAACATCAGGTGAGTGTATACTGTAAGCACTCCTCACAGCAAGCAGCTGTTCTACATTACTGTCAGTAGTTGGTCTACTTCCAGGATTTCCTAAGCTACAAAATTTACTAGCTTGGTCACTATAAACCTGTGACAGCTTCACAGCCTGACACGTATAATCAGTGCAGGCATGAGCAGGAGCAGCCTGTGGGACACCCCCCTGCAGAGAACACTTTTCTAGATCAGTGGTATTCAAACTTTTCAGATGGGGACCCACTTTTCAGAATGGCACTCGTGTTGGGACCCACCAGAAGTGATGTCATTAACCTGGAAGTGATGTTGTGGCAGGAAGTGACATCATTAAGCAGGAAGTGCAGTCATTGTAACATAATAACATGGCATTCCTGAAATGCAAATTGGGACATGGTGGCGCAGTAAATAAATCCTCTGTTGCGGGGCTTTCGACCACAAGGTTGGGAGTTCAAGACTGTGTGACCGAGTGAGCTTGTCCCAGCTCCTGCCAACCTAGCAGTTTGAAAGCACCTAAATGCAAGTAGATAAATAGGGACCACTTCGGTGGGGAAGGTAACGGCGTTCCGTGCGCTACGGCGTAGAGTCATGCCAGCCACATGACCACAGAAGCTTGGTGGAACAAGACCACAAAATGCCAGCTCTACAGGCTTTGAAACGGAGATGACCACCACCCCCTACTGTCGGTCACGACTAGACCATTTGGTCGTGGGGAAACCTTTACCTTTTTATTCTTGGACTGCAGCAATTGTACAACCATGAAATATCCCTGACAGAAAGGAAGATGAGAACATAAGAGCGTAAGAAGAGCCCTGCTGGATCAGGCCAAAGGCCCATCTAGTCCAGCTTCCTGTATCTCACAGTGGCCCACCAGGTGCCTCAGGGAGCACACGAGACAACAAGATGCTTACATCCTGTTGCCACTCCCTTGCAACAAAATATGATGCAAAAGCACTGAGCTAAAAGAAATTTTTTTAAAACCCTCACTTGAAAATGTGAACGCTCACAAAAGGAATATAACAAGAGGAAGGTCTGCAGTTTCCAGGGTGGCTGCTCCCAGCTTCACGTGACCCACCCGCCATCCAAACCCAACAGTTTGAATAACACTGTTCTAGATTATTGGCTGGAAACCTCTTCCTCCTGGTGAACCCAGTGGTCCAATGGGACTCAACCATTGCCTGGGCTCTGCAGGATTCAAAGCTGGCTGGTCCATAAAGTGACCTGAGGTGGGGCAGACTGCAAGGGTGCTTTCTCCTCTGTTCGTCTTGATTTCATTGCTCCTTCTCCGCCTCATGCTATCTGGATTTGAGAAGGAAGGTGCTCTCTCCATCTCTACTCAGAAGTAAGTCCCATTGAATTCAGTGGGACCTGCACCCAAGTAATGATTATAGGACTGCTAGCTCACAGCATGATCCTATGCATGCCTACTCAGAAGTAAGCCCCACTGCATTCCATTAGACACACTCCCAGAAAAGAGTGTAAAGATTCCAGCCTTTACGAATCACTGGTGGGAAGGGGGGGGCGTATTGGCAGAGCTGGCGTGCACCAAATCCTAAGGCCCTTCCGGGACCTGATCCACTTGCATGGATCAACATGGACTTGCGCCAGCAATATTGCTGGAACTGGTCCATGTTGACCCACTGTCTGAAACGTCCCCTTACCCCACTTGGCACATTGACTCAAATGTCTCCTTACCCCAAGGTGACTCCCAGCAGCCAAAATGGCCCTGTGGGATACAGTGTAGCCCATGTTGGCACTGTTGCATCACCACACGGGAATTAAATTACGATTGGCTGTTAGTTGTATCTCCATACCAGAGGTGCACTGGGGCTTTTCTGCACCCCAGGTATGCTGAGCTGAATGCACAGGAAATAAACAGAAAAGCAAAAGCAAAAGTACTTGCAAGTGCCTGAGCTGGCCAGGCTTGATAGATGATGTTCAAGAGAATTCCAGCACCCACTCGAAACTTACATGGTCATATTTAAGGGGAGCTAACTCGGCAAGGCTTCCAGTTTAGCATCCTTCAGTGCTGAGTGATGTCACAAACCGAAGGGAGTGCAGGGGCTCCTGCACCACCATCCCCCCCAAAAAAATGGTGCGTTCCCTTCGCTCCCTGATTCAGGAAGTGAAGGGAATGCACAGGCTCCTCCAGCCGGCCCTGGAAGTGGCCAGGCAGGCAGTGCGCTCCTCTCGCTGTCTGGCTTGGGAAGTGAATGTGTGCGCGCCTGCAGGGGTCTATTGGACGTGAGGAAGGGTGGGTGAATGGTGGGTGGAGGAAGGTGGGTGAATTACCCTGCTAACTGGGCAAGAGGCACTTTTTCAAGTGGTGTCCTCTTATATTTAGCAGGGGAAGAGCAATTGTCCCTCATCACCAGTGGTGTCATTCTATAATGAACTAACGGAATGGTGGGCGGGACTTACCGCGTGATTGGCTGCGCGGTTCTGACGCGTCGCCACCGTTCCGAGCCCCGCGCGGGCACCCCTGGCTTCGGAGGGGGTGCCCGCTTGCCTGGGTGGCGCGCTGGGTGCTGCGGAGAGCCGCGGAGGGGCGCGCCACCCGGAAGGAGCCCTCCGCGGCGGAACAGCAGGCAGCGACACGTCGCGGGGCCCCTGTCAATCAAGGGGTAAGTCCCGCCTGCGTTCCGGTAGTTCATTATAGAATGACACCACTGCTCATCACCCCAGCACAGTGTCTTTCTCGTGGCTGTTGCTGGTGGTGTTCTCCATTCCTTTAGATTGTGAGCCCTTTTGGGACAGGGAGCCATTTAACTTTAATGTTATTATTTGCCTGTAAACCGCTCTGTGAACTTTATGTTGAAAAGCGGTATATAAATACTAGTGATTGATTGATTGATTGATTGATTGATTGATTGAATGGGCCAAAAAGTGTTCTTCTTTATCCTGCCCATTGCACTCTGCCCCACATCATCTCCCTTCACTCTTTATATGCCTCTTTTCCATACAAGCTGCTGTTCTAAAATCTAGAAACCATTTTGTTTTCTTTTTAACTCTTGCACGCTGCCTACTGAGTGGAGACAGCCTGTTGAGGGTCAGGTACAGGTGAGGGAGGTAGACAGTAAGTGCCGCAAGAGTTCCTGGCTGCATAAAGCCACACTGGAGAGTGAGCGCCCCTGCAGCGCCACTGTCAGCAGCAACCAGAATAATTCCATACTAAGCATGTTTCAATACATTGTACTGTCGTTCAGCCATCCCCCTGGAAAGGCAAGGGTTGGGAGGAGAGGAACTGTCAATGAGATGTGCTGACAACATCAAAATAGCTCATAAGAGGCACAAGGGTCCCAGCGGAACTGCTACTTGCTCAGGTCTGCATTTTCCGACGAAGCCATGCAAATGTGGAAGAGGCCAATGCAGCTCCGTTTCCCAGGCACGGACACATGTTTACATAGCTTTGGGTTAGCTACTGCAGGACGCCTTCCGGAGACGCTGATCAGGGGTTGGAAGAAGTTAATTACTATGATCATCAGAAGGGAAAGAAGCAGACAATTCCCTGTTTGCAATAAGGGCTAACCATATTATCCATGCTGAAATCGGTGTAATAGACCCATTTCATTCTTGATATCTTGCGTTGCCTTCCAGATTTTCCCAGTTCACACACCTTCTCAGGTCATGAGCTCCTCAAGTAGGGACTATCTGGGTGCTTTTTAACACAGAGATGATGATGATGATGATGATGATGATATAACACTTTTCAACAAAACGTTAGGGCCAAATCCTATCCAATTTCCAGTGCTAGTGCAGAGTTGCCAAAAGGGCATGCATCCTTCACTGCACGTAAGGGAATGTTCGTTCCCTTACCTTGGGGCTGCACTGTGGCTGCATCAGTGCTGGAAAGTTGGATAGGATTGAGCTCTTATTCACCAAGCGGTTTTCATAGCTAGACAAATGGTTCACTTTCCAAAAATCAATCAATCAATCAATCAATCAATCAATCAATCAATCAATCAATCAATCAATCAATCAATCAATCAATCAATCAATCAATC
>JAJKFI010000007.1:12179109-12209656 GCA_029204185.1 Lerista edwardsae | reverse complement strand
ATCAATCAATCAATCAATCAATCAATCAATCAATCAATCAATCAATCCACAGGTACTTATATACCGCTTTTCAACATGAAGTTCACAAAGCATTTTACAGGCGCGAATAGTCATAATAATAAGGTTAAATGGCTCCCTGTCCCAAAGGGCTCACAATCTAAACAAAAAGGCAAGCCACCAGCAACAGCCACTAGAAAGACTGCACAGGGGTAAAGAGGGACAATTACTCTCCCCCTGCTAAATATAAGAGGAACACCACTTGAAAAAGTGCTTCCTGCCCAGTTAGCAGGGGAGAACTCACAATCTAAAAAAATATATATGTGAAAGAGACCACCAACAGCGGTCTGGAAAACAGCGACTGGAAAAGACAACAGCTGGGGTGAAGAGGGACTGTGGATCTCCCCCTGTTAAATACAAGAAGTCACCACTTTAAAAAGGACCTCATTACTCAATTATCAGGGGACCTGCAGGGAAGAGAGTGAGAAAACGAAAATACAATTGTGATGTCACTTCCTGTTGAGATGTCACTTCTGGGGCAACATTTTGCCCTCTACACCGGGGCTACACTTTCATTAGCTTCACCCCTGCATGCCAGGCTCCATTTTGGAGCTCTTCTAACTCAAATGCGAGTGGGGCGCCAACCTCCGCTCCTGTGGCTCACATCTGTGAGAGGTGAGCCACCTTGCCACTGCTCCCAGCTCCACCAACGCAGCACTCGGGCATCCCCCCCCTCCACGCAAAGCAGCGGCGTCATGCAGCCGGAACGCTGGGTGGGAAGAACGGATGAGCGGCAGCCCGCCCATTGCATTCCGGTCCGTTTCGCTGTCTTCTCCGCCCCCGTGGGGACGGGAAGATGGTGAAACGGACCGGAACACAACAGGCAGGCTGCCGCTCACCCGTTCCTCCCGCCCAGCATTCCGGCTGCATGACGCCGCTGACGCAAAGTCACAGGTAAACCCAGAACCATATGTATGTAGTTCTGCAAAATAAAACACACACAGATAAGAAAACTGAGCAATAAAAGCCAGCCACATATATGTAAGAGGGAGCTTTTTATTTTTTCAAATATTCAGTACACAAATACATCCCTGCATTTTGTTAAGGAGGCTGAATCTTTAGCTGAATCCATACAAGCCGTGGAGGGATTGCTCATCTCTCCCATATTTTCACACATATGCAGGTTCCTTGACATTTATAAACTGGGTCGAGACACTTGATAGCAATCAATATGCTAGTTACTTAAACACTCGGAAAGTAGAGTGACGTGATGAATAAGGAAGAGATGAAAATTGGGCAGAAAGAGGGAGGGAAGCAGTTACTGGTTCTCTCTGTAGTATTTGGCAAGAGCGGGAAGCTCTCTCTCTGGATTTTCAACGGTAAAATCATTCAGCAGGTTAGATAATATAAATATCTGGGAATTTATTTCCAGTATCGTCTATCTTGGACAGGTCATCGGCAAACAATGATCAATTTGGCAAAACTAACATCACAGGTAATTCAACGATTTTTTAATGCATGGGGCAACTCTTTTATTCCTGCAGCAGTAAGGATTTTTAAGATCAAAGTTATACCCCGACTTCTGTTCGGGTCACCTATCTGGATGTCTGCCTTCAATCATGATGTAGAAAGGGTACAGGCTGCTTTCCTTTATAACAGACTTGCTGTACCACACTGTGTGCCCTATGCTGCCCTATGTTATACATGGAAGGGATAAAGTCGATAGAGGGATGTTCTTTTCCCTCTCTCAAAACACCAGAACCAGGGGGCATCCGCTAAAACTGAGGGTTGGGAGAGTTAAAACAGATAAAAGGAAGTACTTTTTTACCCAGCGGGTAGTTAATCTGTGGAACTCTTTGCCACAGGAGGTGGTGATGGCATCTGGTCTGGATGCCTTTAAGAGGGGATTGGATGGATTTCTGGAGGAAAGGTCCATCGTGGGCTATAGGCCATGATGGATTGTGCAACCTCCTTACATTGGTGGTGGGTTACTGGTACCGGGTGCAAGGGAGTGGCAATAGGATGCAAGCATCTTGTTGTCTCATGCCTGCCTGGGGCACCTGGTGGGCTGCTGTGAGATACAGGAAGCTGGACTAGGTGGGCCTTTGGCCTGATCCAGCAGGGCTCTTCTTATGTTCTTATGTTCTTATGTTTGGAACTAGGTGTAAGTCGTTTGGAGACAGTTGCTTGGGTGTATCTTTTCAAGTTATAGATTAGGGGATATTACATCTCTAATGATGACCCTTTTTTCAAGAGTATGTTAGCTGATTCGTCCGTCCCTATTGAACTTAAACTCCTTATGCAAAAAATTAAAACAATGGGTATTGCATTAGATTCTTTAGGAGCTCTTTCACCAACACAAGCTCCTTAAGGACAGGCTTCTAGATATTGAACAATAAGTTCTGTATGCAGGTGCTCATTTTCATCTACCACTATTTGTGTGTAAAATGGCAAATTATCTGTCCTTATTGAAAAATCCACAGGAACGCCGTGTGTTTACATTGGCAAGGTGCAATGTACTCCCATTCAATGTTCTGGTAGGGAGATACAAATCGGTACCATATGAATCACGGCTTTGCCCATGCAATAATAAAGATATAGAAACTTTACCCCATATGATACTCTATTGCAACATACTGTATATAAGGATATCCGTTTATCTTTTTTAAATCCAATCATCTCGAATTCACCAGGGCGACCCGATGAAGATGTTTTACATTATTTATTAGCTAGTGACGATAAACAGCATATAAGCCAGGTGGCAATTTAAAAAATTTTTTTAATGCAATGTCGTAGAGCCTTTTCCCCCCTCTATTAAGCTGTTACAACAATGGGAAAGCTAAGGGATTAAATATAATAAATATGCAGGTTCTTTTTAAGTACAGTTATACTATCTAGCCGCCTTGTGTGCCCATGGGGCAGAAAGGCGGGGCATAAATTAAATAAATAAATAAATAAATAAATAAATAAATAAATAATAGTATGAGATGCAGTATTTTAGCTATATGTAAAAGTGTGTTTTGTAAGTATGTTTGTATTTTAGAAATATGTATATATGGTTAATCTTATGTGTGGATCATATGTTATATGTGTATGTTTTCATATGTTTCTTTGTCAATGCCATTAAAGGTTGTTGATCATGATGGTTCTTTCTGTATTAATGAATATCTGTTACGTCACAGCACAAGATGTGATCTTGCCCCCCCTTCCCAATACTGGATGAACAGGCTAGTAAATGGTGGGATAATTTCCCATAACCCTTTTTTTTGGATTTTTTAAAAATCAAATTTATTGCTGGGGTGACTTTGAAGAAGGCACATCAGCGAGGAAAATAAAAAGCCTTTGGCTAAATCACTATTTCAATTGGGTGGGTATGGAATCAGATGCTCCGGAGGACAGAGGCATACCTAGAGGGGGGATCACAGCACTATGTTTTGCAAGCAGCCGCTCCCCCTCCTCTTCAGAGCCAGTCCCAGCGGCTAGAGCAAAAGGGAGGCGACATTGGCTCTGAATGGCTCTGAAGAGGAGGAGGAGCTGCTGCTTGCAAAGCTTGGTGCTGAGATCCTCCTCTGGGTGTGCCTCTGCCGGAGGACTAGTTCTGTGGTGTAACATGCAGCCTGTAATACTTTGTCTTCCACAGTTGTGGACCTACCATTGAGTGAGGGGGGCAGTGCCCCACACCTGCGGTGATCCTGGGGCAGGAGAAAGGAGGTGACAAAATGCTTTGCCTCTTGATTAGGCAAGCGGTTTTGGCCACTGCCTTGCCATCTTGCAGCTCCAAAATGGAGTCTGGTGTGGCGGGAGGGCATGTCAGTGGGTGGGGAGGGGGCGGAGAGCTGACGTTGGGGGCACAGAGCGTCGACCCAGCCCCAGGACGGAGTGTGGGCTGGGCATGCCGCTGGTCATCCAAAATCATATTGAGGAGGACAGGACTTCTTATGCCTTGTTTGCTTTTGATAATTTATTTTTTATTTATTTTGAAGAATTTATACCCTGCCTTTCCCATGCCGAAGCAAATGGGCAGGCTAGTCTAAACCACCATTTTTCAATGGGTTTTTTTTATTACAAATATACAGTATTCTGCGATTCACCAAATCCTCCGTCCTAGATGTACCCTTCACAGTGTGGTTCTCTCCTCTGGCATAAGGATGCCAGCCGTAAGACAAGATACCATGCAATTGTCTTCTTATTTTACAAAGTTTGAAAAGTGAAGACTTTACAGCTAGATTAGTCTTTGCTCAGAAGTGGAAAAATGAATGTATTCCAACTTTGGAGCAAATTATTGCAAAAATTTATGAAGTAGCAGAAATGGATGTTTTAACTGAAAGATTGAAAGAGAGAAAATCGAATGAGATCAGTCAGTATTGGGCATTATTTTATAACTGGATAGAGACCATATGCTAAAGAAGATGTTTAACTGGATATATTTTAAGTTTGCTTAAATGTATGGCTATAGAATTTAGTTTATAAGCGGGGGAAAAATGTTTACTTAACAATTGTTAAGAGTAAGATTTGATACTTTAAGTATTATTTTATGGTTTAAGACACCACGCAATGATTTACCTTATGTGTTTCCCTTGTTAACCCCTTTCCTTTTATTTTCTGTATTCCTTACCCATACCTTTATCAATAAACTAAAAAATTTATATATATAAAAAAGTGAAGACTTGAGAAGGAGACCTGAATATTTTGCATGGTCTTGTTCTCTCTCAGCATGTCCAGGTCTGTCTGATTCTCCTTTTTAACACCGCTCTTGTTTTGCCCTTCTCGTGCCTAAAAACATTGCGAGAGTGCCAAGACTAGAAAGGGGAATTCTGAGTAAATGGAAGACTGGGCTGGACACATCTCTAGGATGTCACGTTATTACAGCTCATAACAATCCATTCGAGTGATATATTACGTTATTTCAAGAAACACAGTAGCAGAAAGCCCACCTTGCACTTTGCCTCCGGTACCCATTTGTTATTGCACCACATTTCTCTCTGGAATATGGCGGTTTTTCATATTTATCCATTTTGCCCGCACGACTGGGCCTCCAAAGTCGATTTCACCGTCTAAGCAAACCCAAACACGTTTCTGGCCGCGACTGGGTGAAATTTTCACTTCATCGAATAAAAGGGGAAAGAACATCATTTTGTTCCTTTGATGAAGACGCCTTGCACATTTTGACAAACTGAACTCCCTCCAGGGTGCTTACTGGCCATGAAGCTCTTTCATATCTCATTCATTATCGGGGAGAGACGGGAAAATGCTTCCTCATTTCTCTCGCGTATGAGTAAATTAGTGAAAACCACAGAGGCCCCGTTTCATTAAAAGTGATGGAGTGAGACTGGCTGCAGCCTCTGTGCTGTGGGGACTGGGCTGTGCTGACACCGTGCCGTCTGGCCTGCAATTCAGAAAAAAAAAAAAGATTACTTGGAAATTTCTTTATCGAAATGCTAACTGTCTGCAACATTGGAGCCCAGAGATAGATTAATGCTGGCAAATCTCAGGCATTGGGCTCCAACTCAAAGCTCCAGAACTATCTGCTCCGTGCCAGCACCCTGGCCACCTTTCCGAGGCAGCCAAGGCAATTCCGATGCCTGCCGTATAAATCTGTGTTTGCCACGCTCACAATCCCTGTCTGGGTTTTATGGCCGCTATTACCAGCAACAACCATTGTCGTGATTTCTCTTAAGTGACGTAAACCAAGTAATGGGGGAAACTCACTTGTTCCCATGTAGAGGTGGCATTTTATCATAACTTCTACTTTGGAGCTTCCATAATACAAAAAAAAGAAAACAGAGAGAGGGGTGGGTTCAAGTCCTTCCAGGATGTGAATTGATTTGATTGCCCCAACTATCCCATGGTTTGCATTTCTCCACAATAGGAAGTCCAACCTGGCTAAAAATACACGTTTTGTCATGATTTTCCCAATTTATTACAATTGGTTCACCTGTGGCAGAGGCAGCAAAACTGAGAGTGCAATCCTAAACTGGAGTTAGGCCGGCATAAACAAAACCAGCAAAGTTTGGCCTGCACCAGGCCCACCGTAAAGCATGTTTGGACTACTCTTGGAGTCAGGGAGGATGGTGCACATCTGTGTGTGTGCCTCTCTGACTCTGAGAGTGATCCAAACATACTTTACGGTGTCCCTCGGGCTGGCCAAACTTTGCTGGTTTAGTTTATGCCGGCCTAACTCAGTTGAGGATTGTGCCCTAAGAGTGTAATCCTAAACTGCGCTGGAACAGCGAGGCTGGTGGGGCTGTGCTGAATCCAGCGCAGGAGTGCTGGGAAGCCTCCCCAGGGCATGGGCATGTTTGCACCCTTGCCCCAGGGGAGGTTTCAGCCTCCCTTATGGGTTCCTCGGATGTACGCCTGTTATATAGCATAACTTAGAGCATAGCATAAGCCAAGGAAGCCGTATGGCCTGAATACTGTGCACAGTTCTGGTCGCCGCACCTCAAAAAGGACATAGCGGAACGGGAAAAGGTGCAGAAGAGAGTGATGAAAATGATTACGGGGCTGGGGCACCTCCCTTATGAAGAAAGACTGCAGCGTTTGGGGCTCTTCAGTCTAGAAAAAAGGAGCCTGAGCGGAGACTTGATCGAGACATACAAAATTATGCACAGAAGGGATAGAGTTGATAGAGGGATGTTCTTTTCCTTCTCTCAAAACACCAGAACCAGGGGGCATCCACTAAAACTGAGGGTTGGGAGAGTTAAAACAGATAAAAGGAAGTACTTTTTTACCCAGCGGGTAGTTAATCTGTGGAACTCCTTGCCACAGGAGGTGGTGATGGCCTCTGGTCTGGGTGCCTTTAAGAGGGGATTGGACGGATTTCTGGAGGAAAGGTCCATCGTGGGCTATAGGCAATGATGGATTGTGCAACCTCCTTACATTGGTGGTGGGCTACTTCAGAGTGCCGGGTGCAAGGGAGTGGCAACAGGATGCAAGCGTCTTGTGTCTCCTGCCTTCCATGGGGCACCTGGTGGGCCGCTGTGAGATACAGGAAGCTGGACTAGATGGGCCTTTGGCCTGATCCAGCAGGGCTCTTCTTATGCTCTTATGATAGAGGGCCAGCATGCCTACCAGCAAACGTAGACTTTAACTCCTTTTCCATCTCACCTGATAGCATGACGTGAAATGGCATCACAACCATATTTAGCGCACGACAGCTCCACAATCGGTGAAAACCCAAGCTAATTAATTAGCTGTCTGTCCAAGAGGCCCGCAGGCGTCCATGTGGCAGAGATGCCGTCCAAGATGAAATCGCAGGGACCGAGTGGCAGCAAGAAGCAGCACGCCCAAGTTTGGCTCAGGCCTGGGCGATGAGGCCAGCCTTTCGATGGGTATTTAATTAATTCTCAAATTTGCAAAACCCACGGTCCTCTCGAGCAGAAACAGATCTGCATCGTGGTTTAATTGATGCAAAATGTCTTGATCTGGATTTATTGAAGCAGAAGGCCTGGCTTCTGCAGGGTTTCAGCTGGCTTAAAAAACAGTGCGGGGCTGAGCCAGTAGGAAAGACAGCCAGGTGGCAAAATCCTGTTTAGATGATAACATTACTCACTTGTAGCTCTGCAGTCTGAGATGCCTGTGCACAGTAATGAGTTGGCTCATATCACAAAGGACATGCTCCTTTTCTTATCTATGGGGGCGCACAGGCATATACAGGCGTGCCCTGGTATCCACTGATTCGGTTTCAGTTATCCACAGGTACCAGGGATACAGGGAAGCCTATTAAAAAGATAGGGGACAATTAAACAAATCTCTTTTTTTCTACCTTGTTGCAGCAAAACCACTGATGTTCCCCTATCATTACAAGGGGTCCCCAGGATCCACGGTTTCAGCAGATACCAGGGCATGCCTGTACGTGCATGCAGAGGTGTAGCGGTGACTTGAAATGCAACTGTGCGGGGGCAGCTCCAGTGATGTCATGCACCCACTACACACCACTACGCGAGTACCGGTTCCTAGAAGTTGAGCTGGCCCCGCCCACTTGAAGCTGGCCCCGTCGGCTGGTTGGCGCATGCGTACTGCACACCCGCAGCTGTTGCCTGCACTTTCTGTGAGGAGGCAGGCAGCATGGTGGTGGTGGCAGCAGCTGCAGCAGCAGAGCGAGAGGACCAGAGGCGGCGGCGGCAGCAGCAGCAGTGAGGGAGACCCGGGAATAAGGCAGCAAGTGTGAGAAGGTAGGCTGCCTGGGGCTCCCACTCCCTCCAGCCGCACAGATCCAGCGTCCCGGTTCCTCCTGCAGCCTCCCCCCAGCCCCAGCCCCAGCCCCAGCCCCCAAGCGGTCTTTCTTTGGTTGCCCATTCCCCCTCCTGCTCCTTGCCGGCTCCTTGCATTTAACATTAAAGTTAAATGGCTCCCTGTCCCAAAAGGGCTCACAATCTAATACAGTCTAGCCTGCTATTTAACCAGGGAACAGTTGAAGCAAAATATGTATCTACACATCTCTAGAAAGCAAAGCAATAGAAGTTAAATCAACACTAACCACAAGCTGAAGTTATTACAAACATGATCACATCCATGGCAACAATCATGACCTCACTTCCTGCCATGACATCACTTCCAGCTATGACATCACTTCCTGCCATGACATCACTTCTGGCTTATGACGTCACTTCCAGTGGGCGGAGCCCGACAAGTGCCAATCAAAAGTGAGTACCTGTTCCTAAATCATTTGGATGACACGACTGGGCAGCTCCCATGTGGCAGTCCATTTGCACGAGGAAGCTCTCACACCAAGACGACCCTAACGTTGGTGGTGACATGGTTGGAGCTCCTTGAACCACATGGATGCAGGTTCACACGAAGCAATTGCACACAGCACTCCCTCGTGCTACGAGTGGTTGCTGCCTCAGTGCATGGATTGCACTCTGAGTCCGTGGAAACATATTTTAGGGCACTTTGGCGACACCCAGGAGCCGGTGCAGAGGGACTTTGAATTGCTCTGTTGAATGTTAAGGGAAATGGAAATTTGAGACAGTTGGCATGCAACACACCATAAACAACACATAAAAGGAGAAGAGAACAATCTGAAGATCGTTCAGTCACGGACCTCTAGGGATGCACAACTCTTCAGAAACACTATTGCAAGTCTTTTGGCTTCCTATAAAAGTCCTCTGATGATTCATTTGAAGAGAGGTAGTTTCAAATTCACTTTGAATTCTTTGGTCAAGCTCTGAGAACAACCTAAGAGTGAGCAGAACCCATCTGAGAAACCGCCAGCCTCATATCAAATTATTCTGATGTCTAGAGCAGCGGTTCTCAAACCGCTGGGTTTTTAGCACTGGGACCCACTTTTTAGAATGACAATCTGTCTGGGACCCACTGGAAGTGATGTCATGGCTGAAAGTGCCATCATTGTGATGCCATAACCTGCTGCTTTCCTGAGAGTGAGGCAATATGTTGGATTTAATTATTTCTCAGCCATTTTCCAACAGCAAAGTGAATAATGAAGAAAAAACCTATTTGCAGCCTTGACATAGGCAAAACCATCACACAGCCTCCCCCCCTTCCAGCATCCCATCTTCCTGTGTTTTCAACATGGCTGCTCTGGGTGCTTCACGACCCACCTGAAACTGACTCATGATCCACTGGTGGGTCCCGACCCACAGTTTGGGAATCACTGGTCTGGAGGAAGCTGAACCCTGAGATTTGCTATGAATTTCACTTTCACTAACGTTTTCCATGGAAACTCTACTTATATGTAATCTTTGAAAATAACAGAGAAAGGAGGGTTCCCAAAGCCAAAATGGCAATCACTATGTAGGCTGGGAATGGTAAGTCTGGAAAAGTTTTCAGGAGACAGCATGGAACCCTTCAAGCATGGTAAGATAATTGAAATAAAAAATATAGAAGTGCTACAAAACAAACATTTAGCACCTCCCACCCAGGATACATTCTTCACCCTATACAGTATCTGTTGCATTTATAGTCAAATGCAAATTTGACAAATTTGCAAATGCAAATGTGACATCTTATGGGAGAGATAAAACGCAGGACTGTTCTCCAGGAGCATTGCAAGTCCAGTCAATTGAGCTCTGTGTGAATGCAAAAAAAAAAACAGGAAAGGGAGAGAAGAGGGATAAACAGCCACTTCTAGGAAAGCTGCCTTATGTAGGCTGTCAACAAAATATTGACTGTTGCAGGCACCAAGCATTGCACTAGAGTTGTGCGGCCCCCTGAATAGATTTGTGCTGGTTTCCAAAGCCACAAGCAGATGCAGGCGTTTGGGGAGATTGAAACAGGGAACTGGAAACATAGTTCATTTCAATGCGACATTTAAGCACATGTCTCAGTCTGCGCCACAAAAATCAATGGGACTTAAAGGTGCTCAACTTTGGCTGGATTGCCCCCATAGCGTGCAGATGTGGATTAAATGGAGAGTTAAGCTGCTCTCTCGCCGTGCAGCAAGCGTACCAGCTGTTCGAAACTTTCTCGAATTGTACAAAGGAGGCAGATAAAAAATGATAAAAAACTTCACACTGTGGCCCAGAGCTAGCAGGCATCAAGAGCCTTAAGGCCAAGACTACTGCTCCCAGCATGCAACACACCACTTTGATGTGCCCCCACAGCAGCTTTCTGCGTCATTATGGAATATATTATCCTCAACTGTTCTGGCACGGAGTGATGGACCCAAAATACCAAACTCACCTTAATATCAGGGATGTGAATACAGATGGTTTGGCTCACACATATGATTCTCAATCCCAGAACATTCAATATTTACCCATGAAGCTTCCCTTTCTGGTTTTCTGAGAGGACAGTTGTTAATACCTGTGGTGGCCTGTATAAACGTTTGTCTAAATACAAGCCGAGAGGACTCAGAGGCTGGAAATGCACAGCACACACAAAACACCAGGACTAAGCAAAACTCAACCCCAAGTACAGATTTTTAGTAAAGTGATTGCTCCATCTCTATCGCAGAGCACAATCCTAACCTGGAGTTAGGCCAGCACAGTTAGGCCGACAAAATGTGGCTGGCACAAGTTACACTATGAAGTATGTTTGGACCACTGTTGGAGTCAGAGGGGCCAGCACACTGATGTGAGCAACCCTCCCTGACTCCAAGAGTGGTCCAAATGCACTTTCAGTGACCCTTGTGCTGTCCAAACTTTGCTGGCCTAACTGTACAGGCCTAACTCCAGGTTAGGATTGCACTCTCAGTGGCATTCTTGGGAGGGGGCAAAACGCTTTCAGGCTCCTGAACGTGTGTGTAAAGCGGCCCCTCACTTTTAGAGCCATTCAGGGCTGTGAAAGCAAAGTGGAGACATCTCCTCCACTTTGCTTTCACAGCCTTGAATGGCTCTGAAGGGGAGGGGGGGGCGCTTTACACACATGTTCAGGAGCCTGAAAAATATAGCAATAGAACATTTTGTTTTCTGGCGTGGAGTGATGGAGACAAAATAGAAATAATTCTAAAATTCTAAAATTTTAATAATCCTAAAATTCTGAGGAATTTTTTTATACAAGCAACTTTCCATAAGATGCAGCAATATACACAAGTAGTAAAATGTGTAGACACATGGTGATCCTTCATCATATTACAGACATAGCACACTTAGGGCACAATCCTAAACTGAGTTAGGCCAACATAAACTAAACCAGCAAAGTTTGGCCAGCACAAGGGGCACCATAAAGTATGTTTGGACCACTCTTAGAGTCAGAGAATCCAACACACAGATGTGCACCATCCTCCCTGACTCCAAGAGTGGTCCAAAAACGCTTTATGGTGGCCCTTGAGCTGGCCAATCTTTGCTGGCTTAGATTATGCCAGCCTAACTCCACTTTAGGATTGCACAGAGCCACAAAAGAAGTAAAACGCTACTCCACATCAGTATATCCATAAGAACATAAGAAAAGCCTTGCTGGATCAGGTCAAAGGCCCATCTAGTCCAGCTTCCTGTATCTCATAGTGGCCCACCAGATGCCTCAGAGAGCACACAAGACATCAGATACTTTTATCCCGCTGCCACTCCCCTGCATCTGGCATTCTGAGGTATCCTATTACCCTTGCACCACCCCCAAGGAAGACACCAGACTGAGGTTGGGGGTTTAACTTTATTAAACACAAGTGACCAATTTTTAAGTCACGAAACCTACTGAACACCTGTCCCTCCATCACCAGTCTAGGCAAAAAAAACTGCCATCCATGGCCAATTCGGGATGACAGAAAAAAATTCTACCCAGCTCTCATGATGAGCAACACCATCTAATCTCAGACCAGATATACCCATCATAGCTTGTAACCTGTGCTGGAGTTTTCCTTCATAAATCTGTCCAATCCCCTTTTAAGGGCATCTATTTTAGATGCCATCACCACACCTTATGGCAAGGAGTTCCACAGACTAATTAAATGCTGGGTAAAGAAATATTTTCTTTCGTTTGTTCTAATTCTCCTAATACTCAGCTTTAGTGGATTCCTCTGGTTCTGGTATTCTGTAAGAGGGAAAAGATGGGAAATGGTGGTGCTGTGGGTTAAACTGCTGAGCTGCTGACCAGAAGGTGGGCAGTTCAAGACTGTGCAACGGAGTGAGCTCCCGTTGCTTGTCCCAGCTCCTGCCAACCTAGCCATTCGAAAGCAGGTAAAAATGCAAGTAGATAAATAGGAACCATTTCGGTGGGAAGGTAATGGAATTCCATGCGCCTTGGTGTATATTCCACATGACCATGGAAACTTGTCCTCGGACAAACTCTGGCTCTTTGGCTTAGAAACGGAGATGAACCCCGCCCCCTAGAGTCGGTCACAACTAGACCATTCGGAAGTGGGGAAACCTTTACCTTTAAGAGGGAAAAGAGATTCCCTCTAGCTACCCCCTGTATCAGTGGTGTCATCTAAATGATTTAAGAAGAAATACTCACTTTTGATTGGCACATGTCGGGACCCGCCCACCGGAAGTGACGTCATAAGCCGGAAGTGATGTCGTGGCAGGAAGTGACATGAAAAAAGCCCTTTTTTAGGCCTCAGACGATTTTAAACTGACCAAACAGTTGCAACAGTATTCCACAGCACCCCCAGAACATGTTAAGGAGGCCTGGCATCAAGTTAAAGTGACCCATCAGTTCCAACAGTATTCGAGAGCAACCCCTGAGCAGCTCATTTTTCAGTGGCAAGGCAAGGCAAGGCCTGGCCTGGCTTGGGAAGGCAAGGCAAGTTTTAAAAAGCCACCAGCTCATTTCAGCAATTCCAAAATCTTTTGGAGACAAATTCCAACCCCCCCCCCAGGAACCGCTGCGCCTCCTTGGGAGAGGGAGCCCCAGGCAGCCTACCTGCTCACGCTGCTGCTGCCGTTGGTCTCCCTCGCTCCGCTCCGCTCCGCTCTGCTCCGCTCGCTGCCAGGCAACTCAAACGTGCAGGAAATTCAAATGTTGCAGGGGGCGGAGCGCCGACGGAGTCAACAAGTAGGCGGGCGAATGGGCAGGGCCAGCCGTAATCCTAGGAATGGGTACTCGTGTACCCCCGCGTATCCCCTACATGACATCACTGCCCTGTATAATTTTGTATCTCAATCATGTCCCCCCTCAGGTCCCTTCTTTCTAGACTGAAGAGCCTGAAACGCTGTAACGTTTCCTTGCCAGGGAGGTGCCCCAGCCCACTAATCATTTTGGTTGCTCTCGTCTGTACTTTTTCTAATTCCACTATGTCCTTTTTGAGATGTGGGGACCAGAACTGTACACAATACTCCTTGCCATTGCTTTGTACAATGGTTATATTGGCTGTTTTGTTCTCAGTCCCATTTTTAATTATCCCTAGCATGGAACTGGCATTGTTCACTGCCGCCACATACTGGGTTGACATTTTCATTGAGCTGTCCACCAGCACCCCAAGAAATCTCTCCTGGTCCTCCTCCTTATAAATACTCCCTGTATTTATGTGTAAAGGAACTTATTTTATCGTCGTCATGAATCATGCATAAGGGACACTCATGCTTCTCCGCAAATGCATGAATCATGCCTGTCCATGTCCTTTCTCTGGTGTGGTTCCGCCTTACATCAGACAGTGTTATGAGAGCATTTCTCTTCCTTCGTGCATGTTCCTGTCGAATTCATGGCACTTAGCCCTTAAAATATCCCCCTCTTCATTTGTGAATCAATGGAAATAATCCCCAAATGTCTACCTTCATTTGCTAGCTGAGTAAGGACGAAAGTGTTGATATCTTGTGCGGATAAAGATCTATCTGCTTAATCAAGTTCTGCTTTTATAGAAAATTCAGTCTGAAAGCCCAGACATTCCATGGGCAGAATTTTGTGCAAGCTGTGAATTCCTAGCCCCTTTGCATTTCTTTTCACACCTTTTAAGGGTGCAATCCTAACCTGGAGTTAATCTGGCACAATTAGGCCAGCAAAGTTTGGCCAGCACAAGGGACACCATACAGTATATTTGGACCACTCTCAGAGTCAGAGGCCGGCACACAGATGTGCGTCATCCTCCCTGACTCTGAGAGTGGTCCAAACGCGCTTTACAGTGGCCCTTGTGCCAGCTAAACTTTGCTGGCCTAACTGTGCTGGTCTAACTCCAGGTTAGGATTGTGCTCTAAGAGACATAAAGACCAGATCTTTCTCCTTTAGATGAGATAACTGACCACTGCTGTAGGACTCTTATCTCTGTTTGGGCTTGTCATAGGATGCCAAAGGAATGGTTTCTGGGGGTTTTTTTTTTATAGTGACTTCATTCAAGAAATTCTGTATTTTGCTCTTCAAACCATGGTGTAGTTAAAAACCTGCTTTGTGTATACCTGCTAATGATTTTCTTCCCTAACAAACAACTCAATAACTGTGTTTTGCCTTAGAAATTCTAAACGGCTCTAAGACTAGATTCTCCTTAAGTCTTGTCTGTGCACATCCAGTGCTACTGAATATCAACCAGTTGTGGTGTTGGCAGGATCCCATTTTAAATTACTAAGGGGATGTTCAGATTTATCACACCCTTGTATGCTTCCAAGATTGCTTGGATGAGTTTAACAGTTGTTGGCTGCTGCTAGTGAAAATAAGATTTGGAGACTGGAAGATGTCTCATCCATTTCTTCCTGCGCATTTATCCAGTAATAGTTAGATCTGAGCTGAAAGTTGTGGCACTGCGGTCAGTCTGCTTGGATCAGTGGGTCTCCCTGACAAGCCTTGGGAGGATGCAGACATGCAGCCATTTTGCTATTTTTGTTAGAGGGAGTCTATCCAAAATGAAATGACCAGGTCCTATTTTAAGACAAAATACGGCTGAAAAATATGGTCCTCGCTGAAGATACTGTACACATGCCAGGCCTCATGGATGTGGTGTGCATGGATTGGAACGTTTCCATCAGGATTCTCGTCCACAATTCGTAGTTTTTGTTGCTGTGAAGTGAATCGCCGCTAAAAGCAATCCCATATGGGAAGTTTGCAAACACCGTCTGCTAGCAAAACCTATTTGATGATCCCAGCGCAAGTCTGAGGTTCTCTGTTGTTGACCACAGGCATTTAAGCAAACCTGGGCAGCACAGCAAAACAAGAACTTACAGTAATTCAGAGCACAATCCTAACCTGGAGTTAGGCTGGCACAGTTAGGCCAGCACAGTTTGGCTGGCATCAGGGCCACCACAAAGTGTGTTTGGAGCGCTCTCAGAGTCAGGGAGGATGGCGCACGTCTTATGCGTTGGCCTCTCCGACTCCAAGTGTCGTCCAAACATATTTTATGGTGTCCCTTGTGCCAGCCAAAATTTTGCTGGCCTAACTGGGCTGGCCTAACTCAAGGTTAGGTTTGTGCCCTTAGCCAGACTCCATTTCTAAGGGCACTACACTAACCAACTTTCCAGCACCAGGTAAGGGCAATGCAGCTCCAAGGTGAGGGTACAAATACTCCCTTACCTTGAGGAGGCCTCCATCACTGCCCCCCCCACTGCAAGATGCTGCACATCCCCCATTGGCACAGTGCTGGAAAGTTGGTGAGGACTGTGTGCCAAGGGGTTGTATTAAAAACGTAAAAAAGACAAAAACAAAGAAGGGCAACCAAGGAAATTCAAAAGACATCATCAAAGGAGGTGGGTGGGGCAGAAACTAACCCCCAAACCCCACAAGCCCTGTGTGGTGATAACCACCATCCTCGCCCACTTACTCATGGGAAGAAACAGGACTGCCTGCCTCCAAAGGCTATTGGTTGTTAGTAGGCAGCTATTTTCCTACAGGAAGTCAAGCCTGATTGCTCCCTGGAAGGACAAATCCTGAAGCTGAAGCTCCAATACTTTGGCCACCTCATGAGAAGAGAGGACTCTTTAGAAAAGACCCTCATGCTGGGAAAGATTGAAGGCAAAAGGAGAAGGGGGTGGCAAAGGATGAGATGGTTAGATAGTGTCACCAAAGCAACGAACATGAAATTGGGTGAACTCCGAAAGCTAGTGGAGGACAGGGAGGCCTGGTGTGCTGTGGTCCAGGGGGTCGCGAAGAGTCGGACACGACTTGCGACTGAAGAACAATAAGGCAGCTATTAGCTATTTAGGGTGCAATCCTAACTTGTGCTGCAACAGGCAGGCCAGCAGGCCTGCGCTGTATCGAGTAGAAGTTAGGAGGCCGCTGGAGCCTTCCCGGGGCAAGGACACATTCGCACCTTTTCCATGGGGCTCCTGAGAACTGCACAGGTCTACCCACCAGCCCCCCACCCCCGCCCATTTCCACCCTCCTGCCCTCTCTCCCTCCTCATAGAACCCAGCTTGCGCCAGCCGAGTTCGCCAGCCCTCTCAGGCCGACGCTACTCCTAGAGTCGGCCCAAGAGCTCTAGCGCTGACACAGGGGTGCTAGTTGGCACTCCCACGTCAGC
The DNA here is from genome assembly GCA_029204185.1 of Lerista edwardsae. Lineage (NCBI taxonomy): Eukaryota > Metazoa > Chordata > Lepidosauria > Squamata > Scincidae > Lerista > Lerista edwardsae. Next base: position 12,192,882 of record JAJKFI010000007.1, on the reverse strand, counting down.
ACTAGTGACATCGCAAAGACGTTGCATCAGCGCTATGCCCAATGTAGGATTGCGCCCTTAATTGGAGAGATGTTTCCGTCGTGGTGAGGATCATATTTCTGTTCAGAGCGTTTCAAGATCAAGCAAAAAAAGGTAGCGCCAGCTATGTGCCTGATGTTATTCAAACAAGACTCCCCCCCCCACACACACACGTACACACCATATCAAAGTTTGACCAACAAGGATCCTTCTGACTCCGACGCGCTTGTTCTTTCCCACTGGAGTGCAAGACCACAGTCCGTGCACAACTGGGGCGAAGTTGGACACGGGCAGCTCAAAGGCAGCAAAGCAGCCGCCGCACCCACAGGCTTTTTTAGCGGGACGGGAGGTGATCATCCCAGAGGACTGCACACCACAGAGTCAGCAGTCCAGGCCGTTCACCGTGAAGTGGAGCAAATCTCAGGCAGAACAGAAGGGTCACTGTATGACAGGGTGGCTTCAGTCCTGAGCTGTTTAAATACGCTTGTTTAAATACGTCAACTATTTCAAAAGCCCGGTGACCTTTCCCAGGCGGTTGCAATCAGGTTGTGGAAAACGTATCCAGCCCTGCCCCAACAGGGAGGCTCCACATTCATGTTAAGCAGAGTCCCAAGATTCTGCCTGCAGAGGGTTTGTGTCAGGAGTAGGCGACCACTGGATTTATGTGAGCTGCTTAATTTTCTACCAATGATGTGTTACAGCAACATTGGCAGAAATGTAATTTCCAGGGCATCATTGGTAGAAAATGGGTGTTAACAAAATGACTAACTAGTGAAGAGCTATTGCAAACAACCCCCCCCCCCATATTAAAGTGTAGAATTAAAAAATCGCCAGAGCAAGGCAGCAGGGCAGAGGATCCTTCCAAGGAGCAACACACACACAGCAGCAGCAGCAGATCATGAATACAGCCCTCATAAGAACATAAGAAGAGCCCCACTGGATCAGGCCAAAGGCCCATCTAGTCCAGCTTCCTGTATCTCACAGTGGCCCACCAGGTGCCTCAGGGAGCACAGGAGACAACAAGATGCCTGCATCCTGTTGCCACTTCCTTGCACCTGGCATCCTGAAGTAGCCTACTACTGCACAAGTTGCACAACCCATCATGGCCTATAGCCCACAATGGACTTTTCCTCCAGAAATCTGTCCAATTCCCTTTTAAAGGCACCTAGGCCAGATGCCACCATCACCTCCTATGGCAAGAAGTTCCACAGAAGGAGTCCCTCAAGCTCCTGTTTTCTCCCCCCCCCCGCATTGAACTGTAGGAAAAAAAACTTCAGGGACTAGAGCAAGGGACCAGGGCAGGCCGCCAGGTCATGCTTTGGAGGGTGGGAGAATGTCTAACAAAGTCCCCCATCCATGACACTCCAGGAAGCCATCTTTCACTTCACTTCCTTTCCCTCCATGCTTTGCCCGCTCCACCTCTCAGCATAGTGACCCAATTCGACCAAATTGGTCAAATTGCCCTAAGGTCAGCCCTGGTTCTGGGGCCAGGCAGGCCGTGCGTGTTTGGTCCAGGCAACAGAGACAGAATTAGGGGGTAAATGGCATGAAATTAATCAAGTAAAGATTTCTGTGTGAGCCAGGCTGACTAATTATTCCTGGACGTCCAATCCCCTTGCTTCTCTCTGGGGCTTGAAGGCTCAATCCGGAGTCCGTTAACACCGTAAAGCATGTCCGTGACACCCGGCGGTGTTATTCTGCCGGAACGCTGGGCGGGACATCCGGGTGATCGACAGCCCGTCCGTCGCGTTCCGCAGCGTTACGCCATTTGCATAACCAATTACGCCGCTTGCGTACGTTACTGGCTGGCAAAGCATTTACTGGCTGGCAAAGTGCATTTGGGCCACTCATGGAGTCAGGGCGGATGGTGCACATCTGTGTGTTGGACTCTCTGACTCCAAGAGGGGTCCAAACATACTTTACGGTGTCCTTTATGCTGCCCAAACTTTGCTGGCCTAACTATGCCGGCCTAACTCCAGGTTAGGATTGCACTCTTAAACACTGTAGCTAGCCAAGCTTTCCTGGACTCAGACAACTTTCTTTCCATACCAATTGGACAATGCAAATCCGACAGTGTATGCAACTGCATACCATTGGTGCACTTCTGAAAGATCACTTCCTTCCTGTACTGCTGTAAAAGTGGAGGAGCCATCATAATGAAATGCATTGCAATATTTTGTAAAGTCTCTCTCAATGCGCTTTCCAGAGTTAGTGATGTCTCAAGTATTAATGTTATGTAAGAGACATATTTTGACAGGAGTCCCCCCCAGGCAAGCCCCTGGGTGTGTATGCAAGAATTGAAAGCCCTTTAATCAAAATCTTTTCATCTGTACCCACAAAGGCTGCAGGCTACGCAGCCCAAATGTGGCACCTTATGAAAACAGAGGAGTATTTTAAGATACAAAATCTTAGGGGGGAAGTGGGGGAAGGAGTGTACTTGTTAGAGACTGAGGAATGTGCATGAAAATGTGAGAATGCGAGAAGAAGCTGTCATAATCAAGGTAGAGCAACTCAGCCCCTCGTGGGGGGTTTGGAACACTGAGATCACATCTGCAGACTGAATTGGAAGTTCGCATGGCAATGGACATGCCGATGTGCTTTTTGGCCACAAAACACAAAGAATGGTGAGCTCTGCAGAACATCAATCAGCGAGGAAAGAATGGACGGAAGGCAAGCGACCTGGTTTCCAGAAACTTCACAGGAGAAGTAGAAAACCTGCCATCTAGCTCCAAGCGTGCTGTCATAGAGCTGCTTCCCCAATTATGATAGCACCATGTTTCTCAAAGTGTAGGTCCAGACCCACTAGGTGGGTCGCAAGCCAATTTCAGGTGGGTCAGGTAGCACCTAGGGCAGCCATAATTGAAAATATGGGAAGCTGGGGCGCGGGAAAGGGGGATGGCTGTGTGGTTATTTTGCTTGCGTTTGTTGTTCAGTCGCTAAGTCGTGTCCGACTCTTCGCGACCCCATGGACCACAGCACGCCAGGCCTCCCTGTCCTCCACTAGCTTCCTGAGTTCACCCAATTTCATATTCATTGATCTCTCCCCATTTATTGGGTAATTGTGGTATGTCAAGAGCCAGGCAGATTGTAATTCAAAGACTAAAAGATATTGAAAGTCAGGAGCTCTTAACTGATGCCAACAAGACGTGCTCGCCACTTAAATTCCATCTATTTTGTGTGACAGGCCAAGCTCCTGCCTATCTAACATTATTGCATGATCCTAATCTTAGGCGAGCTCTATCCCTGGCTCGTTGTAACGTATTTCCCTCGTATCAACTTGAGGCTAAATTTACCAGTACTCAGCAGATCTCTCCTATATGTCAATGTCCAATGGGGGTAGTAGATTCCTTGTACCATACTTTTTTATACTGCCCCCTTTATGAAGACATTAGATTGAAATATTTAATTCCACTTATGGGACATTTATCTGGTCTTTCTGATGATCATTTGGTGACTTTTTTACTTGATTCCCGATCTATGTCTGCCTTAACACAAGTATCCTCTTTCCTAAGAGATGTATTATTTAGACGTAGTCGTTCCAAGAACATGGTTTCTATGACCAATTGAAGGCTCTGTATAATTTTATTGCTTTTTATATATTTTCTTTTTTTATATATATATATAATGCCAATAAAGGTAAAAAAAAAAAATATTCATTGCTTCGGTGACACTATCTAACCATCTCATCCTCTGTCGCCCCCTTCTCCTTTTGCCTTCAATCTTTCCCAGCATGAGGGTCTTTTCTAAAGAGTCCTCTCTTCTCATCAGGTGGCCAAAGTATTGGAGCTTCAGCTTCAGCATTTGTCCTTCCAGGGAGCAATCAGGCTTGACTTCCTGGAGAATTGACAGATTGGATCTCTTTGCAGTCCAGGGGACTCTCAAGAGTCTTCTCCAACACCATAATTCAAAAGCATCGATTCTTCGACGCTCTGCCTTTCTTATGGTCCAGCTCTCACAGCCATACATGGCTACTGGGAAAACCATCGCTTTGACTATGCGAACCTTTGTTGGCAGGGTGATGTCTCGGCTTTTGATTAAGCTATCTAGGTTCACCATAGCTTTCTTCCCAAGAAGTAAACGTCTTTTAATTTCATGGCTGCAGTCACCATCTGCGGTGATCTTGGAGCCCAGGAAAATAAAGTCTGTCACTGCTTCCATTTCTTCCCCTTCTATTTGCCAGGAAGTGATGGGAGTGGTTGCCATGATCTTAGTCTTTTTAATGTTGAGCTTCAAACCAATTTTGGCACTTTCCTCTTTCACCCTCATCAAAAGGTTCTTTAGGTCTTCCTCACTTTCTGCCAGTAGAGTGGTATCGTCTGCATATCTGAGGTTGTTGATGTTTCTCCCAGCAATCTTGATTCCAGCTTGTGAGTCATCCAGCCCTGCCTTCCTCATGATGTACTCTGCGTATAAGTTAAATAAGCAGGGTGACAATATACAGCCTTGTCGTACTCCTTTCCCAATTTTAAACCAGTCGGTTGTTCCATGTCCAGTTCTAACTGTTGCTTCCTGACCCGCATAAAGGTTTCTCAGAAGGCAGATCAGGTGGTCTGGAACTCCCATCTCTTCAAGAACTTGCCACAGTTTGTTGTGATCCACACAATCAAAGGCTTTAGCATAATCAATGAAGCAGAGGTAGATGTTTTTCTGGAACTCTCTTGATTTCTCCATGATCCAGCGAAGGTTGGCAATTTGATCTCTAGTTCCTCTGCCTCTTCGGAAACCAGCTTGTACATCTGGTAGTTCTCGATTCATATACTGCTGAAGCCGAGCTTGTAGGATTTTGAGCATGACCTTGCTAGCATGTGAAATGAGTGCAATGGTGCGGTAATTCGAGCAATCTTTGGCATTGCCCTTCTTTGGGATCGGAATATAAACTGATCTTTTCCAGTCTTGTGGCCACTGTTGGGTTTTCCAAATTTGCTGGCATATGGAGAGCAGCACTTGGACAGCATCCTCTTTTAAGATTTTGAGTAATTCCGCTGGAATGCTGTCACCTCCACTAGCTTTGTTGTTAGTGAGGCTTTCTAAAGCCCACTTGACTTCACTCTCCAGGATGTCAGGTTCGAGCTCAGTGACTGTACCACTGTGGTTATCAGGAACATTGAGATCGGCCTTATAGAGTTCCTCTGTGTATTCTTGCCACCTCTTCTGAATCTCATCTGCTTCTGTTAGGTCCTTGCCATTTTTGTCCTTTATTGTGCCTACCTTAGCATGAAATTGTCCTTTGACATCTCCAATTTTCTTGAAAAGTTCTCTAGTCCTCCCCATTCTGTTGTTTTCCTCTATTTCTTTGCATTGCTCATTTAGAAAGGCCTTCCTATCTCTCCTTGCTGTTCTCTGGAAATCTGCATTCAGTTGGGTATATCTTTTCCTTTCTCCCTTGCTTTTGGCTTCTCTCCTTTCCTCAGCTATTTGTAAAGCCTCGTCAGACAGCCACTTTGCCTTCTTGCATTTCTTCCTCTTTGGGATGGTTTTAGTTGCTGCCTCCTGTACAATGTTACAGACCTCCGTCCAAAGTTCTTCAGGCACTCTGTCTACCAAATCTAAGCCCCTAAATCTATTTGTCACCTCCACTGTATATTCGTAGGGGATCTGATTTAGGTCATACGTGGAGGGCCTAGCGGTTTTCCCTACTTTTTTCAGTTTAAGCCTGAATTTGGCAAGAAGAAGCTGATGATCTGAGCCACAGTCAGCTCCAGGTCTTGTTTTGACTGCCTGTATGGAACTTTTCCATCTTTGGCTGCAAAGAATGTAATCAATCTGATTTCGATGTAGACCATCTGGTGAAGTCCATGTGTACAGTCGCCGTTTGTGTTGCTGGAAAAGGGTGTTTGCTATGACTAATGTGTTCTCCTGACAGAACTCTATCAGTCTTTGCCCTGCTTCATTTTGTACTCCAAGACCAAACTTGCCTGTTATTCCTCTTACCTCTTGACTGCCTACTTTAGCATTCCAATCCCCTATGATGAGAAGGACATCTTTTTTGGGTGTTAATTCTAGAAGCTGTTCTAGGTCTTCATAGAAGCGGTCAACTTCTTCCTCATCAGCACCAGTGGTTGGGGCGTAGACTTGGATTACTGTGATGTTGAAAGGTTTGCCTTGGATCCGAATGGAAATCATTCTATCATTTTTGAGGTTATACCCCAGTACTGCTGTTCTCACTCTCTTGTTCACTATGAAGGCTACTCCATTTCTTCTAAGGGATTCCTGCCCACAGTAGCAAATATAATGGTCATCTGAATTAAATTCTCCCATTCCTGTCCACTTTAGTTCACTAACTCCCAGGATGTCGATGTTCAGCCTTGACATCTCACGTTTGACCACATCTAGCTTGCCTTGATTCATAGATCTGACGTTCCAGGTTCCTATGTAGTATTGTTCTTTGCAGCATCGCACTTTCCTTTCACTTCCAGACACATCCACAGCTGAGCTTCCTTTCAGTTTTGGCCCAGCTACTTCACTCTTTCTGGAGCTACTAGTACTTGTGTTCTGCTCTTCCCCAGTAGCATAATGGACACCTTCCGACCTGAGGGTCTCATCTTCCAGTGTCATATCGTTTAGCCTTTTTGTTTTGTAATCCATGGGGTTTTCTTGGCAAGAGTACTGGAGTGGGTTGCCACTTCCTTCTCCAGCAGACCACGTTTAGTCAGAACTCTCTGCTGTGACCTGTCCATCTTGGGTAGCCCTACATGGCATAGCTCACAGCTTCATTGAGCTACTCAAGCCCCTTCGCCACGACAAGGCAGTGATCCATGAAAGGGTTAAAGTTGCGTTAAAGTTGTGTAAAAGCTTTTCCCCTTTCTGATTCACTTGGAAATTGGGTGAGGACTAACCCAACTTAATTGTGGCATTCTCAGGAAAGCAGGAGGCTCTGGCGTCAGAATGCCAGGGGTGTAGGGAGGGTGCCATGGGGGAAGGTGAGAGCAGCAGGCACTGGCTGCAATTGGGCGCAGCGGCGTGGAAAAACCCACACGCTTTTTGCCCCCCCCATCCCTTGCACTTGGATCACTCCTAAATGGAGCATTTCCGGGCACGGGGAGGGGTAGCCAGCTGACGCCCAGGGGCGGGGAAACTGCACTGGGGGCACGGTGACATTGCCTGCCCCAGGTGCCCTGCCAGCCGAGTATGGCTCTGCTTCTAGCCATGACATCACTTCTGGTGGTCCCAGACTGATGGTAATGCTAAACATTTAGTCCAGGGCTAAAATGTTCAGCGTGGAAAACCCACATGTGATGGCACATGATGAAGGGGAAGGAGGAGATACTTGCATGGGAGTTTAGTGCTGCGTCGCTGTCCTGTCTGTGCCACAGTTGCTGTGCTGGCTGATCTAACTCTTGGTAGTCCATGTGGACTAGCAACAATCCGCAAAGTGGGTGGCATAGACTAGCTTTAGGAAAGGGGGCAAGCTCACTGGTAAAGTATACATTCAGCATGCAGACAACCTTGGTTCAATCCCCAGCATCTTCAGAGCTGGCTGAGCAAGGCCTCTGCCCAGCAAGAGTCACAATGCTGAGCCAGATAGACAAATACTCCAACTCAGCGGTCTCCAAATTAATTCAGCGGTCTCCAAATGGGAGACTGCTGCTGCCAGCAAAAGCTTCCTTGGTGCGAATGGCGCTTACCGTTATGCTGGGGAGCCTCAGGAAAGCCCTTCTGAATGCCCCCGATAGTCATGCCGGCCAGCCATGACTGCCCAGAAATCTAGGCGCAAAGCCTACCGGGGCAGAGGAACCTGGAAGCAGGTGGCCAGCACAACTATGAGGGGTGATGGGAGCAGAGGCAGATCTAAGGGAGGGCAAAGCTCTAAGTTTTGCAAGAAGCCTTACCTTGCAGTGGAAATCACTCCTCTCCTGCACCGTTTTAGCCAGTCCTCACAGGGAAAAGCAACATCTTGGCGTTGCTTACTGGCTGCAGCAGCAAGGGAGAGGAGGGATTTACATGACAGGGTAAGGCTTCTTGCAACACTTAGAGCTTTGCCCTCCCTGTAGATCCGCCTCTGGATGGGAGGGGCTTTCCTGTGGCACCCTGGCTGAATGTTAAGCGCAGTTAACTGGGGGAGGGAAACAGCAGGCACCAAATCTGACCCACAGGCTGGAGTCTGGAGTGCCCTCTGTCAAATTTAATGTAACCATCCCTTGCAATAGCTTCTGCCTGGAAGCAACTTAAAAGCACCATCCTAACCTGTGCGGGAACAGGCAGGCTAACTGTGCTGTGTCCAGTGCAGGTTAGGAGGGGTGCTGGGATACAACTTGGAGTAAGGAGATTTTTTTTTTCCCTTACTCCATGTCATGTGCCAGCCAGCCCCATGGGGCTATTCGCACCTGTGCCAGAGCAATTTGCACCTGTGCCAAGCGCCCCGTGTTACACTGCTTAGAATGGGGGTGGGGGCTAGGACCCCCTCCTGGGCCTGATCTGCCTCCTGGACCGGCCTCTCCCACGTTCCCCCCACCCAAAAATGCTGCCCATCCCTAGCGCTGCCACGCCCAGGCCAGCACAAACTCACCCTGCCCTGGTGCAAGCCCAGTGCTGCTGGGCCAGTGCATGCCCAAGTAGCCAAGAAGGGGCTTTAAAGCATGTTTGTGACACTTGGGTCAAGCACACGGGACTTGTGCTGGCTTCGGGGTGTGTGTGTGCAGGATTGTGCTGTGAATTGCAATCTTATATTTCTATTTAGCATGGCTTTAATTTGTACTCACTCTTAATACAAATATTATTTGTATACAATAATACAAATAATGCAAATAATAATATTATGCATGGAAGGGATAAAGTTGATAGAGGGATGTTCTTTTCCCTCTCTCAAAACACCAGAACCAGGGGGCATCCACTAAAGCTGAGGGTTGGGAGAGTTAAAACAGATAAAAGGAAGTACTTTTTTACCCACCGGGTAGTTAATCTGTGGAACTCCTTGCCACAGGAGGTGGTGATGGCATCTGGTCTTGATGCCTTTAAGAGGGGATTGGACAGATTTCTGGAGGAAAGGTCCATCGTGGGCTATAGGCAATGATGGATTGTGCAACCTCCTTACAAAGATGGTGGGCTGCTGGTACCGGGTGCAAGGGAGTGGCAACAGGATGCAAGCATCTTGTTGTTTCATGCCTCCCTGGGGCACCTGGTGGGCCGCTGTGAGATACAGGAAGCTGGACTAGATGGGCCTTTGGCCTGATCCAGCAGGGCTCTTCTTATGTTCTTATGTAATACAAATGTATTTCTATCCTGCCTTCCTCCTACACTGAAGGAGAGCCAAGGTGGCTAACAATTAAAAAAAAACCAATAAAAACAAATACAATTACAATAAAAACAATATTAGAAACAATAGAAGCAATATTGCATATGGATGTGGTTTTCAACCTAGGGAAGGAACTCTGTATCCCATGTTAAGCGCCGCAGAGGAAGGGCAGAATTAAAATGTGAAAAAAACAAATAATCAATAATAGAGATGTCTGAGAGTAAACAGCTACACTGCAGAACATATTAATAAGAGTCAAGGCCCATCTGTTGTGCTGGTGTTGTGACTGGCTAAGAATATGGTCCATGTGAGTGTTGTGATTTGCTGTACGTGGCTCTGCAGGCTGGAGAGGAAAGGGGGAGAAACCCTGCTATATTCAACAGGTGTTCCAAGGTTCTGAGATATCCTCCTGAGCTGGAAAGGTAAAAGGAGCAACAAGAGAAAAACACCACACTGTGTGAACAGAGAGCTTCTTGCAGCCTCTTTTGCACTGGCTCATGTTATCACCACAGAGAAATAAGCAGGCCTGGCTGGCAGATGGCACTGCCTGGGTATTTGGCAAATTCTAAATTGATGTGCCTGAACACTTTTGTCACAGCTATAACAGAGAGTGGCAGAAGGAGTGTCCACAGTATCATTTCTCATTTGCCGCCGTAAAGGGAAATTCTCATTCTTGGAATCAGCCGCATTCTTCTGGTGCTGTAGCTCTCTGAAAACCCAATTACACCGTTCCCTGTTCTGATCCGCATTAGGTATGCCTCAGTGACGAACTCACTCTGCTGTAATTCCAGCTCTCACTGGAAGAGCAAAACTCCAGCAGCAGAAAAAACAATCAGGAAGTAGGCAGGGGCAAAGCTAATCCGTTTAGGTGAGATCAAAACAGCCTTTTTGATGACTAAGAATAATAGTAAGAATAGGCTCAACTAGTGACTCTAAGCATGATCTTTGTTTCGGATGCAAAGACCACAACGCAATTGACCAGTATAAGAACGTAAGAAGAGCCCTGCTGGATCTGGCCAAAGCAGTGGTGTTCCTATGGGGGGTAAAATACTCTGCGGGAGCCTGAGCTCCTGGGTAACGTGACCCCGCGCACTCAACTTCACAGCTATTTGGGGGTTGGAGGCTTTGCTCTCCAAGTCGTGAATGGCTGTGAAGGTGAGAGAGAGGCAGAGGTGAAGCACCCATGCTGCACCTCCAAAATGGAGCAATTCTGGATGCAGGGGATGTAGTGAGGCTGTGCAGGGGGTTCGGTGATGTGTCACCTTGTCGTCCTGTCCCAAGCGCCATCAGATCACGCAACAGCTGTGGAGGGAGGGGCCGCTTTACCCAAGAGCTCAACCTCCTGCAAAACATAGCATTTTGCTCCCCACTGGGCCAAAGGCCCATCTAGTTCAGCTTCCTGTATCTCACAGTCCACCAGATGCCTCAGGGAGCACACAAGACAACAAGATGCCTTCATCCTGTTACTACTCGCTTGCACTTGCACCTGGCATTCTGAAGTAGCCTACTTCTAAAATCAGGAGGTTGCACATACCCCTTTATGGACTTTTCTTCTAGAAATCTGTCCAATCTCCTTTTAAAGGCATGCAGGCCAGAGACCATCATCACATCCTGTGGCAAGGGGTTCCATTGGTGTGAAATGGTAGCCTTTCATCACCATGTTTGGGGCTCTGTTTCCCACAGTGCATCAGCTCTTCTTTGCATGTTCTTCTTGCACTATGGTCTGCCACTAGTTTTCTGCCTATTTTCAAAATATTTGCCCAGTGCCTCATCTTAAGGTGATCTAATCACAAGAGAGACCAATTTAACAAGTACATAAATCACAGAGTTAAAGTTAAAAGATAATTGCTTACAAAAATAATTGTTCTAGACATTGGAGAAATTGATTGTTATGACAAAACAACTTTCCTATGAATCCCTAAGGAAGAAGGAAATATACTGGGATTGAGTAAAATAAAAAACACTTCACACTTCGAAGATTATTAACAGTCTGAATTTAAATGAATAATTCTATGGTTAAGATATTCCTATCTACATTATGCTAACAATTAGCAGATGGGAATTAATTAAGGAGGTTACTTCCCAAAATATTTCCAGCTGAATTAAAATATTAACAAAAAATATTATTAAAGTGACCAAAGTTAGTCCCAAGAATTCTTTTACTTTGCTTTGTTTTCTCTCTGGAGCCTTTCTTAGGGCGCAATTCTAAACTGGAGTTAGGCTGGCACAGTTAGGCCACAAAGTTTGGCTGGTACAAGGGACACGGTACAGTATGTTTGGACCACACTCGGAGTGAGAGAGGTCAGCACACAGACATGTACTCCTTGACTCCGAGAGTGGTCCAAACATACTTTTCAGTGTCCCTTGTGCTGGCCAAACTTTGCTAGCATAACTGTGCCGGCCTAACTACAGGTTAGGATTGCATCCTTAATGTAGTTCCAGAGCAGCTAATTACTGCCCAGACCAGCATTTAAAGGTCAAATATCACAAGCTGATGATTCAGAATGTGAAACCGCTCTAATAAACCAAAGGGCAGTCCAATCCTAAGGTGCCTGTACGAGCAGCGGTAGCAAAATGTTACTGCTGCATCTTAAGGGCACTGTGGCAGCTCTTTGAAGGGACGTTCATCCCCTTCCCCCGAGTAAGGGTGCAGGACCAACTGTGAGGGTGCAATCCTAACCTGGAGTTAGGCCGGCACAGTTAGGCCAGCAAAATTTGGCCGGAACAAGGGACACCGTAAAGTGCCACTCTTTGGACCACTCTCGGAGTCAGGGAGAATGGTGCATGTCTGTGTTCTGGTCTCTCTGACTCTGAATGGTCCAAACATATTTTACGGTGGCCCTTGTGCCAGCCAGATTTTGCTGGCCTAACTGTGCCGGCCTAACTCCAGGTTAGGATTGTGCCCTGAGTCTCCTAAAGTCTGTGCCAGCTAGTTTGCTGACTATCACGATACCTGGGAGCCTGGCCTTTCCAGACTGCCCCTGGGGGTCATGAGATGATGTCCCCTCCCAGCCACCAGCAACCTCCAGTGGCCCAGGAGGCATTTCCTTAGCCCAACCAGTAGTATAGCCCAGCGTCAAGACTGGATTCAGCTAACCCCCGCTCCCAGCACACGAGGCACGCCATGGAGTAAAATATAATGATTTATTAAAACTACAGGTTACAGCATAGAGGCTTAAGAAGGCCTTTCAAAGCAGGCCAAAGCATGACATAACTACATGATGCTTAATCTATATATATAAAAACGAGCATGGCCGGGTATGTGTGTATGTTTTGAATAGGCTTCTCAACGCTTGGACCGATCCGCACGAAACTTGGCATGCATATACCTTGCGGCCTGGCGACAAACACTGCGGGGGTCAGACCCCCCTAGCGCCCCCGGGGGTGGGGGTGTGGGGGGGGTTCCCCACGTGAAAATGGTCAAAAACGGCCAAACCTGGAGTCAACTCCACAGTTTTTGGGGTCGCTGAGATGAGTGGCAACCCTCCCGATGCCGTTGGAGTCCGGGTTCAGCCCCCCCCCAACGTGGGGGGCAAAAAGGGGTGCGAAACACAGCGTCCGCCGTGCCCTGCTGGAACGCCTGGACCGATTGCCACCAAACCCGGCATGCGGAAGCCTGGCAGCCTGGCCACAAATACTGCGGGGGTCGGGGCCCCCTACCGCCCCCGGGGGTGGGGTTCCGGGGGGGTCCTGATGTGAAAACGGTCAAAAATGGCCAAACTTGGAGTCAAATCCACAGTTTTCGGGGTAGCCGAGATGAGTGGTGCCGCTCCCGACGCAGTTGAAGTCTGGGTTCCCCCCCCCACATGGGGGGCAAGAAGGGGTGCGAAACACAGCGTCCGCCATGCCCTGCTGGAACGCCTGGACCGATTGGCACCAGACCCGGCATGCGGAAGCCTAGCAGCCTGGCCACAAACACTGCAGGGGTCGGGCCCCCCTACCGCCCCTGGGGATGGGGGTACTTGGGGGTCCCTGCGTGCAAATGGTCGAAAATGGCCAATCTCAGTGTCAAATCCATAGTTTCCGGGGTCACCGGGACGGGTGGCGACACTCCCGACGCTGTGCGAGTTCAGGTTCACCCCCCCTCGGCGTGTGGGGCAGGAGGGGGTGCGAGACACAACATCCGCCATGCCCTGCTGGGACACCTGGACCGAGCGACACGAAACCCGGCACGCATACACCTTATGGCCTGACGACAAACTCTGCGGGGGCTAGACCCCCCTAGTGCCCCCGGGGGTGGGGGTACGTGGGGGGGCAAGTAAAAATGATCAAAAACGGCCACACACGGCATCGAATCCATGGTTTCCGGGGTTGCTGGAGCGAGCGGCGATGCTCCTGACACCGTCGGAGTCTGGGTTCACCCCCCCCCCTCAGCATGGGGTGTGGAAAGGGGTGCAAGACACAATATCTGCCATGCCCTGCTGGAATGCCTGGAGCGATGTGCACCAAACTCGCCATGCGCATGCCTTCCAGCCTGGCAACAGACACTCTGGGGGTCAGGCCTCCCTAGCACCCCGGGGGGG
>JAJKFI010000007.1:12149034-12173654 GCA_029204185.1 Lerista edwardsae | reverse complement strand
AGAGTGGTCCACACATACTTTACGGTGTCCCTTGTGCCGGCCGAACGTTGCTGGCCTGACTGTGCCAGCCTAAGTATTAGTGTTAAGTATTCTGCTCTGAAACATATATCCCTGCCTAATACCTTCCAACTAAGCGGGGAGGGGTGGGAGGGGTTTCTTAGGTTTTGACCTTGAACACTCAATCAGGCAGTCTTTTTGGAGTTTCTCTCAACACCACTGCATGTAACTCCAACTGCCACAGAGATCCTGTCTGGTGATCTTCATGTTGTCACCCCACACCATATTATTCCAGCAAATACATTAGCGAAGGTGATTAGTTACACAAACTATTATGCCAGCCTGGAGAGCTGGGATTTCAAGATACAGGAAACAAAGCAGCTGTTGTAGGAATATCTCTCCCTTCAAGGTAACATGCACAGCGAATCTCCTTCTGCTTCCTGGCCCCATTGCATCAATGGCGACTGTTCTTATTGAGATAAGTGGGCCTGTGTATGTCACCTATGAAAAGTTATTTTTTATCTCTAGCGTGCCAGCAGCATCCCCTCCTGTGACAGGCCACCAATCCATCTACCTGGCTACCGGTAAGCCATTCACACAATACCCTGGTGACAGAAAAAAACAAATCTATCTCTGGAAGTCCTGCAGCTTTGCCAACTCTGGTGCTGTTTGATGCGGCTTGTTTTCCTCAAAGCAGCAATCCAGGCACTTGTAATTGCCCGAAAGCAACAGCTGCCCTCTGTTAAACTGGAAAGGGGGGAATCATTGTGGACGTGATCTCATGAGGATTTGGGCCCCCAATCGGGAAAAGCTGGCACTACAATAACACCCCGAGAGAGCAATCCTAACCTGGAGTTAGTCCAGCACAGTTAGGTCAGCAAGGAATTGCTGGCACAAGGGCCCCCCATAAAGCACGTTTGGACCACTCTCAGAGCCAGGGGGGATGGCACACATCTATGTGCTGGCCAGTTTGATTCCAAGAGTGATCCAAACAACTTTATGGTGGCTCTCAGTGATGGGATCTGGGAATAAGGAAGCGGAACGCTGGGCGGGACTTACTCATGATTGGCTGCCATTCCATTCCGTTCCGCGGCTGCCCTGGCCTCGGGGGGGGCTGCTCACCGGGGGGTGGGTGGGGGGCGTGCCGGGTGCCTGGGCGAGCAGCGGTGGGGTGCGCCAACCGGGGGCAGCCCCCCGAGGCCAGGGTAGCTGCGGAACGGAACGGACGAGCTGCCAATCACGTGTAAGTCCCGCCCAGCGTTCCGCTTCCTTATTCCCAGATCCCACCGCTGGTGGCTCTTATGCCAGTTAAACTTTGCTGGCCTAACAGTGCCGGCCTAACTCCAGGTTAGGATTATGGTCTGAAGGGAGTATCAAAAAGCCCAGGCCACACAACAAATCCTGTGACACCATTTTTAGGAAACACCCATGCTACCACGCTTATGCTTGACAAGTAGTAAACAACTGTAAATGAGAAACGTCGTTGTAGTATAAGGCTTGGACATGAGAGACTTGGATAATTTAAATCCCACTTCAGCCATCTTGAATAAATAATTATTACTAAAGCCATTGGCTGCGGCTCCCCATTAGTGCTACAACAATTGTACAGGGAAGTGGAGCTGTTTAGTGGGAATTTGAATGTGTCTCCTCAGCTCAAGTTAAACAGTTTGAGAATGAGTCACTAGAGTCCCAAGTCAAGTCACAAGTCACCATTACCCTCTGTGACTCGACTCCTACACACAGGGCCAGCTCCAGGAATGGTAGGGCCCAGTGTGGGTCATTCCTGTTGGGGCCCCATATTGCACCTGGCACCTGGAAATAGTTGGTGCTGACATGATGACATCACTGCCAACTGCTTCCAGGAGGCCCATTTTGGGCAGTTTGGAGGCCAGGCCAGGTGGGAGGGCCCACGGTAAAGCTGCTCTGCTCACCCCACTGATTTGCAGCCCATAGAGAGTCCAGCTGCAGGAGCAGATGATATGCTCACTGCGCTGGTGTGGGAACCCCCAAAATGTGGGGCCCAATGTGACATCATTGGTCACATTGGCTTAAGGCCGACCCTGCCTCCACAAGTCATAGTGCCTGCCCGTGGTGACTCAACACATGGAAGTTAATGACCCTTCTCTGACTCTTTTAAAGAGCTGAGCTCTGCTCTGGGGTGCTCTGGGTTGGCACAGAGCCTTCTGGGGATTGCAGGCACCTTAAAAGAGGGATATCCAAGCAGATCGCAGTTCTTGAAGCTGTGATCAGAAACATCAGGCTGCCACTTTAAAGGACTGCATGCTGCTCAGGGGTCGTTCTTTGAAGGTCCCTGCAACTTCAGGGGGCTCTGCTGGCCTTGCAGCTCTTCTACTTCTGTCTGCAAAAGAAAAAAGAAAAAGAAAAGAAAAAGGACAGCCTTGCTTTTACTGTAGTGAAAGCAGTGAAAGTGTGAAGGAACAGGCAGGTAGCAAAAACACTGGCAAAACATTTCAACCCACATTCATCCCCGAGGTTAGAGCACCATTAGGTTCAGGAAATCAAACCAAACCAATAAGCAACCTACTTTCATCACCGGCTGTAGGAGACGATGCTTTGGGCTGCAAGATTTCAAACCCGTTGACAACGTGCAAAGAAGGCGATACCATCTCATTGCCCACGATCTTCACACAGAGAAAAAGCACAGGAATGCTATGAAATGCTGCATAGTAAAGAGCGCAGGCACGCTTTAGACATTGACAGACTAAATTGGCTTATTTTTAATTCATCATAAGAGTCCTTCATATTCTTTGAAACCGGAGTACCACATCTTCATAAAGGAAACCTGGCATCTGAATGTGGGTTGGCAATGTGGGTTGGCAGCAGGAGGACTGAGATGACTGAAAAGTACTCATTTTGAAATTGACGCATGCATGTGCTCATGTAAATGCACATAAACAAACATGTCCATTCCTGAGAAACAGAAGCTTTGGAGTTCATCGGAATCTGAATTCATGCCGTAGTGAAAGCTCCAGGGCAGGGATGTCAAACTCATTTCGAGAAGTGAGCCAAATAGCATTCATGGCGCCTGATGATGACCAGAAGTGACATCGTTAAGCAGGAAGTGACATCATGAAGCAGAGGGTGGCCAGAAATCTTTTGGTCTCACGTAGAAACTTATTAGCTGCAACTGACAGAAAATGTGCAAATCTTGATCATATTTTCGAGATATGAGAGAGCCCAATTATAATGGGGAGCAGATAAATTGCTTCCAGGGGCCATATTCAGCCCATGGGCCTAATGCGAGCTATTTTAGGGGTGCCTTTGAGTCCAGGCACATAGGATCATGCCCCAATGGACTTTTGGGACATGGCCCAATGGATTGTTAACTTTTTTGTTGTTGGAAGGCACAGTATATTTGTGTGTATTTATAATTGGTACATACTCAGTGGCATAGCTAAGCCATTGGCTACCTGGAGCGCACGTGTTTTTGTAGACTCCTCCCCTTGTAAGCCTGGCCTGTCGCTCCCCCCAGCAGAACATACAATAAGCAGGTCTAGTCACCCACCGGCCATGCCTCCTGCCTGTGCCAGCCAGGCAGCCTCTTCCTTACTCTCTTCCCAGCCGGGGTGGGGGCGCCCATATGGCTGTGCACCCCAGTAACCGAGGACGGGCAACAAGAGAGCTACCCGCCCACCTGGCCAGCCGGAGCCAATCTGCTATCGCTGCTTGCCTGCCTACCTCTCTCCCCTCTGCCCACCTGCCTATCCAAGGAAGAGGAGGAGCCACCCACCTCCAGCCGGGGCCAAGGCAGCAGCACCAGCACCAGCCAGCACTGCATGCCTATCATGCTGCCAAAGAGAGCCAAGCAATGCCAGACAGTGGCGGCAGCAGCCATAGCCGCTCTCACTGGGGCCTGTCTGCATTTGTATGGGGCCGGCCGACAGACAGCACACAACAAGAGGTCCTGGTTGTGCCACTTACATTTTGCGATGCGGCCTGGATTGCTTATTGTGTATTGCCGGCTGCTGGGGTGGGGGCAGCAATCTGGCCCGGAGCTGCCATTTCCATGGCCATGTGTTATGATGGGGGGGGTGCAAATCCCCTCCCCTGGGGTAGCTACCGCTGCCACCAGCCCAGACTTAGTAAAAGAAAGGGGAGCTCCTGGGCAAAAACCCCTTTAAAAAACCAAATAAAAATAAAAATCCAATTTTATTCATACACATTAAAATTTACAAATAAAACTACAGAGACTCCGAAATAAAACCTGAATACTTAAAATAACAATAATCAACCCCTCTACTTAACTTGGCTGAGCAGGACCCAGGGAAGACAGAAAGAAAAAGAATACCTAAGAGAGCTTTGCCTTACTAACTACACTTAGCCTCCACACCAACCCGTGGAGTTAACCTTTCCTGAGAGCCGAGAGAGAGTTCTGTTCCTTGAGGCTTTTATCTGTAGCTCAATAACTAACCACCCCCACCTGAGGCATTTACACACGAGTAGTTCTCTTAAAACTTACCAGGTTCCCATGAAACTACAGTTTCATAACACCATGTGTTTACATTCATTGTAGGTATGCTTGCATGGCAACAGTGGAGCCAGACTGTCCCCCCCCCCAGCAGCTGGCAATGTGTAGCCTGTTGTTGTTCAGTCATTAAGTAGTGTCCGACTCTTCGCGACCCCCTGGAGTTCGCCCAATTTCATGTTCATTGCTTCGGTGACACTATCTAACCATCTCATCCTCTGCCGCCCCCTTCTCCTTTTGCCTTCCATCTTTCCCAGCATGAGGGTCTTTTCTAAAGAGTCCTCTCTTCTCATGAAGTGGCCAAAGTACTTGAGCTTCAGCCTGTGTAGCCTGGCTGCACTTAAATAGCTACGCCTCTGTGCATACTATACTTCCCTGTTACATTAATATTGAACCTTTTTTACATGATGGAACACAAGATGGCATCCCCAGAATGGCATTCCAGTCTCCCATCCAGGCACTGACCAGATTCCGGCCTGCTCCATCCCATCTTTGATATGGTTTCAAAAGAAATTTGCCTTGTGACATGGGAGGTGCAGCCTATTGATGTAGTCTGCAGGTGCAGCAGGCTGAGGGTGTCACAAACGTGCCATAAAGCACATTTGCGGCACCCGGAGAGTCAGCAGCACCAGCTGGGAGGCCTGCGCTGTGCCACCTGCCTTGCAGATGAGTGGCTGCCAGCCAAGGTAAGGGACAAGCCAGGTAGCAGAGAGGCTGCAGGAGAGTGGAATGGAGGTGGGAAGGGGGTGTTTCTCAGTGGGGGAGGGCAGAGTGGGGGGCTAGATCAGACCCAGGAGGAGGCAGGATAAGTGGAACCGGCCTCCGCCATTTGCTATCCTCCCTCCCAGGCCTCCCAGGCCCTATATGGAGCTGCTCGGGCTTGCACCAGCTAAATAGCTGGCACAGATTTGAATAGCCCCATTGGGAAGGCTGGGGCATTACTCAGGATAAGGGGAAAAATATCCCATTACCCCAAGGAGATCACAAGCTTGCTCCTAATGAGAGCTGGAAACGGCAGAAGGCTTACCCCTCTGCGCCAGAACATCTTAGGATTGGGCTCCCCACCCCCTAGTTATGGTTCAGTTCTGGAGGTTGAAATGTAACTTGAAACCAACGTAGATTGGAACAGCCAATCCTTACTAGCCCAGCACTTTCGTGCCTATATGGAAACACCAGCAAAGAGCATACAGTGCCTGTGCGAAAGCCATTGGTCACTCTGATGTCCATAAGTACGGATGTGTGTGTACAAATACACACACACACCCACTAGTGCCAACTCTGGGTGCTAGTATGCAACTAGTATGCTAGTTTGCTAGTATGCAAAATAATAATTTGCAATGGGTGCTCAGTACCCACAATGTTGGGCACCCCCAAATTGAGGGGCACCCCCATGTTCGGTGCTGGGCTGGGAGCGCACCCAGCCCAGCGGCAAACAGGCCCAGCCGAGAGCAGCACAATTGAGCCAATGATCTCCTTCCTGAGACGTCCCTGGCGCCTCAGGAAGAAGCTCATTGGCTCTCCCGCCCCGGCCTCAGAAGCGGGTGCCGCAAGCAGCCGCTTCCGAGGCTGGGGCGATGACAGGGGGCGTGGCCACATCAGGGGGCAGAGTCATGTCAACATCAGGGGCATGGCTACATCAACATCAGGGTCGTGGCTATGGGCACCCCCAATGTTGACGGCAAGTCGGCGCCATTGCACACGTCTAATCCTCCTATGGGCATGTGGAAGTACTTATGCAGTTTTTAAAATGTTGGCCAATATGAAAAGCATGAGCCTCAGCTACTCCAGGATCTGCAAGCTACAGAGCTTAGGTTTTATACGCTTACCTGAGTGTATCTCCATTGACTATAATAGGACTTCCAAATAAACATGCACAGAAGTGGGCGGTAAAAGTCCTTTGCCAAAATTAATGAGATTCCCTTAATACTTTAAATAGGATATAAAGGCTCTCAGCAACCAACACATTAAGTATTATGCATGTTAAAAGTATTACCGGAATATATATGGCTCCCAATAAATCTTCAAGTATTTGAGTCAATTACTTAGCTTGGTGAAATAATTTTTAACAACCTTTTGTACAGCTAATGTTGAGATTTTGATCTTCTGGTTGTTTAAAATGAATCACTGAGCAGACAGATTTGCAGAAGTTTAGCATTCAAAACCGCAACCGAACTGAACAAGCAACGTCGTCTGAAAATCCAAAATGGACTAGAACAGTGTTTCTCAAACTGTGGGTTGGGACCAGTGGTGTCATCTACTCTCACGGAGACGGAATGCTGGGCGGGACGTACGTTTGATTGGCAGCCCGGTCCGTGCGGTTCCACCGCCTTCCCCCCGCCATGCAGACTGCCCTCGGTCGCCGCGCCCCACCACTGCTCACCCAGCTCCGTGATGGACGCAGGGGGACAGGAGAGGGGCGCGCAGGGTGCCTGGGCGAGCAGGAAGGATGGCGGAAGCAAACGGGCAGGCAGCCAATCAAACGTAAGTCCCGCCCAGCGTTCTGTCTCCGTGAGAGCAGATGACACCACTGGTCGGAACCCACTGGGGCGTTGAAAGTCAATTTCAGGAGCATCCATAATTGAAAATATGGAAAGATGGGCCACTGGAAAGGGAGGGGGGCTGCATGATTATTTTGCTTGCATCAAGGTTGTAAATAGGCTTTCTTTCTTTCTGATTCACTTTGCTAATGGACAATGGCTGAGAAATGACCCAACCTATTGCTGCATTCACAGGAAAACAGAAGGCTCTGGCATCACAATGATGACACTTCCAGCCATGACATCACTTCCAGGTTATTGACTTTGCTTCTGGTGGGTCCCAGACAGATTGTCAATCTAAAATGTGGGTCCTGGTGCTAAAAATTTGAGAACCACTGGTCTAGAACAGGGGGCTCCAAACTCTGGCCAGCAGGCCGGATCTGGTCCCCACTGGATCCTTCCCCTGAGTGAACAGCATTCTGCTTATGGGAATGCAAAGACCTCGACTACAGCCTGCATCACTGTACAACCATGAACATAGGTTGTACTGCCAAGCAATTGACCCACTCCAGTCAATCTTGTCCCACAACTGAGTTAAAACTGGAGCAGTCGTTCTTGCTGCCACTACCCAAGACAGCGCACACGGTGCCCCTCTCCATGCCCAATGGAAGATCTTAGCTTGGCAAGGGAGAACACTGTTGAAGTGGCCCAGTATTGGGCAAATGATATCTAGTTTTAACCTTGTATTTTATTCTAAAAACATATTTTGATGAATATACAAAACTATATTAATGTAGGTGCTTCTGATACGAGTAAAGAAAGACCCAAGGCTAAGCAAACCCAAACAGATGGAGGCTGCCTGGGGAAACTTCCTTTCTAGAAAAAGAGAGAGACCCCATTTTCACCCACTCTGCCACGGCACACTGGTGTGTTGTGAATGCTCGACAGGTGTGCTGTGGGAATTTTGGGGTCATTTATTAGTAGGGCCATTGAAGAATGTGAGCCGCGCACCAGCAGCACAGTGTGCCTTGTCAATTGTCAAAAAGCTGATGATGTGCCTTGACCATTTTAGCCCTTGCCAGTGTGCTGTGAGACGAAAACGCTTAAGATCTCTGTCCTAGAGCCAGACAGTGGCAAAGGCTGGTGGTCTGGGAAGACAGAACAATGGAGAGAACTGAGACCAGGCTGGTAAAATGGGAAAAATGCAAGAGGTCTGTATTCTTTTAATTTCTCTTAACGGTGGCCCTTCGGTCCCCAGCCTGATATTGAGGCCAAGTTATTGGCTAGCGGGAAAGTCCAGTTTCACTCCCCTTTGGTGAAGTGCAAGACATCCTTTTCAGAAGGTCTTCCTAGATATTTTAAGCTATCCTTTTAATTAATCATCTTGGCAGGATCATTTATTGAGAAAGGTGAACTCAACCCCGCTTATTAGAAGGCTCCGGTGTGCCTTTACATTCTTCACTAAATGTAATTAACATCATGGTTGTTGGAACACACTCTCTTTCAACATTATGAAGACTGATGTTACTTCTGCCGTGCTCATCTGTAACAATTATGCTTCAAACAAAGACACATGCACTCACCTTTCCCCATATAGTAGCTGGAGAATGAGGAGGGCTCAGGCTACCGCGATCTTGCTACAGTTAGTGGAAAAGCTCATTTGGAAGCCAGCCAAACAAGGAGATACTTTGAGATGGCGAACGTCTGCCCAGCTTGTACAGTAATTTAGTATTTGTTTCCCATAATCCTTTGCTCTTTCGGCATCATTAGTACAGAACAATTTATATGTTTTAGCCTCCATCACTTGCAAAATAAGGTCCTCCCAAGCCTGCACTTGGGAGGAACACTGCAGCAAGAAATGTCAATTACATTCACATTAAAAGAAGACTTAGTCTGAATTGCCACTTGAGATGACTAACTTTTCGGTCCCAAATTTGGTCCCTAACGTTTCGGTGACCATAGTCTCAGACATCACATGCTTGGTAGCGGTCTTGATGCCCGAGCAAGGACAGACACAGGAGGATCCAAAAGGGACTTCAGCAAGACCTTCACGGTCAAAGAAAGGTCACCAAGATGTGTGACTAGGCAGAAACCATAATTTATCCCCCCATTAAGGCTGCAAATTAAGGACTGGGTGCTCAAAATGAGATTGTCAACTTCAGGGTGCTCAACTTCAGGTTATCATGAAGGATAAACAGATAAAAGAAAATGCTTTATTTTACCCAGCAAGTAATTAATCTGTGGAACTCCTTGCCACAGGAGGTGGTGATGATGCCTTTTAAAGGTGCCTTTAAAAGGGAACTGGACAGATTTCTGGAGGAAATGTTCACCGCAGGCTACAGGCCATGATGAGTGGTGCTACCTCCTTACGTTAGAAGTAGGCTACCTCTCAATGCCAGATGCAGGGAAGTGGGAACGAGATGCAAATATCTTGTTGTCTTGAGTGCTCCCTGAGACATCTGATGGGCCACTGTGAGATACAGGAAGCTGGACCAGATAGGGCTTTGGTCTGATCCAGCAGGACTGTGATTGTATGTATATATGAGATTCTCCATATATACATACAATCGCAGGAGGTTTTCTACTAATATTTCATCTAAGGGAAAAAATTAGCTTCAGGAAGAGTAAAAATAAAATTGGTGTACACTGACAACATCTATTAACTACAATATCAAATAAAGGTTATATCAAATAAAGGTTCAACAGTAACGTCTTATTTTACAAGAAAGAATAGAAAGGAGTTTGGTGTGCACTTTATAAGCTCAGGGCTTTTAGTCTAATTGACAAGGAAAAAAAAACACCTCATTAACAGTGCTCCTAGATCTGAAAGAATTAATAGTATTAGTGATTTAACAGCATCATCCAGATGTAATGCATTTGGGCTCCCTAATTGCTCCGAAGTTTCCCTTCACACCAATTCTGTAGCAGAATCATGGCTCCCACTTCCACCCCAACTGATGAAAAGGACACACACGGAATAAGCTGCAAGGCTTTAAAAAGCTCGGTAGGCTTATGAAGAAGTGAGGTCATTAAGTGCCAGTATGCTTCCCAGCTGCCCTTAGTGGGTATCAGTCATCATTACGGCACTCTGAATTATAATGGACTCCAACAGTTTAATAATGATTGCAACACCCTTCCTAATGAGATTGGTGCTGCCCTCTGATGTGAATATTCATAAAATAGATTTTATAATGGCTTCTCTCTTGATTAGCAGGCAGTGGTTCCATATCAAAATCAGAGACATCTTTTGATGCCCCCCCCCAAAAAAAAATCAAATTAAATCCTTGTTTCAAGCAGAGTAAATGAATTTGACTTTAGGTGATCAAAAGGGGAAAAACCTCTAATTAGACATGCTAGCAATCACCATGTTCTTTCAAAAATAGGGCTACACAGATACAGCTTCTTAATAAACCTCCTTATCCTGCCCCCAACAAATCACCCTTCAGATAAATGTGATAGATAAAATTCGGTATAATTAAAGTTCACCAATCTGTTGCTGTTTTAAAAAAGGCAATTATTTGCTGGTGCAGCAAATCTCAAGTTTGTGAAGATGTTTCCAATTGAACACGTGGTGGAAAGGCAGACTGAGATGCCACAGCAGAGCTCTGCCCAGCTAACATTTGCATGACATAATCATATTCAAAGAGAGGCCTGTGGAGGTCCATTGACCTGCGGAGCTCCATTGCCTACATGTAATCCTTCAGTATTGGGGATTAAAGAATCATGGGACTTTTTATCTGGAAAGGAGGGGTATTAATTCTTTGAATAACTGAGTAGCCTGATCCTATGCTAGGGGAGCACTGGTGGTCTTTGTGCTGCCCCAGTGGCGGATCTAGGGGGGCAGGGGGGCATGAGCCCTGGGCACCATCTTAGGGCTGTCTAGGGGGACGCCAGTGCCCCCACAACATTGCGCGGGTAGACCTGCGCAATGTTGTGCATTGCGACGGGAGCGACAGGAGCAACTGCGCGACGGGAGCCCAGGTCTACCTACGGTCATTTCTAATGGGTAGACCTGGGCTCCCTCGAGGGGAGCCCAGGTCTACCTGGGGCTGCTTCTGGTGGGTAGACCTGGGCTCCCATGGGGGCGCACTTCTATTGGGTGCCCCGGGCACCATTTTGACTAGGTCCGCCCCTGTGCTGCCCTAGCACTGGTCATCACAACTTTGCCATAAGCCATGCGTTGGTGGTTGCCAGATGAACAATGCTGATGGAGAGGCCATCAGTGTGGGCATTTCAATAAAATGATGCTTAATAAAAGTCCAGGGTATCAACTGGCAGCTTCTCCAGTCTACGTGGTCTATGGCAGCCGAGCCATTCTCTCTCTCATAATCCACTAACAGAACGCAAGTCAAGCATTCTGATCACAGATCTTCAATCAGTGTGCCGCGGCACACAAAGGATCTGAAGGTGTCCGCCAGAGTTTGGGGGAGGATCGTTTATTCATTGGGGGATGTGACACTGACAGCACAATGTGCCTTGTCGATTGTAAAAAAAAGATGACAATTTTAAAGTGCCTTGTCAGTGTGTCATGAGATGAAAAGGGTTGGAAATAGCTGATTTAGATATTAGCTGGCAAGCATGTTTTCAGCTCACAAATTTGTATTATATACAATAAAGGAGGGTATATTATGCTGAGGAATCACAGAAACTATGATACATTGGAGGCCCCAAATAAGCAAGGTAATGGACTGGACTGGAAGTTGTAGAAGACTAAAACTATGAATGGAAAGATTTATTACAGAGCAGGCCCTCATTATTGGTAGAGGTTCCATTCTAGGAACCCCTGTGGATAAGGAAACCCGCGGATACTAAATCCGCAGGTCTTGGGATCCTCTAAAACTCCGAAGGATGTTCTGAAGCCCATGGAGGCCACACATGTTGCCTCAGAACACCCTCCAGAGTTGAGTGGATCAGGTGGGGCTGAGCCGGTGGGTTTGGGATCCATGAAGAGTGAAATCCGTGGGTCCCAAATCTGTGGAAATAGCTGGACAACCTGTATTTGTAACTTATCCTTCCCTACAAAGAGTTCAGGACATAATCACCTTACACTACAACACCCTTTCACCCACAACAACTTTGGTGAGGGAGGTTATAGGATGTGCATGAACCAGTGAGGATTCAAATCCCAGAGCATAATCTTAACCTGGAGTTAGGCCAGCACAGTGAGGCCAGCAAAGTTTGGCCGGCACAAGGGACACCATAAAGTATGTTTAGACCGTTCTCGGAGTCAGAGAGGCCAGCACACAAACGTGTGCCATCCTCGCTGACTCTGAGAGTGGTCCAAATATGTTTTGGTGGCCCTTAAACGTTGCTGGCCTGGCTGTGCTGGCCTAACTCCAGGTTAGGATTGCGCTTCTAGTCTCCTTGGTCCAAATCTAGTCCTCCGTCCAAGTACCAAATCTCAGCCACGAGTGCATGAGAATCAACCAATCAACCAATCAACCAGTCAATCAATCAACAATATTTATATACTGCTTTTCAACACAAAGTTCACAAAGCATTTTACAGGCGAATAGTAATAATAATAAGGTTAAATGGCTCCCTGTCCCACAAGGGCTCACAATCTAAAAAAAAAATGCAGAACACCCCACCAGCAACAGCCACTAGAAAAGACACTGCACAGGGGTGAAGAGGGACAATTTCTCTCCCCCTGCTAAATAGAAAAGGAGCAACACTTGGAAAAGTGCCTCTTGCCCAGTTAGCAGAGAGCAACATCGCATGCGCTTTCAAGCTTAATTCTAGTTTTCTCAGTTCCGAGTCTCTGATTACAGATGCAGTTTCAAGTCTTTCTAGCGATTGGTGCGACAGAGCAAGGCTCCCAGTGACTCTTAGCAAACAGCAAGGAAGAGTCAGAGCTCCTTATTATTTTCCTTTCATAATCTGCTAGCATTAATTCCAGCAAGACTTCCTCCTCCCCTCCCTTTCACACCATGCTAATGTGCGCTGAAATCTTTAATTCATCATCGCAGCCAGCTCCTTTCTTCCCACTGGAGTTTGCTTCTGCACAACAGACACCCTTTCCCTGCTCCCCACATGTCACGTACACAACCACTCTTGAGGGAGTGGGGAAAAATGGCTGCTAAGGGAGCTGATGTTGTTTTCTCCTCTTTGCCGGTGACATTTTAAAAAGCCCAGCACGTAGGTGCTCAATTGCAAGAGTGGCTCAGTATCTCGGTAAGCAGATGCTGTGTCACCGACCGGGCTCCTTTGTGCAGACCTGTGACTGGCCTCTACAGCTCCATTCCGAGCCCTGAGACTGGTCCAGGTCCCGCCAGCAGATGGCTCGTCTAAACGCCTAATTATGTCCATTCGGACTGGAACCCACAGACAGGACTGGATCCAAACTGGTGCATGCTGGTTTATTATTCCTTATTCATTTGGGCACTTTAAATCAATCCTAATGTTAGCAATAAATAGCATCTCTAATGGTTTGTCCACCTAGTAGTATTTACTAGAGAGGGAGGGGGGCAAAACACAACTTGTGTGCCACCTGTGGCTCTTTGACATATAATGTGCGGCTGTTAGAAATATGTTGGCTGAGCTCCTTTTTGCATCATAATTAATAAGGTAACTAAGAAATGTTCAGGCTTTGTAATTATTTGCCAGATATAAACCGAGAGTCCACTGGATTAAAGCATCAGCTAAATGCTCATGGTGAATAAATATAGTTAAGAATTTAAATGCTCCTTAAATATCACCGCTCTCAGACATCTGAAGTTTATTGTATATGCTGCTTACATTAAGCAAGTTTGTACTAGAACAGTGATTCTCAAACTGAGGGTTTGGACCAGTGGTGGGATTCAAATAAATTAACAACCAGTTCTATGTCCTTCAGGGCGGCCTTCAGGGCCATCCGCTGGCTTTCTTCCCTCTCCCAACCTAAAATTAGCAACCGGTTCTGCAGAATAGGTGAGAACGGGCTGAATTTCACCACTGGTTTGGACCCATTAGGGGCAATCCAACCCAGCGCCAGAATGGCAAGGCCGGCCGGCCAGCGCCATACCTGACGCAGGGTTGGAGGAGGCTGGAGCCTCCGCGGCAAGGGAGTGCGCTCTCCTTTACCATAGGGGAGGTTTCGGCCTCCCCTATGTGCTCCTCAGATCTGCGCTTGCTAAAGAGCGGGCACAGATCCGAGGAAAACGCGCAGCCTGAACTGGGGCGGCGTGGCCTCTCCAAAGGGCCTGAGATTCGGCCTTATGGCCGAATCTGAGGCCCGCCCATGTCCCACCCCGCCTCCCCCCTCCCGCCAATCCTGGGGCGCGCTGTCAGCGGGCCTCTTTGCGCTGGCCGGCTTCACCGACGCAAGGGAGGCCCTACGTGGGTGCTACAGGGCCGGCACTGCCAGCAGCATTGGCCCCGTGACCTTAGCGCTGACGCAGGGGGGCTGCTAGGTGCCCCCGCGTCGGCACTAAGGCCTTAGCGCTGACACAACGACGTGGCATCAGCGCTAAGCGCCAGGTAGGATGGTGCTGTCCATTGGTTGCAAGCCCGTTTCAGGTGGGTCCCCATTTGTTTCAATGTGCATTTTATTGTTCATAGACTGGATGCTCCCATGGTATGTGATTGCATCTGGGGAAGTGTTCCAGACCTGTATTTTCAACAGGCTACTATGGATATGCCAGCAGTTTCCAAACTCTGCAACCATTGAGTTGCGGGGGGGGGAGGATTGCAGCGACGGGATCACCATGATCCCGTCACTGCTGGCAAGATAGTGGGGGTGGGGAGACTTACTGCTGCCAGCCCCAGCATCTGTGGGGGTCGGGGAGCCCCACGGATTCCTCTGCAAGGCTTCCTGTGAGTCCAAAAACTGTAAAAAAAAAAAAAAACAGACCCCGATTGCGACCCACTTCTGGGCTGCGATTGCGAAACCAGAAATGGGACGTAGTAGTTTTTGAAGAAAAAAAAATGTGGATTTACATGGAACCCTACGGAGAGGTCCGCGGGGCTTCGTGACCCTCACAGATGCTGAGGTGGGCAGTGGTAAGTCACCCCAGCCCCATTATCTTGCCAACAGTGACATGATTGTGGCAATCACGTCCCTGCCATTCCCTGCCCTGCCCCTTAAGGAGAAAGATGCAGGGCTTGCCAGGCTGGGGCATTGCAACGCCCCAGTTAAAAAAAAAAAACACACCCTGGTATATGCTGTTAACAAAGATAGTCAATGGGGCTTACTTCCGGGAAACTGTGGTTAGGATTGCAGCCCTTGGGATTTTTTTAAGCAGACGTGCAATTGCTTGGGAGGGTTAGGAGGGTTCTTCTTTATTTTAAATACATTTTTAAACCTATGTATACTTATTGCAAATTCTTGATTTGCTTACTTATTTACTTACTTGATTGATTTTGTTGTACAGATGTGTGTGTTAAAAAATGTTCTTGCTTGATGCTTCCAGCCATGGCATCACTTCCAGATTACTGACATCACTTCCAGTGTGTTCTGACAGATTACCATTCTAAAAAGTGGGTCCCGATATTAAAGGGCTGTACTAGAGAATAGGTGGCACAACAACTTGATGATATAAGGAAAGAAATGGTCAAATGTGAGAGAGAGCGCTGAAGGACAGTTATGTAAGGCCCCTTTCACTTGCATGTGTGTGAACGTAAATGCATGTGCACAGACAGTCACACCCCATTGTGCATTCACAGACACTATCAGTGACATAGGACAGAAGTGGCAAGTCCCTCTAGAGCCCTTAGTAGCCCTGATGCTGCTCTGAAATCATTCTTGTCTACCATCTGCTCACAGTGGTTTACATTTTTTTTATTGTGTCCTCCCTGGCTCCATGAAACCCAGTTTCAAATCCCAGTCCTTGTTTCGAATCCGGGCAGACAATTGAGCAGAATGCACGACTTGTGTTGTATGTGGAAAGACGCCCCATAAATGTAAATCATTGTACAGGCTGCCATTTTGCATCTGGCCCTTCCTCTTCTAAGAGGTCCGCGGGGAGTTTAGACTCTTATTTTCAGTGGATTTAGGGGCTGCAAGACCCCTTAGGTAGATGGTTTTGGCTTCAGGCCAGTATTGGAGCTCAGCTCTGGTTGGGCTCAGAAGGGAAGAGCGGAAAACTGTGGTTTGTAGTGTAGTTTTCCTTATCCACAGGGGCTGCAGGAATGGAACCCCCGATGGATAATGGGGACCCAATGTATATGTGATTTTGGCTTTATGTGCCAAACTCAGGGTGCAATCCTAACCTGGAGTTAAACCAGCAAAGTTAGGCCAGCAAAGTTTGGCCGGCACAAGGGCCACTGTAAAGCACATTTGGACCACTCTCGGAGTCAGGGGGGACGACACACATCTGTGGGCTGGCCTCTGTGACTCCGAGAGTGGTCCAAACATACTTTACGGTGTCAAACTTTGTTGGCCTAATATAACTATGCCAGCCAAACTCCAGGTTAGGATTGCACCCTCAGAAACGTAAACTTTGTGTAAGACGCGACTGTATGCGACTGTATACAACGTTAATTAGTTAAAATTCAGATGATCAATTGGGTTACAATTTCCTTAATTGGTCGATGGTTTTACTGAAACGACAATCAGCACAACACATTACTTTCCCGCAGGAATGTGCAATTTAGGTGAGGGCCTCATAATAGTGATCCTAGGCAAAGTGGTGCCACAGGCCTTCTAGCGTGAATGCTCTTTGGATTCCTCTACAGCTCTAGGCTGTTGCTCGTTCATCAGTGTCAGCCTTCTTTGACTACTTCATTCCAGAAAGCAAAGGGCAGGCTTCTTATCTAAGACTATGTCAATCGTGTTAATCCTTTTCAAAAACCAATGAAGTTTTTCACATTGCTCAGTTAAGTAGCCCATCTGGATTAATCCAAGATCCCCCTAATCTCATTGCACATTTTGCCCCAGAGAGTTAGGAACTATTGTGTAAATGGGAACTGATGCAAAATCCTGACAGACAGAGGATCACAAATTAAGAATAAAGCAAATACAGGTACACTTAAACTCCATGGATTCTTTGGCCCTTGGAACTCACACCTGATCTGGGTTAATCATCTAACCAAATGTAGAGGGAACTGAGAACGCAATCCTAACCTGGAGTTAGGCCGGCACAGATAGGCCAGCAAAGTTTGGCTGGCACAAGGGACACCGTAAAGTATGTTTGGACCACTCTCGGAGTCAGAGAGGCCAGCACACAGTCATGTGCCATCCTCTCTGACTCCGAGAGTGGTCTGAATGTGCTTTATGGTGTCCCTTGTGCCGGTCAAACTTTGCTGGCCTAACTGTGCCGGCCTAACTCCAGGTTAGCAATTGCTCCCTGAGATGCTATGAGGCATATGTATGCTGTTACAGCCAGCAAAGGAAGATTAGGCTACACTAAAAAATGTTAAAACGGATTTCAACAAGTGCAAGTAAGCCAGCTGCTAGTACAGGGGGCCCTGTATCCACAGATTCTGTATCCATGGTTTCAATTATCAATGGATTGGGGGCCTACCTTACCTTCCTTTATTCTGACTTAGGTTGCTAAAAAATCTTCTTGCTCAGAAGTGAGGGCAGGGGAGAACCCTATACTTACAGTAACACAGAGTGCAATCTTAACCTGGAATTAGGCCAGCACAGTTAGGCCAGCAAAGTTTGACCGGCACAAGGGACACTATAAAGTATGTTTGGACCCCCTTGAAGTCAGGGAGGATGGCCCATGTCTGGCTTCTCTGACTCCGAGAGGAGTCCAAACATACCTGACGGTTTCCCTTGTGCCAGTCAAACTTTGCTGGTCTAACTGTGCTGGCCAAACTCCAGGTTAGGATTGCGCTCAAAGGTTCCTCTTACCCATAGTTTCAGGTATCCATGCGGCACCCAGGAACTCATCCCCCATGGATACCGGGGAATGCGTGTAAAATATCTTGGCCTGTAGCTAACCATCTCCTTTCTACCATCTGGCCTTATTGGGCATGAAAGCCTCCTTGACTCAACTTCAAGCAGCAGAATCTAAAGGAGATGAATAGCTACTTTATGAGGAGCTTTCAAGGGTTTTTTTTTTTAAAAAAATCTCTCAAATCTAACAGTGACAAATGGCACAGCAAAAGTCCAGTTTACATGCAACACCACCTTCCCCAACTGTCAAATGCAAGCAGCAAGTTATCACTTCCTTCTGCTCTTATGGGCAGAGAAGTACAAACCAGTCACAGAAGGAAGACTTCACCACTGGCCACCTGGCTCTCTCTGGAAGTCTGGAAAATTCCCTGTAGGTGAGCCCTGAAGACATCAATATAGCTTTTATTTGGTGATTCTGGAAGTGAACAACTGAACTGTGCTTTGACTTCTTGGTTCACAATTCACTACGGCAGTTGTTCCCAAACTGTGGGTCGGGACCAGCGGCAGCATTCAGCCAGTACGCTGGGCGGGAGGTACGGGTGAGCGGCCATGGGGGCGGGGAAGGTGGCGAAACGGAGCGGTAAGCTACGGCGAGCTGCCGCTCACCCGTTCCTCCTGCCCAACGTACCGGCTGAATGCCGCCGCTGGTCCCGACCCACCAGTGAGTCGGGAGCCAATTTCAGGTGGACTGCGAAGCATCTAGAGCAGCCATATTGAAAATATGGGAAGATGGAAAGGGGGAGGGCTGTGTGGTACTTTTGCTTGCGTCAAGGCTGTAAATGGGCTTTTTTCTTTCTAATTCTCTTTGCTATTGGAAAATGGCTGAGAAATCACCCAACTTACAGCTGCGTTCTCAGGAAAGCAGCAGGCTCTGGTGTCACAATGACAGCACTTCAGGCCATGGCATCACTTTCAGCGGGTCCTGGACAGGCTGTGATTCTGGAGAGCAGGTCCCAGTGTGAAGACATTTGAGGACCGCTGCACTACAGCTATTCTGAAGGGGAGTTCCAGTGCCATGAGAATTGACTGCTGCCCAGATCCCTGGTGAAGAATTCAGCTGCATATGTACAGAACCTCACTGCCTTGGTCAGGTTCTGGATTCCTTTGATCAGCAGTTCCCAAACACCCTGGGCGTTTGGGAACTGGCGGGAGTTGTAGCAGGGGAGATGATCCTTAGGATCGTGCTGCTGCCTGGGGCGACAGGGGCTTCAATCTACCTACAGATAAAAGCGCTGGCCTTCAGAAGTGGGTCGCGATAACTATTTTTAAATAATCTGAGGCTTGGGTAGCACCTAGGGCACCAGTCGCCCCAATGGGCCTGCTCGGATGTGAGTCTGAGAGTGCGGAGCTGCCCAAATCGGCCGCATTCAGGCTTCACCTGCCGGAACACCCTTCCCCCGCCCCATTCTGCCCCCCCCCCCCCGAGAAGCTCATGCACTGGCTGAACATGGCCAGGGCACAGGTGGCTTATCGGCAGCTTGCTCCAGCTGCCTACATCAGCTGTGAGCCACAAGTGCTGGCACAAATGTGCTTTATGGCACACTCGCAACACTGCAGGACTGACTCAAGCAACTTGCGTTGGCCCTAGGGCGTCTTTGGATTACGCCATTAATTATTTTCAGTAGAGTCACAACAGGGGAGCAGGGGATGCAGATCACAATGGGCATCACCCTGAAGAGGACTCAAGCCTCTTCACATCACTCAAGCCTCCATTGAGCAATCATTGGCCTACTCCAGGCCCAGCCACTTTGCACTCTTGGCAATGATTGTGTTTTTGCCATTTGCCAGTGAGAACACGCCAGTCCTCCAATTCATTCATTCGTTCATTCGTTCGTTCAGTCAGTCAGTCAGTCAGTCTTCCCAGTCATTTGCCAGTGAAAGAGGTGGGCTATTGGAGGTGGGCTTTTTGCATTTGAAGCAGTGTGATAGGCTGAAAAGTCAGGGACCACATGATTGCATCATTACATCACTGCCCCAAACTTCTCCAGGTAAGTATTGCACTGGATGACACCTATCAGAGGGATACCTCTGACTAAATTGGGACACTTCCCAACTTCTGGGAGCCAAAAACTCTGGCTAATCTACTGCAAATAATCCACCACCTACTTTCTACCCATGCCTAGGCTAGGGGACCAGGAATGGCATAAGAACTGTTTCTACAAAGATGCTATTAAAGACTAGTACACACTGGGATGTTAATCTAAGTCCCACTTCCTGACCTATCCATGCTATTTAAAAGCAAGGCTACAGCCATAATCTGTCCAGCACTTCATTATACATAGTATAATACATTAGGCAACGTTACAGAAATATACGTTATGCACTTAACACCCACAGTTTTAGATTGCAATTTTATGTCACACGGTATAATGGGTAAGAAAAGTAAAGTTTAAAAGGTGCTAAAAATGTTAAAAATATTTCCCACTAGCACGGAGTACAGTCACCTGTGCAATATTAAATCTGAGAGTATCACTCTCATTAACTGTGCCTATTTAATTGCACTAAAATAACCATGAAACAGTGCTCAGGGACTGTAGTAGGATTAAGAATACAGAAAAGGAACGTTAGCTGCCTATTTATTTCAGCATTCAGTTCCCAATGGTAGCCGGTGACAATGGCTACAGGGAAGAATGTAGCCTTGTGCTATATCTATGAATGATACTGGTTATTATACTCTATGCACAGCATGAAGATTCTCCTTTTTCCCACTTTCATATTTATATAAATGCATAAGACATTTTTCTTTATGTGGCAATGTCTGCTTTGTAAATCTTATAGTCATATTATAAAGTGAGCAATTCCCACAAAATGAAAAGAACCACCACTGATTTGTTACTACTCAGAATATTGCTAGATGGCTAGCATTTGTCAAAACCGATTTCAAGGACTATGAAAAGGAACTGGAATAGCCAAGCAACCTGAAAAGGTACACTTTCCTCTTGAGGTGTTTGTGGGAGGTGAGTGGCAGGAGTTAAAAAAGTAGCCAAAGTAGCCACATATTACTAGAAAATGAGTAGGGTTTTACAAAGGTGTGCAGAATCCTTCCCTTTATTTTCATGGAGTTTGTTTTATTGGTTCCATTCCATGGTTTTGTATGTTCATGAAAACTCGGGACACATGTGTTGCATATATGCAGAGTTTTCAAAACAAGTTCTGTGTACACTTACATGTTTTATTTCTTTAAAAACCAACAAACCAAAAAACTCTCCCCTCCATCCAGTCGCGGATCCAGGGGGGTGCAGGGATGGCAAGCCGCATGGGCGCCAGGCGTCAGGGGGGCGCCATTGCGCGGAGTCTGGGTGCTTTTTGGCCTGCCCTCCCTCCCTTGTGCCTGGAACGCTCCGAAATGGAGCTCTTCCGGGCACAGGGAGGCGTGGCGGGGAGACGCACGGGGGCGGGGTGACGTGCCGGGGGCGCAGTTTCGTCACCTTGCCATGGGGCGTGCTCCCGGCCCGGACCGCCTCTGCCTCCATCTTAGCTTACGTAACTGATTGCGTATGTAGCCACTAAGTAAGAGCCAGGACAATTTAGTTGTTTGAGGATTTGTACTCAGACCTGGAAGATCAAGGTTCAAATTTCCACTTGCCCATGAAGGTTCCTGGGTGACCTTAAGCCAGTCATTATTTCTCAGCCTCAGGGCTGTTGTGAAGATCAAAGAAACCAAGCTCACAGTCCCGAGCTCCTTGGAGGAAGGATGGTATAAACATGTGGAAAATAAATAAGTACTAATTGTGCATTCAAGCCTGATTGCTCCCTGGAAGGACAAATCCTGAAGCTGAAGCTCAAGTACTTTGGCCACCTCATGAGAAGAGAGGACTCTTTAGAAAAGACCCTCATGCTGGGAAAGATGGAAGGCAAAAGGAGAAGGGGGCGGCAGAGGATGAGATGGTTAGATAGTGTCACTGAAGCAATGAACATGAAATTGGGCAAACTCAGGAAGGTAGTGGAGGACAGGGAGGCCTGGCGTGCTGTGGTCCATGGGGTTGCGAAGAGTCGGACATAACTTAGCGACTGAACAACAACAACAACAACAACAACAACAACAATTGTGCATTCAGCTATACAAGGGCTGAAAAGAGCAGCAGTCAAAGTGGCAAACTCTCTCCTTACCCCCGCAGTCACTCCTGAGAAGTCCTTTCACTAAAGATGTCAAACTAAACAAGAGCTTCAAGCTCATATTAGGTTTTTCTGCACTAAAGAGCCTTCTCCAACTCACTTGTCAGTTTCACCACTGCTGTAAACAGCCATTACCTGGAATCCATACAGTGCTCTAGCCTTCCACCCAGACTTCAGGTGTCCAAGAAGCTTCATGACAATACAGTATTACCCTTGGGAGCCCTGCTGGATCAGGCCAAAGGCCCATCTAGTCCAGCTTCCTGTATCTCACAGCAGCCCACCAGGTGCCCCAGGGAGGCACGAGACACAAGACACTTGCATCTCGTTGCCACTCCCCTGCACCCAGTACTCTGAAGTAGCCTACTACTAATGTAAGGAGGTTGCACAATCCATCATTGCCTATAGCCCACAATGGACTTTTCCAGAAATCCATCCAAACCCTTCTTAAAGGCATCTAGACCAGATGCCATCACCACCTCCTGTGGCGAAGAGTTCCACAGACTAACCACCTGCTGGGTAAAAAAGTACTTCCTTTTATCTGTTTTAACTCTCCCTCCCAACCCTCAGTGAAGAAGGTTCACTTTTGTCAATTTCACTACACAATGAAGATCCTTCTCTAGTCTTGCTGCAGCCCTGGGGTGGGGCAAGCTTGTCAGTTTCACACCTGCTTTTTGCAGACATTTGTTCACAGATCTCTGTGCTTGTGCAAGATGTTCCGTGCACTAGTGTTTTCCAAACTGTGGGTTGGGATCCACTAGGTGGGTTGCAAGCCAGTTTCAGGTAGGTCATGTAGCTCCTAGTGCAGCCATCCTTGAAAATATGGGAAGATGTGATGCTGGAAAGGGGGAGGTGTGTGTGGTTAATTTGCTTCTGTCAAGGTTGCAAATGGTTTTTTTTTTCTCCTTTCTGATGCATTTTCCTATTGGAAAATGGCAATAGAAATGGAGTGCAATAACCAATCTTATTATTGCATTTTTTGGAAAACAGCAGGCTCTGGCGTCACAATGACAGCACTTCTGGCCGTGACATCACTTCCAGTGGGTCCTGGACAGATTGCTATTCTAAAAAGTGGGTCCTGATGCCAAAATGTTTGAGAACCACTTTCATACATAACTGCATCATCATTATCATCATCATCATCATCATCATCATCATCATCATCATCATCATCATCATCATTTTTTTTAAACAGCATGTGCAGGAATTTACATATTCAGTGGGTAATATTTTTCCCCAGTGCAAATTAAATCATTTAGAATAAAAAATGAGAGTCAGTGATACTTGTGTGTATACTATCCACATAATGGGGAAAAAATTGAGCCTGCAGAATTATAGCATTCCTAGATTTCACACATTTCTAGACATCTAAATATGGATTTAAAATATACTGTAGCAACCAAGTTGTCTCCCTAAGATGACAGCTGTAAAACTGAAAGATGGCAACACAATTATTATACACCTTCTAAGCCACTGACCTATACAATAAAATGAAATCTGAGTCAGGAACCTGACAGAGCTGGAAGAGAAACTATAAAAGAGAAAACATCTAAAAATATAGGCTTAACCTCTCCCCCTCTGCCCTCCTTTCAGACCTCAAACTACTACTCCTCGGGGAGGGGTCAGATAGCACAAAAAGTTCTTTCATCCGGCACATCTGAACTTTTGATGGGAGTTACATGACAAAAGCTTCTTTACAGAGTATCCTCAGTTCTTTCTGTACTGAACCTCTGATGGAACATGCTGGGTAGTGAGTGGCAAGACCAAAGGAAATGGCTTGAGCTAAAAAAGGACAGATATTCTATTCCACCTCACAGTAAAATATAAACATGATGGAAAGGCAAGAAGGTGAATCAAACTAAACATTTCTCTCTCACACACACTTTGATCTTCGTTCTTCTGTACAAATTAAGTTGGTGTTTCATAAAACTATGTCAGCTGAAATCAGTAATTGATTTGTAGGCAAAAGCCTGATCTAGAACAGCAGTTCTCAAACATGTGGGTCTCTAGAGCCCTTTAGATTCCTAAGAGCACAATCCTAACCTGGAGTTAAGCCGGCATAGTTAGGCCAGCAAGGTTTGGCTGGCACAAGGGACACCGTCAAGTACGTTTGGATCACTCTCGGGGTCAGAGAGGCCAGTGCACAGAGGTGTACCATCCCCCCTGACTCCAAGAGAAGTCCAAACATGCTTTACGGTGGCCCTTGTGCCAGCCAAACTTTGCTGGTCTTACTGTGCCGGCATTACGCCAGTGAGGATTGCGCTCTAAAAAGAGTTTGGGAGACCCCCAGAGCACATGCACAGAGTGATACACTGCTGAGCCCAACACCAAATACTGGCAAAGAGCTGCAACAGGAGAGGAATCAGGAAGAGGAGGGGAGATCAGAGAGATGGAAGAGCAAACTGGGCAGGGGACTGATAACGGCAGCTTAGGGTGTGCTTATGGAGCCCCTAAATAAAAGGGGTTTCAGTGCTCTAGGAGCACACTTTGAGAAATATTCTGGAAGGATGGACTCTAGATAAGGAAGCTCCTGAGAGCACAATCCAACCCAGCACTAGATTGGCAAGGCCATCTGGCCAGCGCCAAATCCAAGGCTGGGTTGGGGAGGCGGGAGCCTCTCCGTGAGAAGAGCACATTTGTACCCTTACCAATGGGAAGGCTCCAGTCTCCCCAATGCACTCCTCAGGTCTGCGCCTGCTAAATAGCAGGTGCAGAGCCAAGGAGA
>JAJKFI010000007.1:12119034-12144034 GCA_029204185.1 Lerista edwardsae | reverse complement strand
ACTGTACTGTATTAAAGTACAAGGAAAACAGAATAAAACAGCAACATAGCAAGCAACTATCAGTGGTTCCCAAACCTTTTATCACTGGAACCCACTTTTGAAAATGACAGCCTATGGGGACCCACAAGAAGGGATGTCAGTAAACAGAAGGGTTGTCTGAATGGGCAAGGCATGCTAGAATAATGAAATAAAGCACACAAAACTGTCCAAAGCTAGAACTGATTAAGCATAGTGTTACCAGATACAAACTGGGACAGAGTGCCTATACCTTTAACCATTGTATAGAAGCAGGAATTTGGGCAGGTGCAACTCTTCATGGAAGGGTTTCAAAAGCTGCACCTGCCAAGTGACAGGCAGGAGCACTCAGGAACAGCATAGGCCTTGTTCCACCCATCTTGTGAGTGAAGGCATTTACCGTATTCCCCTGAATATAAGTTCTCCCGAATTTAAGTCAATCTCAGGTTTTTCAAGGTAGTTTCTATGGATAAATTTCTCGACCTATAAATGATTATATGCGGTACCTTTGAAAATGGGCAGCCCAATCCTGAACTACCTAATTGCCACGGGCTCAGGGGTAGCCAAAAGGCAACCATTGCAACCCCAGGGAACACCCCGTTGCCTGCAATCAATCAATCAATCAATCAGTCAATCAACCAAGTATTTATATACCACTTTTCAACACAAGTTCACAAAGCAGTTTACAGGCAAACAACAACAACAACAACAACAACAACAACAACAACGTTAAATGTCTCCTTGTCCCAAAAGGGCTCTAAAAACAATGCAGACCACCACCAGCAATAGCCACTAGAAAAAACACTGCGCAGGGGTGAAGAGGGGCAATTACTCCCCCCTGCTAAATATAAGAGGAGCACCACTTGAAAAAGTGCCTCTTGCCCAGTTAGCAGGGGTCATCCTGCAATGGGGTTCCTCAGCTCACTGCCAGCTATTTTGCCAGCAGTGCATCAAGCAGCCCCGTGTCGTGCTGCCCGAACCACTGCCAGGGACAAGATCTGGTGGTGGAACCCACCGCTGGGTCCCCCCTCCCACGGCCAGCTCCTCCCTTCTCCCGCCTGGTTCCTCCCCGCTCCCCGCCTCCCCCTGCCCCAAACGGGCTTAGCAGCTGCTGTTGCTACTGGAGCACCGGCGCCCTCCTGCTCATGTTGGGGCCTGGTGCTGAATGAGCGCCACCCCCAACACGGATGCACACGTGTTGCGGACGTACAACATTTTCACCAATGGGCCGTGCATACCACCTTCGGGATTGGGCCCTAATTTG
Source organism: Lerista edwardsae (assembly GCA_029204185.1). Taxonomy (NCBI): domain Eukaryota; kingdom Metazoa; phylum Chordata; class Lepidosauria; order Squamata; family Scincidae; genus Lerista; species Lerista edwardsae. Next base: position 12,142,755 of record JAJKFI010000007.1, on the reverse strand, counting down.
CTGTTTAAAAGACACCTTCGCCACAGTTCCAAGAAGCAGTTCAAACAGAGGCAAGTGGTTAGTCCAATGTTCAGAGTACATTCATGGGATTGAAATAGAACTTTTGGAAGTCATGTGCTGCTTCTAAAGTTGTAAGGAAATTAAGTGCTAAAGATCGGTGGATTTCCTCCCGCAATGTCTTACACATATTCAAGTGGAAACACAAAAGGGGAGACAGTAGCTTTTCGAAACCATTTTCTTTGGTTTCTACCTTAAGAGAGTTAACCACTGCCCTCTATTCTTCATAGCTATTAAAAAAGACTCATATCTGTACAGGCAGTCATGTAGCCATACTCCCTAAGATGAATCACAGAGATTCACTTTGAATTCTCTTTCTTAGGGTGCAACTTAGCATGAAGCAGGTTTTCCTTTGATCTGATAGCCAGCAGAAGAAGATTTTTAAAATAGCAATAAGATATAATCAGACTTCATTTATTGTTTTTTTTACACTACAGATGGAGGAACCTGGTCTCAGGACAGATATGATGAAGGAGCAGTAGCGTTCCTACAGAGTGGGGAGAAACAGTAAGTTTTGCAGGAGCCTGAACTCATGTGTAACACGTTCCCTCCCCCTCACTTCCAGAGCCATTTGTGGCTTGTACAGCTGTGAATGGCTCTGGAGGAGAATAGAAGGGGTCACTTTACACAGGAACTCAGGCTTCTGCAAAACTTAGCATCCCCCCCATAGGACCACCACTGTGAAGAAGACCTAAGAGCAGAATCCTTTACACTTTCTTTTTCCTTACTTCAAAATAGTCCTGTAGGCTGCCATGTTTTTCAAGGAAAAAGCACTTATATTGGAGAAGGCCACCTACCATAATATGAACATAAATATCACCATGAAGACAGGAAAGGAAAGACTTGATAGAGTTGCATGCACCACAACTGTTTGTACAGACTTCTTTCTGTTGACTTCAGTTTCCTCCTTTTCCCTGATTCAATTTTCGATATTGATTTGGGATCTCCTTTTCCCACCTTCTCATTAGTTTTCCTTCAATAGTTTCCACCTGCCCATAAGGATGTTGGAAGGGCGATGTTTCATGTATTTTGCATCATGTTAGATTGTTGCATTTTTTTCTTAGTACAAATAAAAGCTTAATTTAAAAAAGGGATTCTGCGGAAAGCGTTCCTCCCATTTCATTTCCCTAATTCAGATCCCTTCTCCTAGAAATGCTATTTGCCCTGCAGGCAAAAACCTGTGGCTGCCAGGCTGAAGAACCAGCTGTGCCCATTACTGGAAAAAGGGGACCAGGCCATGGTCACACGTGCCAGAGTCATATCAAGTCTGGATTACTGTAACTTGCTCCATGTTGGGATGCCATTGAAAAGTATTTGAACATCCGAAAAACAAATGAGGTTGTTGAGAGTTTTAACCAGACCCACCTTCTCGACACATGCAACTCTTTTGCTATGTCATCTGTACTGGCTTCTGTTTCAGTTCTGAATCCAATTCAGAGAGCAATCCTAACCTGGAGCTAGGCTGGCACAGTTAGGCCAGCAAGGTTTGGCTGGCACCAGGGCCACCATAAAGCATACAGGTTGGACCACTCTCGGAGTCAGGGAGGATGGCGCACGTCTGTGTGCTGGCCTCTCTGATTCCAAACATGGTCCAAACATACTCTGTGGTGTCCCTTGCGCCAGCTAAACTTTGCTGGCCAAGGTTGTGCCAGCCTAACACCAGGTAAGGATTGCACCCTCAAAATTCTGGTTGTGATCTTTAAAACACTAAACAACACAGGATCTGAAAGACCGTCTTCCTCCACAGGGACATGTCCATCCAATCAGATTCTCAGGGAAAGACATACTCCACATCCTGCCACCAATGTAAGTGTGGTTTGAAGGGTGCAGGAGCGAATCTCTTCCATTGTGCTACTCTAGTAGCAAAGCTACAGAGGGTGGTGGTACAGGGTTTCAGATGCTTCAATGCACTGTGTAGCCAGCCCCTCCCCCTCCCATCAGAGCCATTCTGAGCAGCAGTGGCAATGTGCAGAGCATTGCTTTTGCTGCCCAGACTGGCTCTGACAGTGAAAGAGAGATGCCCATTACACTGCGTTGCGACACCTGCAATACATACTGCAGTGCCACCCTCTACAGCTATCCTACTGGGGCTTTGGAACTCAGAAGGTCTGTTTGGAAGCCCAGATCAGATTATCTCATTAATTTTAGATGCCAGACTAAAATGAAGTTGTTCTGGTGTGCTTATGATTTGAATGACCCTAAAAAAACCCCGTAATTATTCATTTTCTTGTTGTTGTTGTCTGCCTTGAACAGCCTAATAACAAGTAGAAAAGCAAGGTATAAACATTTAATAAAATAAAACATAACTGTGGACCAAATAATAAATTTGGACTGGAGAAAGGGCCAAAGGGCTCTTGGCCCGTGGCTCTTAGCCTTTGGATCGCAGCCCTGGAATCATCTCTGGCCGTCGTACCATTCCACCCAAGGCCTGCCCAGACGCCAGACTTCAGCAGAACTGCTACCTATGCCTGAGCTGAGAACCCCGGCAGCAAGGTATGCGTAGCTTGGAGAAGAGAAGACTGAGAGGGAATATGAGAGCACTCTTCAAATATCTGAACGGCTGTCATAAGGAAGAAGGGACAAATCTGTTCTCTTCTGCCTTTGACAGTAGAACCAGGTCCAATGGCTACAAACTGCAAAAGAGGAGATTCCGGCTGGACAGCAGGAAGAATTTCTTGACGATGAGGGCAGTTCGACAATGGAATAGTCTGCCAAGGGAGGTGGTAGATTCTCCCTCACTGGAGACCTTCAAGCAGAGGCTTGACAGGCACCTGCTGGAGATGCTCTGGGAGGATTTCCTGCTACAGGCAGGGGGTTGGACTAGATGACCTTGTAGGTCCCTTCCAACTCTATGATTCTATGAAAAACACCATTTTGATAAAGACCTGAGAAACTATGGAAACCACAAATATTCCTAGTTCCCTGAAAAGAAGTTGATGTAGAGTTCAGTCTTGTGGGTTTTTTTCCCCTCTCTTATATGCTAAGGGTACCAGCATTCCTCCCTCCTCTCCACTGCAACATTTACGGTACCTCTTCTATTCTTGGAATTTTCAAAGAAGCAAGGTAGCTAGAAGACTTTTTGGAGGCAGTTCAAATCCTCCTTTCCTGGAGCCTCTCAATGATTTACTGGAAAGTGATCATATACCTACTACTTACCAATATATACAGTATCTCCCATCATTTTCTCCATCTCGCATCCCATCTCGCATCTCCCATCTCATCTCGCATCCCATCTCGCATCCCCAATCAGGATGCGGCTGTGGAGGAGGTACAACTCCTTTGCTGCCTGACCAAACAGGTTAGCTTTCACCTGGTATTCAGGATCGCACCCACGAGTAGGTTCTCTCATTAGGCTCTGCAACTCAGCTATGCCCATCGAAGCCTTTTGCGTTTGCTCAGGAAAACTGCCGTGAGAGCAATCCTGGACTTAGCATTGACCACTCAGGATCTTCTGTTTTCTTTGGCTCTGGCAGGTGTAATCGAGGTGATTCAGGCCCCCAGACTTCATACTTGGATCTCACACTAACAGCACAACCCTAAGCTGCGCTTAGGACTGCGCTGGAGCCTCCACGGGGCCAGCTGCACCTATGGGTTATAGCGGGTGCAGATCCAAGTTCCCTGAGTGGCCCGAACTGCAGCCACACCGGCCTGGGATGAGAGTTTAGATGCAGCCTAATGGAGGTATCTAAACTCCACCCCCCTCCCTGGGCCGGCCCACCTTCTGCACTGTGCTCTGCCCGCGTAGTTGCTCCCTCCCCCCTCCCTCTCTCCCCCTGCCCAGAACCATCCCTGTGCCAGCCGAACCCATCAGTTTGCATCGTCCCCAGGGCCCACTTGGATTGGACTCTAAGTCCCTTCCATGAACTTCCATGCCTGCATTGGATTGCTTACCAGGTGCCCCTCCAGATGCATCCCGTGGCTTGGTGTGGCGTGTGAGTCTTTCCAAGAACTTATTTCCCCAGCTCGGCAATAAGCTGGCCAATGCTCCAGCAGATTCAAAGTACTGTAGTCTACAAGCAGCTATAACACCCCCCTCTAGCCTGTCATTCTTTCTGTGCCCAGATTCACTGACAGCACAATCTGCTCCTCCAGCCTCTTAGTCTTTCCCTACTCCCGATTTTACACAGAAACAGGGCAGGAGCCTGAAGATCCCTTGGCAATGCAGCAGACCTTGGCCAACTCAGCAAAGCTCAACATACAACGCGCAGTAGGTTAAGCAGCTTGTTCTGGTAAACTCAACCGTCTGCATACACGCTGCATCAGCAAAGCAGCGACTCCTCGCTAATTCCCTCATTAATGCTACAATGCCCCCCACCCATCCCACCAGGAAGCACCAGTGCTCTGGTCAATTTCAGTGATTGTGACTGTATTGCTTTTCATGCTTTTCTTCTCCTGCTATTTTAATTAACCCCTGCAATAAACCATGTACAGTGAAGGTTGCAATATCAGGCACCCAGTGTTCCAGAAACCTCTATTAACTGGCTCAGCAAGCTCACCAAGCCCTGACTTCTGGTTTGCAGCTTATGTTGCTGACAACTACAGAAAACTGGCAAAGCCTCCTGTGAAATGGACAGCCCTGACAGTGCCCTGAGTGAAACTGGCAGCTTGAGTTATGAACAGATTTCAATATCCAGGAAATTATGATTTCCAGCAACCCTTTGGTCCGGAAATGCCAGGTATTGCACTTTAGCTGTAGTTGTTTCCTTAGTTTTAAGGCAGAATCCTAACCTGGAGTTAGGCCTACACAGTTAAGCTAGCAACGTTTGGCTGGCACAAGAGTGTTCGAAGTATGTTGGGACTTTAAAGTATGTTGGTCTCTCTGACTCCAGCACACAGACGTGTGCCATCCTCCCTGACCCTGAGAGTGCAATCCTGAACTGGAGTTAGGCTGGCATAAGCAAAGCCAGCAAAGTTTGGCCAGCACAAGGGCCACCATAAAGTGTGTTTGGACTACTCTCAGAGTCAGGGAGGATGGAGCACGTCTGTGTGCTGGTCTCTGTGACTCCGAGAGTGGTCCAAACATACTTTACGGTATCCCTTGTGCTGGCCAAACTTTGCTGGCTTAGCTTATGCTGGCCTAACTCAGTTTAGGACTGCACCCTGAGAGTGGTCCAAACACGCTATATGGTGGCTCTTGTTCCAGCCAAACTTTGCTGGCCTGTGTCAGTTTAACTCCAGGTTAGGATTGCGCCCTTAGCTCTGACTCTTTTTTATTCCAGTGCCAGGTTGGAAGATGGGGCACCACAGCCCCCATCTCTCAAAACATTGGCTACAGGCCATGATGGGTGGTGCAGCCTCCTTATTTTAGACGTAGAATGCCAGGTGCAGGAAAGCAGCAGGTTCTGGCGTCACATTGAGGGCGCTTTCAGACATGACATCACTTCCGGTGGGTCCCGGACAGATTGCCATTCTAAAACGTGACTCCCGGTGCGAAAAAGTTTGAGAACTACTCTACTGCTATACATTGTATAGGGCAGTGGGTTTTTCACGAGGATTCTGCAGCTCCCATGGCTGGTTTCAGTGATGTCATGCAGGGGGAATGCGGGGGAACTCAGTTCCACTAGTTAAAATTAGGGCTGACTCCGCCCACTTCATTCTCCCTCCTCCCCCCTCCCAATTCCTCTGCAAAGAGCTTTTCTTCTTGGTTGGCCAGCACTCAGAGGGTTAAAGGGAGCGACTTTAGGGGGTTCCTAGGGGGGCGAAGGCAGTGATGTCATTCAGGGGGAACGGACCAGAATGGGCGTTCCGGATCCTAACGGGCTCCGTGTCTGGTTCCGTGTTCCCGACAAGTGCCAATCAAAAGTGAGTTCCTGTTCTTAAATCATTTGAATGACACCACTGGCTGGTTTGTGAACCACTGGCTTAAGGTATGCCTCATACACCATGTTAACTATCTCAGAACGTCTTTATAAATATGGACAGAGCAGTCACAGGACCTGACATGCTGTGCGATTCATCAGCCCTCCAGAAGGAAGCCCTTTCATCATCTTTTCACTTTGTTGCCTCTCACAGATACAGGGGAAGTTCTTTTGGAAGGACTCACTACACAAAGATACTCTGCACACCCACGTGCTTTCAACACACAAGAGTCAGCATGCCACGGAGTTCCCTCCGTGAGCTATTTGCACAACGGAGGATGAAAACACTGACATTTGCTCATAAAGCCCACTGTACTCCCAGCGGAAAGGTCAACTGATTATGCTAAAACAATTTAGTTTTACCATTTTAATTAAAAATCCTCTGCGAAGTCACATAAGTCGCCATAGACTTTGCTGCAGATGCACCGCTGAAAATATAGTTACTAGCTGCTGATGCAGTGAAAAGAACAATGAGTAGAGATTTCTAATAATGACATGCCTGGGTGCAGCCATGGAAACCATGGAGCTTACTCTTCTACAAAGAGCATTCTTTAAACCAAAAGTTCTTGAAGTCCAGCTCATCCTGCAAGGCTACAAAAACTCCAGATAGATTATAGCCCAGCTCTTAATGATTACTTCACCTTCATTAGCTATCGAGACGAAGGGTATGCAAAGGACTGCAAACATGTATTCATGACTCTCATTAGCAAAAATGGCACTGGGCAAATCAATTTTCATGGATCCTGCTAGGACGGGCTTTCTAATTAGTGTATCATTAGGCAGCTAACTTCTCACCACTTCTCAGACATCAAACACACCTCACCCCAACGTATCACCCAAGCTTATAAGGAGAATGTTAATGAAAACACACCGATCGGTAGCATTAGTATAAAGAACACACAATAGGCTGTATTATTAAGCTCTCTGTTATCTCTATTTCCACCCCATGACTCAGTTTCCACTCTGTTAATGATCAGTGAAATCTGTTATAGTTACCAAGCAAAAAGCACCAGCATGCAAGGAAAGATCTCACATAGTTCCGACCCTTCTAGTCACACAATGCTGACGCTGAATCTCCTACTATGGACCTCAACATCAGAACAAGGAAACTGAAGATGAGAAAGGACAATTTGCGTCTTGCAATTTTGAGTGGAACTGCCTCTAAATGAACATAACGGGCAGCACAATCCTACCTCTCCCCTTGCATTGATGCTACGTCATAGCGTTGAGCCAAGGGATGGAGCGCCGGTGCGCAGGCGCCGACCAGCACCCCGGCATTGGCGCTCCGGTTCTGAAGCCAACGCTACTCATAGTGTCAGCTTTAGAGCGCCGACGGAGAGCCTCCCTTGCGCCGACTGAAGCCAGTCAGCACAAGGGAGGCTCCGTCCCATATCGAAACGGGGATTGGTGGGAGGGAGGGAACAGGACGTGGGCGGGCTTGGGAGGTGGCCATACCTAAGCCCATCCACAAGGCTGCGAAGCCACAATTTGGGCCGCGTGGCCTCCTCAGATCTGCACCCGCTCTTTAGCAAGTGCAGATCTGAGTAGCACATAAGGGGAGGCTGGAGCCTCCCCTACGGTAAGGGAGCAAGCGCTCTATGGTAAGGGGGGTTCCAGCCTCTCCTATGCAGCGTTGGATATGGCGCTGCCGAGTCAAGATTCAAGATTCAAATACCTTTAATGGCATAACTAAAAACAGGAACATCGACTTTTAACAAGACACATTAAAATTTAAAATCTGTTCAGTCAGGACAATAAAGAGGGGTTCTTCTCTTTGGCTTCTCATGTATTATTGGTCTTCACTATACAGCTTAAAAGACAGCTATCTGTCATAAGACTAGAATCCGTTGTCGAAAGAAGATTTTTCAGCATTTCAGGTGTCGAGACCTGACGCCTCGTTAATAAAATTGGATCTAAGAGTTTCTTTCGGGCCTCAGAGTGACGGGGGCAATAAAAAAATAGATGACTGATAGACTCGACCTCCGCCAGGGGGCAAGAGCAGAGTCTGTGTTTATAGGGAATACCCCTATATCTACCCTGTGTTACTGCCGATGGTAAGGCATTACATCGGGCGAGCGAAAAGGCCATTCCGGTGCTACATAGGATTGCGCCCCCAGTTCAGGAAAGTGAGTGCCTTTGAGAATGTGCAGAGTTGCCTTGCTTCACTGCTGAGAAATCACACCTCTTCCCATATATCTGGCGGGAGGAAGTATAGATTCAGGTTTCAGCACAATACACACCCTCTTTAGCAACCAACACTCAACAATTCAGCCAAAATTAATGCTATTAATATTCCATTAGAGAAAAAGCTGGAGATTCAGTTGTATACTTCTCTTGTAGCAGTGGCTAACCTTTTTGGGACAGAGTGCCACAAATCAAGTCAAAATTCTGCATGCCAGTTCTAGTAGCTTGGAATGCTTTGCGCTTCTCAAGTTGGAAGCAGGCTGAAGCACCTTGCTAGAGAGGCAGGAAGAAACGTTCGCCTGATTATATGTCATAGCAAAACCCGTACCGTTCGCCATGTCTTGTCCATCAGTTCCACAGGCTGGCTACCCATATTCTAGAGCAGTAGTTCCCAACGTGTGACAGTGCCGTCCTACAGTAGGCAAGGCGCCAATGCAACATTGTTGTGTTGGCGCCATGTCATTAGTGCCGACACGGGGGGGAGGCGCCATGCTGGCGCGAGGGAGGGAATGATGGGGGAGGGCATTTCTGGGCAGGCTGTGGGTGGGCTGGCAGGAGTGCTGGCCCGGGAAGGGGCGGGCTTCGGATTCAGCCTCATGGCCGAATCCTAAGCCCGCGCGGTCTCTTCGGATCTGTGCCTGCTGTTTAGCAGGCTCAGATCCAAGGAGTTCATAGGGGAAGCTGGCGTCTCCCTGCTGGCAAGGGCACAAATGTGCCCTTGTGCCAGGGAGGGTCCAGCCTCCCACAAGAAACACTGGACACAGCGCAGGCCTGCTAGCTTACCTGATCCAGCCCTGCTTAGGACTGTGCCCTGAGTCAGGACCGACCAGTGGGTGGCAACCCAATTTTTGATGGGTCACAACATTGACTAACTGACCAGGGAAATGTATTGAGCCTTAGGAATGGAGCCGCATGTACACATTTACTCACAAGTAGGCAAACATGCCTTGGTCCTCTTCAAAGGGCAGGCCCAATCCAATGAACAAGGAGCTCAACAAATACTCCAGAACCCGCTTCCTCAGTAAGAAGGATAAAAACAGAGTCTTGAGCAGCTGCTGAAGTGAAACTTTTTGTTTTAAGTAAAGTTCCGATAGAGTTTCATTTTAAAAAGTGGGTCCCAGTGCTAAAAGGTTTGGGAACCACTGTTCTAGAGCATAATTTTATACAGTCAGTTTGGAATATCAGAATTTGTCACCCAAATGAATGTATGGATAAATATTTTATTTATTTATCTTTTTTTTTTACCCCGCCTTTCTGCCCCATGGGCACCGAAGGCAGCTTATAAATAGCTTATAAGATTGGGTGCTTTATTTATGCTTCTGCTCCATTTCCTAAACTTGTGATGGTTAACAGTGAAAATAGATTCTCAGCACCCTCACTGTAGCTGTAGTGTAGCTCAGTGATGTCATGCAGGGGGTACGCAGGGGTACGCGAGTACCGGTTTCTAGGATTACAGCTGGCCCCGCCCATTCGCCCGCCCACTCGTCGACTCCGCCCTCTGCAATGTTTGAATTTCCTGCATGTTTGAGTTGCCTGCATGTTCTCAGAGCCAGGCAGGCAGGCAGGCAGCGAGCGGAGCCTTTCCTTTCCTTGCCACTGAAAAATGAGTTGCTCTGGGGTTTTAACATGATGCCAGGCCTCCTTAACATGTTCTGGGGGTGCTGTGGAATACTGTTGCAACTGTTGGGTCAGTTTAAAATCATCTGAGGCCTCAAAAAGGGCTTTTTTCATGTCACTTCCTGCCACGACATCACTTCTGGCTTATGACGTCACTTCCGGTGGGCGGGTCCTGACACGTGCCAATCAAAAGTGAGTACCTGTTCTTAAATCATTTAGATGACACCACTGGTGTAGCTTATATTAAAACATTGGAAGAATAAGTGCCCCCTATTACTACTCAATGGACTGATGGCCTTTTAATTGTCAGCGCAATCCTAAACCCCCCTTAGCGCCGGTGCTGCGCTCTTGCGCCAGCCGGACGCTGTCACGAATGTGCCGCAAAGCGCATCCGTGTCGGCGCTAAGGCGCTCGGCCGGCGCTCGCAGCAGTGCCAATGCTCGGGCACTGCGGCAGCACCGGCCGTGCACCAGGAGAGCATCGGCGCCACTCGGTCAGTGCAGGGCCTCTGTGAGGGCGTTCCAGAGGTGTTCCGGGGGCGTTACTAGGCGGTGCAGTGGGCATAGACCGTGGTTATGACGCGGTTGTGACATAGGACGGCCATAGTGCCAAAGCCTAAACCCCATCCCCAGCCATTGCAGCCTCAATTCGGGCTGCTCCAGCCCCCGTTCCTCTGTGCCTGCAAAACAGCAGGCGCAGATCCGAGCAGGCCCATAGGGGTGACTGGGGCTTACATGGGTGTAAGGGAAAAACCTCTCCTTGACCTGCACTTCGCTGCTGCTGCCGCCTCCTAATGGGCCTTAGGATATTGCCCTGCTATGTTGGCCTTACTAGGCTGTCATAGTATAGGAGATTTGGAAGCCTCTCTTAGATCTATATGCATAGTATATTTATTGTTTATGGAATATGGTGTACAGCAGTGGTTCTCACATTCTTAGCACCGGGACCCATTTTATAGAATGACCATCTATCTGGGACTCACCTGCTGGAAGTGTATGGTATGGCTGGAAGTGCTGTCATTGTGATGCCAGAGCCTGCTGCTTTCCTGATAATGCAGCAATAACTTGGGTTATTTCTCAGCCTTTTTCCAATAGAAAAGTAAATCAGAAAGGGAGGGGGAAAGCCTATTTACAACCTTGACACAAGCAAAACAACCACACAGCCTTCCCCCCTTTTCATCTTCCCATATTTTCAAGATGGCTGCCCTAGGACCCACCTGAAATTGGCTTGTGACCCACTGGTGGGTCCTGGCCCACAGTTTGGGAACCACTGGTTTACAGTATAATTTGCTGGAATTTTTCTGTAAATGTATACCCCCTTTATTTCCTTTCCTTTTTTGTTGTTTTGTTCATGCTTGTGTCACAATGCTTTCAGTGTATTTTTTTCTGACTTAACTCCCCCGCCCCCCCCAAATCATGATGGTTCCCTTGCTAGTCTCAGACAACAAGGATTGATCAGTTAACCAAGCGTCTTTTTTGCATGCTTGCTTTATGTTAGGATGAAACAAGAGAATACAGTCCTCTCGTGCATATTAACAGAAGCAGCTGCGTGATCAAGGTCCTATAATCCCCATATATGTGTCCATGCAGAATTATTCCACTTTATATGAGTTGCTTTTGCCTTAGGAAAAACCACAGTTCTGCAGCTCCTACCAAGCTTGCTTCTCCCAATTTCTGCCTCTCCCATCATATTTTCCCTTTCCTGGATCCTTCCTGCCATCACCATTTACATGAAACAGCATCTTTGCTCTAAAGAATTCAGCTGTTCCTGCTGCTTATCTCCCCCCACCTGAAGTCATAATCCTCAGTTTGTGATGACATAATAGTTTGCATGGCAGCCAATTGTGTTGCCACAAGCAGAGGATTATGACTTTAGGTGGGAAACCATCCCAAAGAGGAAGAAATGCAAGAAGGCAAAGTGGCTGTCTGACGAGGCTTTACAAATAGCTGAGGAAAGGAGAGAAGCCAAAAGCAAGGGAGAAAGGGAAAGATATACCCAACTGAATGCAGATTTCCAGAGAACAGCAAGGAGAGATAGGAAGGCCTTTCTAAATGAGCAATGCAAAGAAATAGAGGAAAACAACAGAATGGGGAAGACTAGAGATCTTTTCAAGAAAATTGGAGACGTCAAAGGACAATTTCATGCTAAGATAGGCACAATAAAGGACAAAAATGGCAAGGACCTAACAGAAGCAGATGAGATTCAGAAGAGGTGGCAAGAATACACAGAGGAACTCTATAAGGCCGATCTCAATGTTCCTGATAACCACAGTGGTGCAGTCACTGAGCTCGAACCTGACATCCTGGAGTGTGAAGTCAAGTGGGCTTTAGAAAGCCTCGCTAACAACAAAGCTAGTGGAGGTGACAGCATTCCAGCGGAATTACTCAAAATCTTAAAAGATGATGCTGTCCAAGTGCTGCTCTCCATATGCCAGCAAATTTGGAAAACCCAACAGTGGCCACAAGACTGGAAAAGATCAGTTTACATTCCAATCCCAAAGAAGGGCAATGCCAAAGATTGCTCGAACTACCGCACCATTGCACTCATTTCACATGCTAGCAAGGTCATGCTCAAAATCCTACAAGCTCGGCTGCAGCAGTATGCGAATCGAGAACTACCAGATGTACAAGCTGGTTTCCGAAGAGGCAGAGGAACTAGAGATCAAATTGCCAACCTTCGCTGGATCATGGAGAAAGCAAGAGAGTTCCAGAAAACATCTACCTCTGCTTCATTGATTATGCTAAAGCCTTTGATTGTGTGGATCACAACAAACTGTGGCAAGTTCTTGAAGAGATGGGAGTTCCAGACCACCTGATCTGCCTTCTGAGAAACCTTTATGCGGGTCAGGAAGCAACAGTTAGAACTGGACATGGAACAACCGACTGGTTTAAAATTGGGAAAGGAGTACGACAAGGCTGTATATTGTCACCCTGCTTATTTAACTTATACGCAGAGTACATCATGAGGAAGGCAGGGCTGGATGACTCACAAGCTGGAATCAAGATTGCTGGGAGAAACATCAACAACCTCAGATATGCAGACGATACCACTCTACTGGCAGAAAGTGAGGAAGACCTCAAGAACCTTTTGATGAGGGTGAAAGAGGAAAGTGCCAAAATTGGTTTGAAGCTCAACATTAAAAAGACTAAGATCATGGCAACCACTCCCATCACTTCCTGGCAAATAGAAGGGGAAGAAATGGAAGCAGTGACAGACTTTATTTTCCTGGGCTCCAAGATCACCGCAGATGGTGACTGCAGCCATGAAATTAAAAGACGTTTACTTCTTGGGAAGAAAGCTATGGTGAACCTAGATAGCTTAATCAAAAGCCGAGACATCACCCTGCCAACAAAGGTTCGCATAGTCAAAGCGATGGTTTTCCCAGTAGCCATGTATGGCTGTGAGAGCTGGACCATAAGAAAGGCAGAGCGTCGAAGAATCGATGCTTTTGAATTATGGTGTTGGAGAAGACTCTTGAGAGTCCCCTGGACTGCAAAGAGATCCAATCGGTCAATTCTGCAGGAAGTCAAGCCTGATTGCTCCCTGGAAGGACAAATGCTGAAGCTGAAGCTCCAATACTTTGGCCACCTGATGAGAAGAGAGGACTCTTTAGAAAAGACCCTCATGCTGGGAAAGATTGAAGGCAAAAGGAGAAGGGGGCGACAGAGGATGAGATGGTTAGATAGTGTCACCGAAGCAATGAATATGAAATTGGGCAAACTCCGGAAGCTAGTGGAGGACAGGGAGGCCTGGCGTGCTGTGGTCCATGGGGTCGCGAAGAGTCGGACACGACTTAGCGACTGAACAACAACAACAAAACAGCAGGAACAGATGAACACTTAAGAAACAAAGACCCAGTTTCCATGTAAATGCCTTTTGTCATCAAAAACAAGGAGAGAGAGAGAGAGAGAGAGAGAGAGAGAGGTCTATGTTAGTGTGAGCAGAATGGGTACCAGGCAGAAGCTCTTCAGTGATTTTCAGGCAGCATTCAGCTGCTCTTCCAAATGAACTTCATCAAAGGGAAATTTTACACATTCATAATACGTAAGCATCTTTGCCTTTCTGAGCAAGTTATCAGAAGTGCACAGTGTGAATCGCTGACATCCAATGACAGCTATTAGCTTGGGCCCAGCATTCATAGTTACATAAGAATCAATCCACAAGTCACTGTAGGGAGAAAAGGAAAGAATCCCAGAGTTCTAGGCAAGTGGAGACATTCTAGTTTTCACATGAACAGCATCAAAGGACAGTATCACTGCCCACAAAACTTTTACATTAGAGAACTAGCCTGAACCCTGTTTTCAATAAACACGCCAGAAATCATGGAAGAGACCAGGTTTTTGAACATTATCTCCCATTGTCCTTTTCTTATAACTGTCATCAAAATTTTGATTATTAAGTTCCTCAGGTCAGGAACCTGTCATTTGTTTTGCTGACTCAGTAAAGCACCATGTACATTGAGGGATTTTATTTCTGATTAATCTTGACTACCCCAAGAGGTAGTCCAAGATGGACTGGCTGATTAGACAGAGAGGGTAGTAAATTCATCTTTGAAGGTGGGAATGCTGCCAGTGGTGTTAAAATGGGCAGTGGTTTACCCACTTCTAAAAAAAAACAAAAACCTTCTCTGGATGCAACTGTATTAGATAACTATCAAACAGCCTCGAACATTCCATTTCTGGGCAAAGTGGTTGAACAGGTGGTGGCATCTCAGCTCCAGAGGGTTCTGGATGAAGCGGATTGTCTAGATCCGTTTCAGTCTGGCTTCAGACCGGGCTTCGGGACAGAGATGGCCTTGGTTGCTTTGGCAGATGACTTACGCCAGGTCTGGATGGAGGGAGTGCATCCTTGCTGGTCCTCTTCGACCTCTCAGTGGTTTTCAAAGCCATTGAGTATGGTGTCCTTCTGGGACAGTTGGCCAAGTTGGGGATTGGGGGCACTGTTTTGCAGTGGTTCTGCTTCTTCTTGGCTGACAGATCCCAGGTGGTGGTATGGGGGGACTGCTGTTCAGCACCTTGTCCCTTGGGGTGGGGGCACTGCAGGGTTCTATACTGTACCCCATGTTATTTAATATCTACTTGAAACTGCAGGGAGAGGTCATCTGGGGATTTGGGGTTGGATGACACTCAGCTCTATCTCTCCTTTCCACCAGGTACCAGGGTGGCTGTTTTGGGCCTAGAGCGTTGCCTAGAAGCAGTTGGGATCTGGATGAGGACGAACAAGCTGAAATTAAATCCAGATAAGACAGAGGTCCTTCTGGTTCAGAAATCCACAATGTGGGTGTTGGACTATCGTCCTGCTCTGAATAGAGTTGCACTCCACCTGAAAGATCAGGTTAACAGCTTGGGGTCTATTGTGGACTCACAGTTGCTCCTGGTTGCACAGGAGTGCCTTTGCCCAGGGCTTGTTGGTGCACCAGCTGCAGCCATAGCTGCCTCAGTTGGATCAGGCCACAGTCGTCCACACCATGGTGATATCAAGATCAGGTTATTGTAATGCACTCTACATGGGGCTGCCCTCGAAGACAGTCCGGAAGCTGTAACTAGTGCGGAATATGGCAGCTCATGTGGTCGCTGGAGGGCTGCAGTTTGACTTTGTTGGACCGCTGCTTCAATGGTTACACTGGCTGGTTCACTTGCAGGACCAATTCAAAGTGCTGGTTTGGACCTTTAAATCCCTTTACGGCTTGGGCCCAGGGTACTTGAGAGACTGCCTTCTCCCATACTCTCTGACCCATTCTCTTCAGTCATCTGAGGGGGCCCTGTTGGTTGTAATGCCACTGAGTGAGGTTAGGGGGATGGCGGCCTTCTTGGTGGTGGCACCGGTCCTATGGAATTCCCTCCCCTTTGATCTGAGAACACCTCCCTTGCTTTTAATTTTCCAGCAAGGCCCAAATACCTTATTTCAAAGAGCTTTTGACACCCTGTGATTCACAGGGTTTGATGACTACAGATGGGTGTACTTTTTTAGACCTCTATTATTTTTTGACTGTATGCTGTTGCTGTTGCTGATTGGCTTTTAATGTATAGTTTTATCATTTATGTATATTTTATAATTTTATGTGTTTTATCATTTATGTATTTTAACTGGTTGTTAGCTGCCTTGAGTGCCCTTTGGGAAGAAAGGTGAAGAACAAATCTAATAAAGGGCGCAATCCTAAACTGAGTTAGGCTGGCATAAACTAAGCCAGCAAAGTTTGGCCAGCACAAGAGCCATTGTAAAGTATGTTTGGACCACTGTCGGAGTCAGAGAGGCCAGCACACAGATGGCACACAGACGTGAGCCATCCTCCCTGACTCCGAAACACACTTTATGGTGGCCCTTGTGTTGCCCAAACTTTGCTGGCTTAGCTTATGCCGGCCTAACTCCAGTTTAGGATTGCGCGCTAAACAAACAAACAACTCATATTCTATCACTTGGTTTAAATTTACTGTGATTCTTATATAATAAGTTCTATTTTCAATTTTTAGTTTTTCGGCCATAACGTTTGATAGAATAAAGATACTACACTCTCGTGTTTCCCCCCCATTGAATTCCTCATGAAGTTCCATATCAAACAGTATATAACATGATAACATAATAACATATTATTCTTTAAAACTGCGATTTCACAATTTCGGTCTCTAGTGGTAATACCCCCCCCCCGAGGGTGGCACCCACGGTGCCCTCCCCTCGCCCCATAGTAAGCTACACTACTGGTCTTAGCGCTGTGAATTATCTTGTGTAGCCACAATACATATCACCAAAAATATTACCAGCTCTGACTAGTCCATGACAAATAAGAATACTTATTATTCACTGTTCTCTTACTCTTTCCCTTACATTTAGCTGCTTGTAATCCTTACATACTCTGGTTCTGCTTTTTGGGACTCAAATGTACAATACAGTCTGGTGGGCGATGAGGCTGAATTTGATCTCTGACTTGTAATCTCACAGCTTCTCTGTATGTTACACTTTAATTTCTCACCACCTCTCTGTGTTTGCACCTCACAAAAATCTGGAGCTTAATTTGCAATTACTTCATTATCTTTTGCAGTGTATGGAAAAATTGAAATTCTTGCAAACATATGAATGTACAGATATAAGAAAGCCCAAAAGAGAAATGTTGAGTAGCAGTTAATTTATTGAAACAAAAAAATGAAAACAGAATTTCTTGAAAGAGTAAAATGAGGGGAAAGGGATTAGCAATACATTAATTAAATTTACCATGGGTCTTTTGAAAAAATATATATTTCACACAATCTTCCCTTGAGCAAGCAATAAAACTGGATGGGACCCAAAACTGAAAACTTTGAATTGGTATTTAATAATTGAGGTACACAAATTGAACATAATTTTCTGGCAGCTGATGTGTTTTAATGACGAATCAATATTAAAAAACAATACAGAAGAAATGTTAAGATGATTCCCATACTCTTTTCCAAGTTAACTCTGTTGAAAATTTCAACTACAAAGATATCTAAGGCAAGAATTCAAAAAAAGATTTGTCATAAAAATACATTTAATACTTAGGGGTGGTTTTTTCGGTGATCAACACAGAACGCTAAATAATGAGAATTTCTATTCAAACGCTAAATAAAATGAAATTTAGATCAAATTGCAAAATAACACCACGTTTGCATATTTTTGACAGAGTTTGACACTAATTTAGATCAATTTCACAAAAATAACACTACTTTTGTTTATTTTTGACACAGTTTTGAGGAATGCACAAATAGTTTTCAGCAAGGGATCAGGAGGAGGAGGAGCAGAAATAGGAGGAAGTTTGCTTAAACTATGAACATGCGTGTCCATAGTTTACAGTGCATGCTGGGGTGGCTTTAATGAAATGTGGCAGCAGTAAGCAGTAGCATCTTGCTGCTCCAAGCAGCAACCAGAGTACAACTTGGGAACTTTTGAGCAGGTCATTTTGAACTGGAGTATGTGTGCCAGTAATTGCTTGCCTTTGTAGGGCCATTCACCCTTATCTATTGCTCTGTTGGTATAATTTTCAATAAAAATTTGGATAAAAACACGTAACACCGCAATTTGCAATTTTAATCAAGAAATTTTGAAAAAAAATCACATTCATACGTTCGCAATCACGGGGCTAGGGCACTCTATCGTTTTGGGGTAAACCTTATTGCTTTGAGCTGAGTCTCTGCAGTCAGGGCTAATCTTGCCTGTGAAGCTAAGAGTCAAGAGACTATACTGTCCTCATAGAAGACTGTTTACTTTTAGCTGTGATCCCAAGGTCACAGCTTGGATGTGTGCAGAGGATGTGTGCTTCGTTGCCTTGAATTACAAGTTGCTTAAAGACACACCCTGTTAAATTCACTTTTAATATTCGTGATGCAAACAGGCTCTGGGCTTGTTATAAGGCATATGGGCCTGTGAACTCAGTGGTGTCATCTAAATGATTTAAGAACAGGTACTCACTTTTGATTGGCACGTGTCGGGACCCGCCCACCGGAAGTGACGTCATAAGCCAGAAGTGATGTCGTGGCAGGAAGTGACATGAAAAAAGCCCTTTTTGAGGCCTCAGATGATTTTAAACTGACCCAACAGTTGCAACAGTATTCCACAGCACCCCCAGAACATGTTAAGGAGGCCTGGCATCATGTTAAAACCCCAGAGCAACTCATTTTTCAGTGGCAAGGAAAGGAAAGGCTCCGCTCGCTGCCTGCCTGCCTGCCTGGCTCTGAGAACATGCAGGCAACTCAAACATGCAGGAAATTCAAACGTTGCAGAGGGCGGAGTCGACAAGTGGGCGGGCGAATGGGCGGGGCCAGCTGTAATCCTAGAAACCGGTACTCGCGTACCCCCGCGTACCCCCTGCATGACATCACTGTGTGAACTACACCCATGTTGAGCTCCAATCTGCCCAGTGGGCCTATTCAGATCTATGCCAGCTAAATCCAAGATGTCTGATTGTCAGAGGCAGGCTCGAGGAAGGTGAGTAAGCTTTCCAACAAAGTCCAGGCAACTGCCTGACTTTCTGACCCTTCCTCTGAGCCTACCTGGAGTACAAACCAGACTTGGGTAGCGTCCTGGATTTAGCCAGCACCTTATTGTTCCCCCAACAGAATACCAAATTGTACTCCCAGATAGTTCCAACAAAAAGAAGGTTTTTATTGTAAGAATTAATACATTTAAACTTGGTTACAAAGGACACTTAAAGCATACCGGTATAGTAGAATAAAAACAACAAAACTAAATACATGCTACGCTCATAGACTTTTAACACAGGCTATCACTAAAATACTTTCCTGAGCTGGATGTTCCCCATTTGCGCAAAGTCAGCTTGGATCAAGTCAAGGTTCCACTCGCATGTCTGAAACAGTCCCCAATCAAGGGGCTGAATGAATACACCAATTCCTTAGAGATTCTTATAGAGCTTGTACCAGGCACAGGTTTTCTTAATTACCGTTCTGCTTAACATCAGAGGGCTCATCAGGAAATTTACTGCAGCTGGTTGGCATTTTTAGGGCGGGCCATCTGGCCTTGGGAAAGCTGTCCTCCCTTCCTTTCCCACCATCGCCTGATAACACTAGGCCAAACTTTGACACCTCCTGTACTGATTGTTTTATGAGCCCTTCTTCCTCCCTCCCAACCTGCATAGCTCTATCCAAGATGGAGTCAGGCCTGTAACCACACAAGCTGGTTTCCCATAATCCTTCACACTGATGTATTGCTAGGAGGCATGTTAGGATACGGCAGAGGAGGCCACTGCTGATCCCACTCCTCCCAGGCATGATCCTCCCCCCATTCTACCCTCCCCTACCCAGACATTCTCCCTCCCCACCTCCATGCCCCTGTGCCACTCTGCTCCTTGCATGGAGTGCCATGGATTGGCCTTCCTGCCGCTTATCCCAGAGCTGGCGTATAAGAGCTTTACGGCACTTTTACGACAGCTTCCACCAGTGCAGCAACTGATGTGCCAGCACAATACAAGGTATGGATTGCGCTGTTAGTCATCATCCTTCAATCAAAGCCTTCTCCTACAATCTCACTTCTCATACAGCAAAAAAAGAGCAAGGGTTCCAACTTTTGACAATGTTTATTGAGGAGAAGATTCATTAGCAAATGTAATCTGGATAAAATGCAGTACTGAAGAGACAAATGTTACAAGTTACCGCCTTCTCGTTGCTTTTCCATGCTCCTTTCTAACCTTCAATTCTTTGTCCTAATTTTAACTAATTTAATCAAGTTTAAGGTCACACGTTATTGCAGAAGTCGAGGCTGAGGATGGAAAT
This sequence comes from Lerista edwardsae, assembly GCA_029204185.1. NCBI lineage: Eukaryota > Metazoa > Chordata > Lepidosauria > Squamata > Scincidae > Lerista > Lerista edwardsae. The sequence goes on along the minus strand of JAJKFI010000007.1, from coordinate 12,122,804 downwards.
AAATTGCTGCAGAAGTGTGCTAGAGAGATAAGAGTTTGGTCTTTGCAGGCAAAAATTGTTTTGATAGACAGGAGTAGATAATACAACCAAATACAGGGATTATTGATAAGGAAGCCACAAATCACTACAGCAAGTCAAATCAAGCCTTGGAAGTTTATTCATAGCAAATCGCCCTGTAAAACGTTAAAGGAATCTGCTCATTTCTTGTAATGGCCCCATCATATGAACTGCCACGCGGGTCCGAAGCAGAAAGCATGCAGCGTAAGGGCTTAGCATAATCGATCAAATAGGCAAGTTGTACCAACACCTGGGCTAGACAGCAGAAAACCAACAACTATGGACACACACAAAAAAGCACATGAGCTATTGCCATTTGGGGAAAGGGTGGATGCCAAGCTTTTGATTGCTGCTTGACGGCTATACAGGTTCATCAGAATGGTGGAGAACGGCCCACATTAACAATACACTGTCAGAGGCAAGAAACAGGGTTAACACAAGGGAAAGACGGCTCATTCTGGATTTAATCTTTGCCTCCTTTAGCATGATGTTCATGCCTACTTTCTTCCATCCTCTCCACTTGACTTCCCCAATCTAGCTTCTACCCTCTGCACCCCGCTGAAACTTGCTCAGCATCACCCAGGTGATCGTCTCATTTTCAATCTCTTCCATCCTTGCCCTCCTTGACCCTTCTCTGCTGCCTTTGGCACAGTTGACCCAGCTTGACTCTCTCCATGTTTCAGGTTTCCGTGACTCCATTCTTAGCTAGCTCTCCTCCTATCTGTCAAACTGCTTGCTCAACGTTGCCTTTGTTCTTCGCCTCTGTAGGGGTCACTCAGGGTTTCTCCTGGACTCTCCAACCTCTCTCATCGATTGCACCCACAAAACTGATTTCAGTAGCATCTACTGTATGTCCTGATGACATTCAGTTGTACCTTTCAACCCCAGGCCTTCCTTCCTCTGTTGAGACCTATATCTTTGCTTATTTGTTTGAAGTCTCCATGGTTGTTATTTTTTTGGGGGGGGGGGTCTTATCAAACTCAACACATCAGTGTGGCTCTGTGTGTAGTCCAAGCACCCACATAGAACAGCACCCACTGAACAGCACCCCGCATTGGCACTACTCACACAGCGCAATCCTACAGACTACGCAACGTCGGCACAACAGGGTTGCACTGATGCTGCGCACTTAGCACCGATGCGGGGGCACCGATTGGCACCCCTGCATTGGTGCTAAGGCAACAGGACTGGCTCTGCAGGCAGTGCCAGTCCCGTTGCACCCGTGTAGCACCTCCCTAGCATTGGCCGAAGCCTGCTGGCGCGAGGGAGGTGCCATGACGGGGTGGCTTGGGGATTGGTGGGAGGAGTGTGGGAGGAGGGCAGGATGTAGGCGGGATGTGGGTGGGTCCAGGATTCGGCCATACATCCTAGACATGTTTGGGAGGCCGCACGGTCTCCTCGGATCTGCACCTGCTGTTTAGCAGGCGCAGATCTGAGGCGCCCATAGGGGAGGGTAAGGGAGCACACGTTCCCTTGCCATGGGAAGGCTCCAGCCTGTCCTAAGCAGCACTAGGATAGCGTTGGCCCATCAGCCTCGCCAGTCCAGCGCTACTTAGGATTACGCCCAGTGGTGTCATATAGCCGGAACGCTCCGCCAGCCTAGCTCTGCCCACTCGCTGCCATTCACCCCACTCCGTGATGGACAGGGCACTGCGAAGTGCCCGTGGCCGCGGAGGGGGCACCTGCTCACTGGGGGGGATGGGTGGGGGGCACGCTGGGTGCCTGGGCAAGCGGCGGTGGGGTGCGTCATCTGAGGATAGCCCGCGCGGTGGGTGGGACGGTGGTGGAACTGGAACGGATGGGCTGTCAATCACAGGTTAGTCCCGGTCAGCATTTCAGTTCCTAGAGCCTTGGATTACACCACTGATTGCGCCCTCAGGCTGACATTATCAGTAGCATTGGCCCGAGAGTGCTAAGGGAGAGCCTGCCTTGCACCAGCCAAACTCAGGGAGTTCTGGGGAGGCAGGTGGGGCTGGAATGCAGCCATTAGGCCACATCCTAGGCCCCAATTCAAGCCGTGCTGCTTCCCTGGACCTGCACCCACAATTTCACGGGCGCAGATCTGAGAAACCCATAGGGGAGGCTTGAGCCTCCCCTGGTGTAAGGGCACACGGAATACTGTGAAGTATATTTGGACCACTCGCAGAGTCAGGGAGGCCAACACACTGATGTGTGCCATCCTCCCTGACTCTGAGAATGGTCCAAGCATGCTTTATGGTGTCCCTTGCGCTGGCCAATGTTTGCTGGCCTAACATGCCGGCCTAACTCCAGGTTAGGATTGCGCTCTCAGTCTGAGTGCCAGACATGGACTGAGGATAACTGAATTCAAACCATCATTTGGCCCCGAAGCTAGCTGGGTAACTCTGATTAGATGCTATCCCTCAGTTTACCCTCACAGAGCTTTTATGAGGATAAAATGGAGGAAGTGTCATATATACCGTTGTGAGCTCATTAGAAAAAGGGTGGGATAAAAATGCAATAAATATATAGGAAATTCTCCACTACTTTTAATTTTTCCCAAGTTGCCTTTTCTTTGTTCAGTTTCCATACCTGTGGATAAACATCACTATTTGACCTTGTGATCAGGTATGCAGCATTGGTTTCAATTTTGGTTCTTCTCTTTTGCTCTTCTTTTGTTCTTCAATTAGTTGCCAAGTTATGTCACTTCTTACTGTACAAGAATGGAAAAAACAACCCCGCATTCCCTTCTATCCACTGATTCATGCTTTGGCAATCTCCTGCCTTGACTACTGCCAATTTCGTTTCCCTGGTCTTCCTGCTTGACACTGAAGTCCTCAAACTTCTATGCAACACTTTGTTGCCAGACAATTTACTACTGCCATTGCTTGGACCACATGATTACAGTTGTCATGAGAAATGAATGGGAGGAGCTCAAAATAGCCACTTCCACGATCCATTCCTTGAGAGCAGATGTGGGCCAAACACAACCCAACACAAGCTGCTCGGGTTGTGTTCATGCCAGTCTGGCAAGGCGTATTCCTCATCAGCCTCATGAAAAAAGTGAGTCGTGAGGAGGGGTCAGTGGCGTCATGCAGCCGGAACGCTGGGTGGGAGGAACGGGTGAGCAGCAGCTCGCCCGTTGCGTTCCGCTCCGTTCCGCCGTCTTCCCCACCCCCGTGGCGGTGGGGAAGACGGTGAAACCGTTCGACCCGCCCAGCGTTCCGGCTGCATGATGCCACTGGGAGGGGTTTGCAGGAAGAGAGAGATGTTGTACTGCTCACATGATGATGGAGGAATCGCTCCATTTTGCCCTAGCCAAACTCGGGGAGTTCTGGGGAGGCGGGTGGGGCTGAAATGCAGGGGTGGGGAGGGTGGGAGGGCCCAGCTCCATGCCACTTTCTTCCCCAGCGCGCCCAGCTTCCTCACTGGCATCCATGGCAGCCAGTACACCACACTCTATGGGCACGATGCCTCTGTTCCAAACCGTCCTCGAGGGTAATGCTGTTTGAACGTAAATGCCACACTTCCTCTATGGACACCTTCTATGGATAGTTTATAAAAAAAAACACATGACATATTTAACACCTAATACATGACCACGGAAGCATGTCCTCGGACAAAAATGCCAGCTCTACAGGCTTAGAAACGGAGATGAGCACCGCCCGCTACAGTCGGTCACGACTAGACCATTCTTTATTATTATTATTATTATTATTATTATTATTATTATTATTATTATTATTATTATTATT
>JAJKFI010000007.1:12094760-12110184 GCA_029204185.1 Lerista edwardsae | reverse complement strand
AAAAAAACCAACCACAGATATAGCCCATTATTTCTACATAGATCTTCATCCTTTCATACTGCATGAGTCACAGCCCCACTGCCACGATACCTTTATGGCTCATGTCAAATTAAAAGCAGGAAATCTAATGGATCTTGTTAAAGATTAAACAGACGTGAAGATGCCTAGTTCAAATTAAACTTAACACCTCAGCTTGCTCACGTCAATTTTCTCAAGCACAGGGAAAAAGGTAATTGTCAATTAATGAGACCATTCACGTGTGTGGGAGGGAGAGGGTGCAGAAATCAATAACATGGAACAATATGGAGCTATATAATCTCAATCAGAGTTCTATAATGGAAAGGCTTTCAGACAGATATTCATATTCATACCTTTATTTGGCATACAATAATATAAAAACATAAACATAAAATACATGATATAATTACCAATAACCATATCAAGTTCCGTTTAACTATATCACCTATTCAAGAGAGCCGGCAATACGATGATTGTTAGTGTTAATAATGCGCACCAAAAAGAGAGCCAATTGATTGACCACAACAAGATCCTCAGAATCAAATAAGAAATTTAAGGTCACCTCTTCTCTGTCCAAACCTAACTTGTACATAAGAGCTTGGAAAAATAACTCTCTGCTCTTTAAATGTAAAGGGCAGTGAAAGAGTAGATGCACTAGAGTTTCAATACTATCCTGTTGGCAAGGGCAGAGTCTTTCAATATAGGGTACACCTTTAAACCGACCCCACAGGACTTCAGAAGGTAGAACATTACAACGGGCCAACGTCATAGCCCTACGTCTTACAGGGGTGTCCAAAATATACAAATAAGGTGGTATTTGGCCAATATTCATTCGTAATTGAAGGGAAAGGGGCGAGCAACGAGTGTTGGCCATCTTCAGTAATTTTTGGTCATGCGCTTCTAATAATTTCCCCTTGATCAATCTAAAAGCTTCAGACTGTGAGACCGAGCCGAATAGATCTGAATCAAACCCCAATTCAACGAGTTTAGAAGACCAGGGCTCCGCGGAAAAATAAGTATCCAAAATCATACACTGAGTCAGGTCGTTGTCAGCCTGTGAGTAAAACACTGAAAGCCAAAGTTTTGTCACGCGGATCCAAGCCACAGTTTCAATCATTCGTAGTCCAGATTCTAAACATAACACTGCATACGGGACACAACACGGCAGACCCAGTATCTTTCTCAAAAAGGATGCCTGCACTTGTTCAATTAAGTGATTGAGATCTCGAATCCATAATGGGATACCATACAGTATAATAGCGATACATTTAGCTGAGAAAACTTTAATTGCCGCTGGGATGAATGAACCACCTTTGCTGAAAAAGAAATTACAAATGGCCTGAGCAGACGAAAAAGCGGCCGTACGCACGTAATTGCGTTGTGCCGTCCAGGACAAGTTGTATGTAAAATGAAAACCAAGGTATTTGAATGATTTTACTTGTTCTAACTCCGCTTTGTTGAGCCTCCATTTTCTTGGCTTCCATGACCTAGCGAACACAAGAATTTTGGATTTCTCATAGTTAAGTAAAAGCTTATTAGCTGTAAAATACTCAATGCTTTTATTCAGCAACCTTTTAAGGCCGATACGAGTTCGAGAAATAACTGCCGCATCGTCGGCGTAGAGAAGAATCGAAACATGACGATTTCCCAATTTAGGAGGATGGCCATTAGATATTTCTAAGCAGGGAACCAGGTCATTTAAAAAAATGTTAAACAAAATTGGGGCCAGCAAGCAACCCTGCTTAACCCCTCTATTAGAGGGGAATTCCTTTGTTAAGCTCCCAGTTTTAGAGGTACGGACTTGGCACACGTTGTTGGAGTATAAACCCTTGATAAGATATAAAAGTCTTTTATCTATTCCAAGGGTTTGTAATTTGTGCCAAAGTAAATCTCTATCTACGCAATCGAACGCCGACTTGAGGTCAAAAAAGGCCACATACAGTTTTGATTTAAGGTTTACAACATATTTAGTGGCCAGGTGTTTTAATATGAGACCATGATCTATTGTTGATTTGCCTCCTCTGAACCCTATCTGCTCAGGCCAAATGATGTTATATTGTTGGGTCCACGAGCGCACCTTGTCCAACAGATATTTGGCGTAGAGCTTACCGACAATTGACAAGAGACTAATCGGCCTATAGTTTGCTGGATCATGAGGATCACCCTTCTTGTAAATTGGGACAATTACAGAATTGAGCCATGCTTTAGGAAAAAGTCCCGTGACATTTACAGCAGTAAATAGTTTACTCAGCAGAGGAGTCCAAAAAGGTGCGTCTGCCTTAATCCAGTCCGCTGGGATAGCGTCTGCACCAGCAGCTTTACCCAGCTTAAGGCCTTGGATAAGAGGCAAAATCTCCTCCTCGGTTACCGGTGGCCAGGCCGGTAGATTTATTATATCTGGGGAGACATTAGGTACATCCTCCTTATCCATGACAGATAGTAATTTGGCAAAGTGGTCAATCCAGGATTGATTTGTTATATTGCTTATTGGATCTGGGGCATTTCTAAAGCTCCCACGCGTGATGTTCCAAAAGGCTTTAACATCATTTTGAACTATAGCAGAATGCAACTTATGCCATTGGTCTTTAGAAAATTCCTTTTTCTTCTCTCTAATCATGCTTTTAAAGGCGACATTTGTCTCAAAGTATTCCCTAAGTGTCTTTTGGGTGTTCTGAGCTCTAAATTTGGCAAAAGTTGTCCGCACTTGGGCTTTCGCCTGCCTGCACTCCTGATCAAACCAATTTGAACGCAAGAGGCCTTTTCTGTTAACTGTGGTCGATTGTAGAGAACCCAGGCTATCAATCATTTGGTTAGAAAATAATTCGTAAGATCGCACAACCGTCTCAAAATTCGTGGCAGCTAACATGCTAGTACAATGTTTCTTATTCACTTCAAATTCCAGTAAAGTATGGATCCTGGGGAGGGTATTATCATCCCAGCGAAGTTTAAATAACATAGGCCCCTTGTCAGGGTGCAGAGGGCAAGTCGTACACGCCTGCACGTTGATTTTAAACCAGACCCTCAGGGGTAAATGATCACTCAATATCAAGTCATCCACCGAAAATCCATCCACCAGATTCAACAAGGGGAGCGAAACTAAAATGTAATCAATAATACTACAACCAAGTGCGGAGATAAAGGTGAACTCAGCCGAGTTTGGGTAAATCGAAATACCGTTGAGCCACATCATGTTCATTTGAAGGGTAAAATTTGCCAGGCATGATCCTGCTTCATTCAAGATTTTATCTTTTGAGTGCCTTACCCACTGATTCAGAGGGAGGCCGGTTTGTTCATAATCCCAGGCCGAGATTTTATGATAGATTTGGTAATCATTACCCACTCTAGCATTTAAATCCGCACCCAGTATAAGGAGAGCCTGGGGATATTTTCCACTCAGTGTTAAACAATATTGAGTGAAGCTATTCCAGACCGTCCAGCATCGGTCCTTAGTACCTTGAGGAGGGATATAAGCGTTAATAATTAACAACGTTAATTCTCTGCACTGAACCTTAACAATCAAGATACTAAAAGAAGTTTGGGACTTCGCAATCAGAGTAGCTTTCCATAACTCTTTTACTAGGGTAACAAGACCCGCTTTAGGGCGTCCACGCCTGTTATTTTTAACAGCTGGTAAATGAAAGGGTTGGTACTCAGTCAATGAGAAAGGCTCCTCAGACCATGTCTCCTGCAAACATATGATATCATTTTGTGTCAGATGATTTAAAAAGTCAGGGTCATGCCCCTTTTTCTTTAAACCGGCCACGTTCCAGGAGATCACTGAAAATTTATCAGCCGAATGGTTTTTTGCCTGAGGATACGGAGGGAGGGCAGGAAGATGCATAAAGTCCGAGGTAGTGTTCTCTTTCTCTAGTCAAGTTGGAGCAAGCCACCACTCTTCTCTTGAAAACCCCCTCTTATGTCTTTTCTCATTAAAGCCGCTCATTTGCCCAGATCTTGACAGTTCACCATTCCCATCCTCACGAGTCGACTTTACCCAGCAATCTGCAGAGGAGAGGGTCCGCTTCTTGGATTTACCTCTGGGTAGACCACCATCGGCCATCCTTGGTTTGGATGGATAGTTAGAGTTGGTGTAGATCTTGGCTCTTTGGGGGGAATGTCCACGCCGGGTCCTATTCTCCAAACAACTATCTTCTACCCAAACCAGGGGAGAATTACAATCACTGGTTGTCGATCCTAAGTGGGAGGACGGCTTACGGAGTGGAACACTATACCTCCTAGATGTATGGATGCCAAGAGTCTTACGTCGTCTTAATGGAGTGTTGTTTGGAGAAGACACAAATGGGGGGTATGCATTGAGCGGTCTCACATGCCTCGCCGAACGTACGTCGTACTTCCTAACGTTCCTGGGTGCATGGTGAATACGAGGCTGAGAGGGCCTCGTGTAATTCCAATGTCTTGGATTACGTATGTCCCCAGATGTCTTGTAGGGGAATTTCCGTTTAAAAGCCAGGGGCCATCTGCCACTGGGAGTCTCTGGGTGGTCCCATTTAAAGGATATGTGTTCGTGTTTAAATTTGTACAATAGGTTCCAAAATAGCTGTGCACTCACAGAATTTCTAAACGTTAGGAGAATCCTACCTCTCTTAACAGAGGGCACAGAAGGATAGCAACACTCACAGATAAACGACTCCTCATAAGGCCAGTCCGATCCCAATGTTGTCAGGATGGCAATTTTGACCTGATTTGCAGTCATCCATAGGTCCTTCGCGCGTCCCAGCTTCCAATTAAAGATGGTTATATAGTGGTTATCATGATTGGATTCCTCTAGCGTTTTAACAGTGCTAGTTCTACAGTCTTGTGCAGTATTGTAGTTACCAGGCCGAGGATCTGCCCCCTGGAGCACAATATTACCAGTCCCTAGATCGGGTATGTGCTGAACGGGGGTTCCCGCAGGACTCTCTTGCCAGGTATCAAGAATCATGACATCCTCGTTGGAGAATGACAGGTTAAAAGAGGCTTGGGCTGGATGCAGGGGGAGGTTTGTAATCAACCCTGGGGATGGAAGCTCTGTATGAGCCATGTGCTGCTCAGAGACAGATTGTGAAAAGCTCACCTTGTTATTAAGGCAATTTAGCACAGGCTCCCTGCTGCTAGAATTTTTTGTCACTGTGCTGTTTCCTTTACTAACAGAGCAAGGAGTACAGTCGGATGCCTTATCAAATACCATGGGCTGAGCACTCATTTGAGCGAGTCCATGCGGGTCACCACAGGACAAAGTAAGAACAGCATCAATCTTGGATTTTATTTCAAGTATCTCTTGGAGCAACAGTTTTAGCTTATTAAAGGTGTTCTTAACTGTCATTGCCACAAGGGAGCATTGGTCTCTCATTTGGATATACACTGGGTGGATTCGATGTTCCGGGGAGTCAGAGGAAGTCGAATTGTTGTGCATATCCCCTAGACCAATGCAGTCTTTGAGAGGCGAGATGGAAAAACCCGGGGCATCCCGGGAGATGGCCTCAGGCCATGTAATTTTCTCAAAAAGTGAGGGGTCTAAAGTCCATGTGCCAGTGTCTATAAAAGAGTCCACAACATCATTTGAAGGGGGGCAATCGCTATTGCTAAGATCCCCATGGATAGGCTGTGGAGACAACATTGGGACTTCCAAGGAAGCCCGCCCTTCCTGATTACATAGTGATCTTGTATAGGCAAAATTTTCTTGTAGTGCAGTCTCAATTAGATTTGTTCGGGGCACACAATAATCCACTATCTGTTTCTGCGCACCATTTCGGGGTTTAGACGATAGCACTTTTTTCCCCGCCTGCGCTCTAGTCATCACCATTTTAAGAGCAACAGTCTATTGTCCTTCAAAGAGCAATGATGCAATGCTTGCCAATCATACAAGATAAACAAAAGGGGGGGTAATCACCACTGGATTGGAGCGATATTTTGTTGAAACATTCACTCCACAGGCTGGAGTAGCGAGATGACAAAACTGGGCTAACAAGAAGCCTTTATCTTCCAAGTCTGGCTATAATCCTGAAAAGTTGCCTTTAGAAGCCATGGAGCACATTTCTCATTTCTCGGCATTCGGCATTCAGCCATCGGTGTTCACAGAGGGAGATAAATAAACAGCGTAACTTACTGCCCCGACGCCATCTTTCACCACTTCATGCAGACGAAAGGACTAAGAAAGGCGAGCAGTTTGTAGTTTTTTCTTTGTTCAACAAGGTTAACGTCCTTGGCTCTAATCACCGAAGATAAGAAGAAGAAAAAAGGCTCTTTGAAATAAATTACAACTTGAAAAAGTCAACAAAAAGATAAAAGGAACACGGAGCTCCCACACTCCATTACAGAGTAATTGGCTACTCTCTTGTGGCTCATCCTCTAAGCTACACAATAGTCCAATTAAAATGTAACATTGCAGCAGTGCAGTTACTTGGTTTCTATATGCACCAGTCAATGTTTGTACAATCCAACTTTGCAAATAGAAGCAAAACCTGCTTAGAATGGCAAAAACACACAAGGATGCAAGGTGATAAATCTGTAGGACTGTATTTGACAGTCAAATACCTTTTAATGAAACATAATACAGCAACGAAGGACAAAGAGTGCCGCAGCTCAGAGATCAATTTATTGTAACACGAGTTTTCATAGCTTGCAGCGGACTTCAACAGGTTCACTGAGTTGTGGTCATAATAAGCATAACGGTCTCTGGGGTGGGGGGGAACAGCGTTCTTTATCTTTTGAGGTTGCAGATCATTATATTTTTTAGAAGGATCAGTCACATTTTCTAAGCATGTATAAGCAAACAACACCAATATCCATGGCCGTCTCACTTCTTTTGGATCCACATAGAGCAGTGCTTCTCAAACTATGGGTCGGGAACCACTCCGTGGGTCACAACCAGCGGCGTCATGCTGCCGGAACGCTGGGCAGGAGGAACAGGTGAGCGGCAGCCCGCCCGTTGTGTACCGCTCCGTTTTGGGGGCGGGGAAGACGGTGAAACGGAGCGGTACGCAACGGGCGGGCTGCCGCTCACCTGTTCCTCCCGCCCAGCGTTCCGGCAGCATGACGCCGCTGGTCACAACCCGATGTTAGGTGGGTGTCACATCTGTCATGGCGGGGCAGTGAAGATCCTCAACAAGAGCTGGGTGCAAGGGCGGCAACGGGGCTTGGCGGTGCTTACGGCGCCTCGGAAGGATGCTCTGGACACCGGCTGTCGGTTTGCAGAGGTTCTTTAATATGGTCAGTGCCTTTACATTTATCGAGTCCTGTTGCTCCACAGGGCCTAATCACAGTCTATAGCGAGCGGCGCCGTGCCTGGCGTGCTCGCAGGTCTGGTCTTGGCCACCTCCATGGAGTGGCTGGGCCTCTTTCCTCGCTGCAGGGGTCGTGACTTGGCAGGTCCCAGTTGGACTGGGTCTTGCCTCGCCAGGTCTGTGCCCGGAGGCCGGGGCAACTCTTGCCCTTGATCCCGAGGCCTTGGCCCACACGGTGGCAGTCGGGGACCCTTGCCAGGGTCCTGTCGGGAGAGGCACCCCTGTCAGGTGGACTGGTCCCCCTTGCTGGAGGCCTCCGCAAGTGTGGGCTCCAAAACCCATACGGGTAAGGAGTTTGCGAGTCTCCCTGTACATCCTCCTCCCCAGCTGGCCAGCCAGACTGCCCCCTCCTGCCAAGCTGGGCTTCTTTTTAAGGCCCAGGCTCAACCTCCAGGCCCTGCCCTTTCCTTCCCATGATCTCCCGAGTCTTCCCTCAAGACCTTCCCCTGCACCGGCATAAGGCCTGGGGCTGGATCCGACACCTGCCCTCCTGGCCAGAGGTCTAGATAGGCCCTGTTCTTCCCTGGGTGTAAGGGCCTCCAGCCTTCTATGGTTGGTGAGGCCTCCTCACTTGGCCCCTTCCCCGGGGCCGGGTGTCTCCAGGGGTCACCCCCGGCAAACCCCCTCTGATGGTGGTCATCCCGGTCCTATCTGGGGTGACAGTGGGTCACAGAAAGCTGGAAGCATATATATTCCTTTATTGAGTGTTAACTGTTTGAATTTTCAAGTGAAGGTTTGTTTTTTAATTGATTGTAATTTGGTGCTTTTGTCTTCATCTTGCTTTCTGTCAGGGATGTTTCATGGTTGTGCAGTTGCTGCAGTCCAAGAATGGCAGTTTACATTCCAGGAGTGTCATTTTATTATGTCACAATAATGGCACTCCCTGCTTGATGATGTCACTTTTGGCTATGACATCACTTCTGGTGGGTCCTAACACAAATGTCAAAGTGGGTCTTGGTCTAAAACATTTTAGAACTACTGACATAGACAATAAGTCAACTTCTATGTAGACCCCTGGCAGGCTATCAGATTACTAACTGGCCAATCCAATGTCAAACACTGAATCAACAATATTCTCCTCCTTCTCCCCCACCTCGTAACACTGTAGATTTTGGCTACAATCCTATGCACACTTATATGAAAAAACCCCCCAAAGAATCCAGTGGGTCTGAGTTCGGAGAGAACATGTCTGGAATTGCACTGTTTGTCCAAGAAGAGGACATTCTCATAAAAGAGAATGATTGTGACAGAAGTATCTAACGTTTCACATAAACTTTACTAGGCTTAGACTGCTTCAGAGACAAAATTTACAAGGTGGGTGACCAGCCCCTCCACTCACATAACACTTGAGGTGAGTCATCATTATATATAAAGCACCATTTAGTGCATGCCAAAGAGTTAATAAGTTAATGAACTCTGGCCAAAACGGTACTCTGAGAGGAATGGAGGAGTAAGGCAATTTTGATCAATCCTCTGTCAAATAAAGGTAAGCTTCTGGAACATGGTATGCGACTCAATGGCACATTACATGCAGCTACTGTGAACAAAGCACAGAACGGTTTGGGTTACATCTGTGTGCCTCACGAGTGCACTTAAAGTTGTCAGCTAAGATTCAGCTCAAGGGCCTTACACCAATACCCAGAAAACCTTTTGTACCATTCTCCTCATTTGCTGCTTTCAAATACAGTCAAGGAGCGATGGAAAAATGCAACATGAAGGAGGGACAACAGAACAAGCACGAACATGAAAACAGCAGTGTTATAGTCATCTGAACGATCCTGGGAACAGATGTAAATAAAGGCTGCTAAGCCTGAGGTGACACTTGAGGAAAAAAAGAGAGAGTGAGAGTGACTGAGTGACTGAGAGAGAGAATAAACATTGACCACAGTTATTTAGGAATCTTTGTAGGGATTACAGTATTTGTAAGATTTGAAGATTTGAGCCCCACCGGATCAGGCCAAAGGCCTATTTAGTCCAGCTTCCTATATTTCACAGTGGCCCACCAGATGCCTCAGGGAACACACAAGACAACTAGATACAAGCATCTTGTTGGCTCTCCCCTGCATCTGGCATTCTGAGGTAGCTTTCTTCTAAAGTATGGAGGTTGCACTACCTATCATGGCCTGTAGCCTGCTATGGACTTTTCCACCCGAAATCCATCTAGTCCCCTTTTAAAGGCACCTAGGCCAGATGCCATCACCACCTTCTCAGGCAAGGAGTTCCACAGTTTAATTACCCACTGGATAAAATACTGTTTCCTTTTATCTGTTCCCACTCTCCCAACACCTGAGAGCAGGTATTGGGAGAGGGCTGGAAAAAGGGTTTCCATGGGCCACATCTGGCTTCCAGGCTTTATGTTTGGCACCCCTGTTCTGGAATGATCAAAATCAGCACTGCAAATGTGGATAAAAGCTACTGTGGCATGGCAGAGGTGAATGACAGCACTAACCGGAACAGCACATCTGAAAACTTAGTTATGCCAGTATCAATAGTCTGTAAAGAAAAGCATAGCTTTTGATGGGTCTATCAACAGCTTAGCATTAAAAAAAAGATTGGCAGAGCATTTGATAAGATCTGAGCCTATAGTATAAAAGGCAGAACATGCTAGGCAAACTTGTGTTTTTCAAAAAAGAAAAGAAGATAAATGCCATTATATACTCTAGTGGGACAAACCCAAAAATCTTCTCTGCTAAACAGATTTTTTTTTCCTTTTCATTTATATCCTGTGGAAATTCTCAAGCAGTTGCCCATCCCTATGCATAGGGTTAGCAGATGCAAACTGGGACACAGTGCTTATACCTTTAACCATTGTATAGAAGTGGGAATTGAGGCAGGTGCAGCTTTTGAAACCCTTTCACATGATGAGCTGCACCTGCCCAAATTCCCTCTTCTATACAACGGTTAAAGGTATAGGCACTCTGTCCAGTTTGTATCTGGTAGCCCTACCTATCCACACTAGACCCACAGTGCAATCCAAAATTGCGCTAATGCCAGCACAAGCCATGAAGCACATTTGCACCATTTTCTAAAGGGATCGGCCATGCACATCAATGGAAGCCAGAAGGAGGCCTGGGCCCAGAGGTCTGAAGCTAAAGCCAGCTTTGCAAGTCCGGCACAGGAACTCTTGGGGGGGGGGAGAGATAGTGGGGCATGGGGGAAGAATGGAATGTGGCTGAAGAAGCACAGCTCTGAGTAGCTCAGCTCTTGGCAGCACAGCTCTGAGTAGCCCCATCTGGGCCTCTGCGCACTATCTGGATATTTTTCCCTTTCGCTGGACAGTGCAGCAGCAACTCAGCCCTGGGCTGGATATGGGGCAGGCGTGTCAACCTGGGGGGTTTGGATTGTGCTGTCAAACTGTAGTCTCAAACTAGACTAGGCCGGGGTGAAAAAAAGCAAGAGGCTGGTTACATTTTCTCTCCCTTCCCAACACCTATCCTGTTGCTAACAATTCTGCACCTTTACAAGGGGTATGAAAAAAAATTGCCAGGGGCAAAAACGAGAGCACTTTATCAGGGGAGAGGAACACACCAACATTTTCAAAATAATCAGGCATACATCTGGGTTTAGCCCAAACTAACAAATATCTAAGTACAAGTCTCATCTTATTTGGCTAATGCATACTATAACATTAACCAGCGTCAATAATGGGTCTCTTGGGACAGTATAATCCAGCATCAGTATGCCTAACAATATGTTGGAAAACAATGTATCTCCCTAACCTCCAGCCTCTGGCAAGTCTACTCCTATCTGGGCCAGCTGTGCTTCTCTTAAGAGCCCTGCTCTCCCCAGGCAGTTACACCACAATGAAAAGCAACTGGTCTGGATACGTTCAGGAGGAGACATAAGATCTCAGAATCCATAAGAATAGCATTAAAATCTAGATGATCAGGTTAGAGCATATCTTCTTTTTTTAACAGGTGGCTGAAATGGAAAGCTTAAATGCTGCGCTATTTTTGCTTTAATAAAGTAAGCCAGGGCAAAAATCACTTTAACAGGGAAGTCATAAAAGCAGTACAATGTAATTTAATCTGTAAATAACTGACTTACATTTTATTTTAGTCTTGCACATACTTCATTCCAACTACTCAATAGCCTTAAAACAAGAACAGCAATTTCTTAGGCATGTAAAATAAGATGCTCGCTCTCTCTCTCTCTCTCTCTCTCACACACACACACACACACGCTCCAATTTAGGAAAGTAGGACTAGCTTTATAGAAGGCAAAGTAAGAGAGTTAAGAGAGTGGAAAAGAGGGGGGAAAAGACTGTTTACACTGAACAGCTTTATAATGATGCTTTGGGGGGGAAATACATATCTCCAGCTTCCCAGCATTACAAAGGTTAATGGAAAGACTGGAATTTGGGCTGACAGCTGACAGTTCAGTGACACATACAGATTCATTTCTGGCCCAGTCCATCACCCCGATCGCAATTGCTGACTGGAGAACTGCAGGAACGGAGGCCTCACTTCACTGACTCCACTGTCAGTTCCAAACAATCATATACATCATTCAGCGGCACAAGAAATTTTTGCTAAGTGCAGAAAGCAAAGGCAATGTAAATGCCAAGAAAAGCAAGGAAGTACCAAAAAAAAAAAAAAACCAACCTGAGGAATTTCTAGCCCTCGCAGCAGCTATCATGGTAGCTACCTACACTGAGATGTCAAGCAATACAAAAAGCACTAATGGGCCTCTCCAATCAGTACCATGCAGTGATGGCAGATTATTAATTTGGAATCCATGTGTAAGAGTCTTAGCATTTTCAGGTTTTGTTTAGTTATCAGGGAAGGGGATTCTAATTTTAGTGTCCTCCCGCACACCCATTTTTTTCAGGCACAAGTGACTACAGAAATGTCAGCTGCCCCTAATCCCGAAAGTTGTTTAAGAGGTACATGGTTTATGCCAGTGATTCTCCAATGTTTTAGCACAGGGACACACTTTTTAGAATGACAATCTGTCCACAACCCACCAGAAGTGATGCCATGGCCAGAACTGCCATCACTGTGACGGTACATACCACAGAGCAGCAAATACAACTTACAGCCTGTACCTGCACTGTACATAGGAATGAGCACAAGACCTTTTCATGTTCACATTATGTAGAGTTTTTTTTTAAAAGTCTTAGACAAAAATGTCTGGATTTCGGAATGGTCTGAATTTTAGATGTCTGGGTAAGGGATCATCTACCAATTTAGGTGTATTGTGCACTGACCAACCCTAAAATATACTCAGAGTTGGTCTCATTCCTTATCTGGAAACCCTTAAGTTTTGCATGCATATCAGGACTCTTGCACAGGTGGCAACATTGGAACAATATGCCACTGTTTTCATTGGATGAAATATTAAAGGTTAAGCTGATAGCTTCTCAATTTTTACAGAGACATCAATTCTTTTTACAACTGCTTGTCACATCACATAGTTAATGGCTACCACGTCTTTATTGCTCAGTCACATATCCTTGCTTTTTGTTGTTTAAGTCATTCTAATTCTTCGCTTATGATCACACATGGACGTAATTCCTTTTCTTGGCTCTCCCCCACATCTCTTGCCTTTCCACTGGCATAGCTAATAAAAGTGTAGCCAGGTGCAGAAGGCAAAATGATGACCCAGACGTGACCTCACAACAGGAAATGACATCACAGTTGTATTTTCATTGTCTTGGGTTTTTGGTCATAACTTTTGATAGAATGACGATATTACACTCTAGTTTATTTCATTGAATTCTGCATGAAATTCCACATTGAATGATATATAACCTGACAGCATTATTCCTAAAAACTGCAATTTTAACAAACCGTAATTTTTACATGACAGTGTATTTTCATGTTCTGGCTTTCTGGCCATAACGTTTGATAGAGTAAAAATATTACAATCCAGTTTGCTTCATTGCATTCTGTATTAAATTCTGCAACGAATGGTATATAATATGATTATATTATTCATGCATACCAACGTTTTCACAATTTTGCCACTAGTGTGAAGTTCAGCTTGTTGCCCAGTGCAATTACACCCCTCCTGCACTTCTTTAGCTACATCCTTGTTCCTTTCCATTATACTGTATTTCAAAGACCATCAAACGTAACTTCAATAGGCAGGCAGGACATTCTTCTGAGAATGGTCCTCCTATTCTGCATGCATTCCTAGATCAGCAATGATACCCCCAATGTACTAAGACTGGGTGAGTACATGACTGGGTGAGTCTAAAACATAGTTTAAAATGTTGCTTGAATCTTCAAGCCATGGATTAAAACACATTGTGGGATTTAGTCCCAACATTTCACTTTCAGATGGATAGCATCTTTAGGAGGTTCCAAAGAATTTTATATCCTCTGCTCACTGTTCTGAATAGCATCCCTTTTGAAGGTGGCTCAAGTAGATATCTAATTGGCTTCACCTGAAAGCTAGCCACAGACATACTTGCCAGCTCCTGCTTAGATGAAAAGACCTAGATGAAAAGTGACTGCACAGGAAGATGACACCAGAACAAAAGTTGATTTTTTTAAATCTTATATCCAGAACATCCCAGATAAGATCAGGAGGTTATTGGAGAAGGCCAACCTCAGGCCCGTGAACCAACCTACCAAAAAGATATCCGAAGCATTGCAGATCATGAAGAATAAGAGATCACCACTCTCTACAGCTGGTGTATACCTTGCGAGTGTGGAAAAGTCTACAAAGGAACTACAAACAGGAGCATACTTACCAGGGTGAAAGAGCACAAATGCCACTCCTGTCTAGAACAATGTGAAGAATCATCAATGGATGAACATGCTGTGAGAAATGGTCATGAAATACATTTTAATCAAACAAAGAGTGCAATCCTAACCTGGAGTTAGGCCAGGTTATTTATGTATTTAATGTATTTTTATACCGCCTTTCTCCAGATTTCACTGGACACAAGGCGATTTACATTGGCAGGCTGTAATGTAATGTAATGTAATGGCAGGCCCAATTTTTTCAATTGGGATTTTTACAACTATTGTTCTATGTACAATTCACAGAACCTTCAATTTCTTCAGATGTTTCTCTTCCAATGTGTGGTCATCATCCTGGTTGCACTCTTACAACTTCAGAGCCTTCACAGTCCACTACAGATCACACCTTGGACGGTTCTCAAGACTTTACCTGTCTTTTGTCAGCTGATTCCTTCACGAGCTCTGTCCATGACTTCCAGTCTCCCATCCAAGGTCAATCCTGCTTAGCATCTTCAGGCTGGGCAACCTCCAGATCAACCTCCAGACCACACTTCCTGCCATATTCTGATAGCATTAAGCCCTGGCAGGCAAGCAGGCTGAAGTGCTAGCAGTGTCTTATGGTCAGTGATTCCAGAGCTATGCAGAGTGCAGCTATCTATGCCACATTCAGAAAGGGCAAAATCTACCCAACGCTGCTGTTGTGAATGCTCACCTGCCAGAATCCTGTGCAAGAGGCCAGCTAGCATAAAGCCCACCATACAACAAAATAAGATTGCACAGGAAATGCTGGAAATGGCAATGCGACACCTCATTCTGCAAGGAACAGCAGCAGTGGCAAAAACAGCAAGGCCAACAGAACAACAGATCTGACATATTCCCCAATAAAACAAGCAAAAAAATTATGTCTGGGACTTGGGATTCCCCCAGTGAACACTTTGGCTTTACTGCGGCGCTTAGTTTTTGAAAGCTAAATAGATTCCCCCCCCTCGCTTTAATGAAAAACAGCTCCAGGATATTACTTACAAGATCAAAAGAGAGCATATACACCAGATGCCTGGGCTTGATCTCAGATGCAATAATACTGAAGAACTGTATACAAACCAGCAATCCAAGGAATAAATGTGTTGACTGAAGATTTAGACATTCCTAGGTGATTTCAAAGGAACATTTAGGGCCTTGGAAAGCAAAGGGACAACGAGGGAATTGGCATCCCATTAACAATACATTTATTACCCATGTCAGATGAAAAGCACTACAGAGCTCAGTGCCTCATTAATACGCAAGTCACTCATTTGTTTACAAACAGAATCTCGCTATCAGAAAAAAAAGGGAAAGCACTGGGAATGTTAAGCATTGGGAATGTCACAGTGTGTTGGTCACTGTCTCATAGGCCATTACGGCTTTCACACTCAGCAACATTTCAGAGACAGA
>JAJKFI010000007.1:12078008-12090010 GCA_029204185.1 Lerista edwardsae | reverse complement strand
AGAGAGAGAGAGAGAGAGAGAGAGAGAGAGAGAGAGAGAGAGAGAGAGAGACTATTGATCAAACACTATGGTTTGTGCTTGCCTTCTAGACCAAAACTGCAAAGCACTATTAAACTGTGGATTGTAGTTCTGGTTCGAAAGGCAAAAGAAAAAGAGTCTGCCAGTTCAGAAGTAACCAACAACAACAAAAACTCTTCGGCCTGCTAATGAAAGAGGGGAAAGTGGAGAACCCAGGTGGAGAACACAAATACACAAAGCTAAAAAGTAAGTCAGTGTGGTGTAATGGGTAAACTAGGCTTGTTGCTTTGTTACGGCTGTGAGGGTGCAATCCAACGCTCCCTCCTCGGCCGACACAAGCCACTTGTGTTGACCAAGTTCTGTTGCGAATGTGCTATAAAACATGTCCATTTATAGCAGGGTGCAATCCAACCCCTTCCCCCTCCCCCCGGCCAACACAAGCCACTTGCGTTGGCCAAGTTCTGTTGCGAATGTTCTGTAAAGCGTGTCCATCCCCACATTTCTGCAACACTGGAACATGCCCGACGTAAGCTGCGCCTATTCTGCTGCTGTAAGCCTCTCCAGAATAGGGGGGCCATTCTGGGCAGGAGGAAGGTAGGAGGGAGGGTGGAACAGGGTGAGGAACAGGGTGGGGGAGGACATTCTGGTGGATGGGATGGAACGAGGAGAGGGGTGGAGTTTGGATGCGGCCTAACAGCCGAATCCAAACCCCGGGCCACAGGCCACACAGCCCAAATTTGGTCTGTGCAGTACACTCAGACTCAGATCTGAGCAGCCCCATAAGAGTGGCTGGCTCCTCACCCGGAGTAAGGGGACAAACGTGCCCTATCCCAATGGAGGCTCCTGCCTGCTCCAACCTGTGCTGGATACAGCACAGGCCAGTCAGTCTCAGGGCAGGTTAGGATTGTACCCTTACTTTTCCAAGTATGTCCTACTGTAGGACATCCTACAGTAGAGACTTTCAACCTTTTTCATCTCATGGCACACTGACAAGGTGCTAAATTTGTCAAGGCACACCATCAGGTTTTTTGGGTTTTGTTTTACAATTTACAAGGCACACTGCACTGCAACCCAGGGTCTCACATCCCCGAAAGGCCTTATTAATAAATGGTAAAAGGTAAAGGTAAAGGTTTCCCCACGACCGAATGGTCTAGTCATGACCGACGGTAGGGGGCGGTGCTCATCTCCGTTTCTAAGCCTGTAGAGCTGGCGTTTTGTCAGAGGACACGCTTCCGTGGTCATGTGGCCGGCATGACTATATGCCATAGTGCACGGAATGCCGTTACCTTCCCACCGAAGTGGTCCCTATTTATCTACTTGCATTTAGGTGCTTTCGAACTGCTAGGTTGGCAGGAGCTGGGACAAGCAACGGGAGCTCACTCCGTCGCGCAGTCTTGAACTCCCAACCTTCCGGTCAGAATGCCCAGCAGCAGTGGTTTAACCCGCTGCGCCATCACATCCTTCATTAATAAATAAATGACCCTTAATAAATAACTGACCATTAATAAATGACCCTCCCTCAAATTCCTGTGGCACACCTGCAGACCGTTCACGGCACACCAATGTGCCTCAGCACACTGATTGAAAATGGCTGTTCTAGAGAGAGGAAGGGTCTAGCGTAGAAGTCATTGTATTGTGATTTTAAAATCAAATGCAAAACAATGGTCTAATTCACTCTTTTGCTAATTTTCAGCAGTTTCTTGCACAGCCAGAAAAGCAGAAGTGACACCTGGGATCCATAGCTAAGTGTCACACAAATTAAGCAACCTTCCTTGGTTGCTGTACCAACTCTGCCACCACACTTTCACATACATCATCCACATGTTCAAGTAGACTGTGAAGGAAAATATTTTTCCTGCTAAGCCCATGGTGGATGGCGCTGTGTTCCTGTCAGTGTGGCAAATGGAGTCTACCACAGTGTACTCATATACACTGCCTGAGAAATTACTCCTGCCTGTCAGTCACAGATTGAGAGAGATATGAAACCCATTCCCATAATAGGGGAAAAAAATTCCAAGTTAAATAGGGTGAGGAAGTTGTCAACATCTGCAGAAGGCAGTATTTCATTTGAGGGTATGGCATCCTTGCAGAAAATCTGAACAGGATCCATTTCCTTTTGCCTCGTCTTCTGCAATTATAAATATGTTTGTAATTGTAGTTACAAATATGTTTACTGCTTTCAGAAGATTTTTTTCATCTTCAGTATCTGCATGTGGGGTTGAATCAGAATGGACCAAAAAAAAAAAGGACCCTCACCACAAGATGGGACCTTGCATGCATCACTCATCTTTACATGTAATCCAGACCATGGTAGCCCTCGAGCTACGTGCAGCAGCAACAAGGTGCAGTGCAAACAGGTATCTGCAATATTTGACTGCTACAGATATTCATACAATTCAGACAGAGATCACTCAAGCATAGGAGTTAAGCCACAGAGAACAGAAATTCAATCCCCCAGAGCCTCCTAGAACTGGGAAAAAGTAATTAAGGGCGCAATCCTAACCTACTTTCCAGCATCAGGGGAAAGGCTATGCAGCTCTGAGAAAAGGGAACAATCATTCCCTTACCTTGAGGAGGCCTCTGTGACTGTCCCCCAACTGCAGGATGCAGCACATGCCCCATTGGCACAGCTATGCCCACGCTGGAAAATTGGTTAGGATTGTGCCTTAAGTCATAACTGTTGCCTTGAGCCAGGCTAAAGGAAGCTATTGTATTGTCCCAACGTTCCTTTTCCCACAGTGGCCAGGAGGTGGACAGTATAGCAGAGCTTACTCTGCACAGCAGAATACTTCCACTGCTCATACAAATTCCATATATCCAGCAGCTATTCACTGACCTTTGCTTCATGACTCCTACTTAATTTTAGAAAGCCTTCTAAGGTAGGACCAGCCTAGCCATGAGGCTTACTGAAGTGCCCAAATGGGGGGGGGGAAGGAGCAGCACACTTACAAGGGGTGCCCCAGACCTCATGTCTGTCCATCGTCCCCTCCAGCTTGCTGCCTGTTGAGGTGGTTCAGTCAGCAATTTTGGGACACCCCCACACAATTCACAGTGCAATCCTAACCTGGAGTTGGGCCGGCACAGTTAGGCCAGCAAACCTTGGCTGGCACAAGAGACACCGTAAAGTATGTTCGGACCACTCTCGGGGCGCAATCCTAACCCACTTTCCAGCACTGGCATAGCTGTGCCAATGGGGCATGTACTGCCTTCTGCAGTGGAGTAGTAGTCACAGAGGCCTCCTCAAGGTAAGGGAATATTTGTTCCCTCACCTTGGAGCTGCATTGCCCTTGCCCCAGTGCTGGAAAGTGGGTTAGGATTGTGCCCTCAGAGTCAGAGAGGCCAGCACACAGATGTTCACCATCCCCTCTGACTCCAAGAGTGGTCCAAACACACTTTATGGTGACCACTGTGCTGGCCAAACTTTGCTGGCCTAACTTCAGGTTAGGATTGCGCCCTCAGTTTTCTGAATTGCTGGGCGTGGGCAGGGGGCATACTTATAGGTGTGGTAGAACTGCCCCATGTCATGCAGAAAATCTGCCCAGATGGCTTCTGGGTAGTAGTAGCTATCACTGAACCTTGTGGCAATGGATACCTTTAGTTCAGGGGTGTCAAGGTCCGCAGGCCAGATGCAGCCCCCAGAAGCTCTTTATTCAGCCCTCAGGCTCTCCCAGCACCATCAGCTGTTCTCAGCTGCTGAGCTGTGTGGAAGGGTCACTGCTGAAAAGATAACCTGCAAGATAACCAGGCTCTCCCATATTCTTGAAAATATAATTAAAATTTCTTTGTTGTTGTTCAGTCGCTAAGTCGTGTCCGACTCTTCGCGACCCCATGGACCACAGCGCGCCAGGCCTCCCTGTCCTCCACTATCTTCCTGAGTTCGCCCAATTTCATGTTCATTGCTTCGGTGACACTGTCTAACCATCTCATCCTCTGCCGCCCCCTTCTCCTTTTGCCTTCAATCTTTCCCAGCATGAGGGTCTTTTCTAAAGAGTCCTCTCTTCTCATGAGGTGGCCAAAGTACTTGAGCATCAGCTTCAGGATTTGTCCTTCCAGGGAGTAATCAGGCTTGACTTCCTGGAGGATTGACCGATTGGATCTCTTTGCAGTCCAGGGGACTCTCAAGAGTCTTCTCCAACACCATAATTCGAAAGCATCTATTCTTCGGCGCTCTGTCTTTCTTATGGTCCAGCTCTCACAGCCATACATTGCTACTGGGAAAACCATAGCTTTGACTATACGAACCTTTGTGTGTTCTATTCGCATCTAATGAGTTCCTAAGTGAGAAAAAAGTGCTTGTTTCCAGTTATGATTTCTTAATGACATCACTTCCTGCTTAACGACATCACTTCCGTTCCCTCAGCAGGCACCAGGAATGCAATTCGGCATTGGAATGGATGAAATGGGTTCACTCTAGTTAAATGTTATGTAAAGGAATGCTTGTCTTCAGTTTGACTCCAATATTGGGAAGGGAAGGAATAGCTTTTGTAACAATAAGTGCTATATCAGTTTTTAAGCAGACATCCGTGTGCGTCTAAACCACTTAGACCAGATGCAGCATCCAGAAGCTCTTTATTCGGCCCTCAAACTATTCTAGTTTTGAGAGACACCTCTAAAAGTGACAAGTCTCAACTGAGCAATGGATGCAACTTTTTTCTTTAGCTCCCCAAGACCACTCTGGAAACATCCTCTTTGGAAGGCATTGGAATGTATCTGCTCCTCTTCAGTCTCAAGCTCTGAAAACAAATGAAAGGGGCCTGCAAACCTGAGGCAGAACCTGCCTGAGTACATGGCTGAAGGCCTGCCTGCGTCCCTGCAATGTCACGAAGAAACCAGAAGAGTTTTGTACTTTCTAAAAAATGAAGAAGGCTATGAATAAGCAGACCCATTAACATTCATGCAGGAGTTTCACAAATTTAAAGAAGCAAAAGTGAAGAGTCTGCCTTGAGCGCTGGGGAAAGTGGCAAGACTGAGTGGGGTCCGCTTTCAGTTCCCATCTGAAGGCATGCCCGTCCCGTCAGCGGTGAAGCTGCAAGGAAGCTGCAGCTTAGGAATAGACAGTGAACTCTCTCTTTTGAAATTAATCATCCTTATTCTTATTGGCCATCATGGCTGCATGAGCAAATCCTTTGCATATTGTGCAAAGCTAACTGATCATATTTTTTGGGAGGCTCAGACCTAGGCACAGTGACCCACGTCTTATGGTGCAATCCTAACCTGGAGTTAGGCTGGCACAGTTAGGCCAGCAAGGTTTGGCCGGCACAAGGGCCAATGTAAAGCGCATTTGGACCACTCTCGGAGTCAGAGAGGCCAGCACACAGACGTATGCCATCCTCCTTGACTCCTAGGGTGGTCCCAATGTGCTTTACGGTGGCCCTTGCGCTGGCCAAACTTTGCTGGCCTAACTGCCTGCTTAACTCCAGGTTAGGGTTGCACTCTCAATGACATCGAGATGAGATTCAATCACTAGTCAATCACTAGTATTTGCCGCAACATGTTCTGCATGGGGCTGCCTTTGAAGACTATCTGGAATGTGCAACCAGGGCAGAATGCGACTGCTACCGATGTGGTTGCAGGGGGTCATCAGTTCAAGTTGGGCCACTGCTTTGATGGCTACAAGTTCATTCATGAGCAAGGTGCCATTTTGGCTTTCAGTACCTGGGTATTTGATGGACCATCTCCTTCCATATAATTGGATCCGTTCTCTGAGGTTACCAGAAGGGGCTCTTTTAACCATGTCACCATTGATGAAGGTGAAGGGGATGGTGGCAAGAAATAGGGCCTTCTCAGTGGTGGCACCCCAACTGTGGAATTCCCTCCCCTTGGAATTAAGAACTGTTCCTTCTCTGGAGACCTTTTGGCAGAATCTTAAGACCTCTTTTTCAGGTTGATTGGCTTTTGATGGCTGGCATTTTAATTTTAACTGAGGGAGCAATCCTAACCAACTTTCCAGCACTGAAATAGCTGTGCCAGTAGGGCATGTGCTGCATCCTGCATTGGAGCAGTAGTCACAGAGGCCTTCTCCAGGTAAAGGAATGTTTGTTCCCTTACCTCGAAGCTGCATTGCCGTAACCCCAGTGCTGGAAAATTGTTTAGGATTGCGCCCTCAATGTGATTTTAATTTGTTTAACTGTGTGCAATTCACTTGGTGCTTTGCTTTATTTTATTATTTTAATTGCTTTTAAATATTTTATTATTATTGTATGTTTTAAATCTTATAAGCTGCTTGAGTACCCTTAAAACAAGAAAAGTTGGGATATAAATTCATTAAGGACACATTCCAAGGTCTGGGATGGGCTGGCCAAAGTCTCTTGTGCCGGCCCAGGATTGCGACAATTGCGCCCTAAAGAGCGTTCGCAGTGACTCAGGAAGAGGTTGAGTGAGCTCCAGGCCCTGCATTGCCAGGAAAAGGTATGCAAGCGCTGCCACAGGGGAAGAGGCAGATCTACAGGGAGGGCAAAGCTCTAAGTGTTGCAAGAAGCCTTACCCTGTCATGTAAATCCCTCCTCTCCCTTGCTGCTGTAGCCAGTAAGCAACGCCAAGATGTTGCTTTTCCCTGTGAGGATTGGATAAAACCAGGAGAGGAGTGATTTCCATTGCAAGGTAAGGCTTCTTGCAAAACTTAGAGCTTTGCCCTCCCTTAGATCTGCCTCTGCACAGGGGGTTGGGGAAGGCAGAACGGGGTGGGGGGAGGGAGGGCCCATGAGCAACCCAGCCAGGGGAGGAGGGTGGTGCCAGGATCCAGAACTTAGGCTGGATCCTAACGCCCATCCTGGGCAGCCTGGCCTTACTCCAGGCTGCTCAGATTTGCACCACCGATTTCAGCGGTGCAGATCCAAGTAGCTCCTGTTGGGCTGCTGCCTGACACTGGCTCCCCTTGCCCTGGGGTTGCACTGCAGCCAGTCCCACCCGTGCACTGGATATGGAGCAGGCCAGTCAGCCTCCCTATTCCAGCACAGGGTTAGCACTATGCTGTAAATAAAATAAATGCATCTTTCCCATTAACTTCTTGACACACCTGAAAGTTGACACTGGAATTTCAAGTGGCCAAAACTAAGACAGCCCAATAAAGAGGGAGCACTTGCTCTGGAGATCTTGGACGAGAAAGTCTGTATCTCCGAACTGTTAGGTTTGCAAAGCTCGCCAGCTAAAGAACTCCGCCAGACCTTTCTCTGCAATTCCCATAAACACACCTACTACAGAGCCTCCCTTCAATGAACATACATTGTCTGTATTATCCCTGCACCGTATGTGTATGTGCATAAAGGGACTGTGTCTGGGGAAAAGAACTGTGGCACTTTTTGGCATAAATAAAGTTGTTTTGCACCTCTTAAAGAGCTGACGATGTGTAACAGAAAACGCCATTTAATGCGCCATATAAGCAAAATTCTCTAATGTATATTAATGGGTACCTTCAACATCTTCCTTCTCGAGTAATGCATGACACCGACAGTGGTGTTTACCACTTCCATCTACTGCAGCTGCTTGTTTTCTTTACTCAGTGGCATAATCCTTTGTTACTGTATAACTTGTTACTCTGGCAATGGACCATGCGATGCAGAGGGGATTAGTTCTCCCTGGGGGCAGGGATGAGCAGACGCCCTCAGTGCCCGCATAGATCTTCGGCACAGAAGCAGGAATACCGAAACATAAGCAATGCTGCAGAAAAACTAATAAAAAGGGGGGGCTGGCAGGAAATCTTCCAGTCTGTAATCTGCTGTTTAACAGGCTGGTCTCCCAAGGAGAGAAGCAAGTACTGATACGCCTGGAACAGTGTTTGCTGGCCTCTCCTACTCCCACACTCACAAAACCAGCCTGTGCTACCAGAAGCCCCCCAAGGCAGTCCAGCGTCAATGCTACAAGTCAGTGGTGTAGTGGCACATTCAGTTGGCCTTACACAAGCCACTCGGATAGTGATTTTGCTGGCGCAGATCTGAGTAGCCCTACTGGGGCTACTGCAGTGTGACATAGGGTAAAAGGAATACATTCCCCTTACTCCAAGTTGCACCGCATGCTAATCCAATCCTGCACTGGATATGGGGCAGGCTGGCCGGCCTCCATATTCCAGCACAAGTTAGGATTGGGCTGCCCGTAGTTTTATTTCCAAATCTCTGTGTTTGGCAGAGAAACACCAGCAGCACCAGCAGACAAGCAACAATTCTGACTCGCAACTGTGGCAAATTCCTCCAATTCTTGTGAGAATTGTGCAGCGCAATGCTGTAACACAGGCTGAAGGGCAGTTTAAGATGTAAAACGTGCTGTGGGGGATGAAAGTGAAGGGGTGCAAGACAAAAAAAGTGAGAATATGAAACCAACAGCAACAGCAACCAACTGGATCAGGCCATCTAGTTCAGCTTCCTGTATCTCACAGTGGCCTACCAGGGAGCCTCAGGGAGCACACAAGACAACTACATATCGGCATCTCGTTGCCACTCCTCTGCATCTGGCATTCTTACTTCTGAAGTATGGAAGTTGCGCTACCCATCATGGCTTGTAGTCTGTGATGGACTTTTCCTCTAGAAATCTGTCCAGTCCTGTTTTAAAGGCACCTACGCCAGACTCCATCACCCCTTCATGTGACAAGGAGCTCCACAGGTTAATTACCTGCTGGGTAAAAAAAGATTTACTTTCATCTGCTCTCTCTCTCCCAACACTCAGTTTTAGCAGATGTCCCTGGGTTCTGGTATTGTGAGAGAGGGAAAAGAACATCCCTCTATCCACTCAATCCATCCCATGCAGAAGTTTGTACGTTTCAATCAGGTCCCCCCTCAGGTGCCTTTTTTCTAGACTGACAAGCCCCAAATGCTATAGCCTTTCCTCATAAGGGAGGTGCCTCCACCTAGTAATCATTTTGGTTGCTCTCTTCTGCACCATCAGCATTAAGAATATTTATATACAGGTCTGCCCCTGTATCCACTGATTCGGCATGCACAGTTTCAGTTATCCACGGCTACCACAGACACTGGGTTGCCTATTAAAAAGATAGGGGAACATTAAACAAATCTCTTTTTTTTACCCTGTTGCAGCAAAACCACTGATGTTCCCCTCTCTTTAAAAAGGCATCCCCAGTATCCACGTAGCCAGGAACAATCTTGGTATCTATGGGGGATCAATTTCCTGGACCCCATATGGATACTGAAACCCATGGATAACTAAGGATGCAATCCTATACACACTTACCTGGGAGTTAATCCTACTGAAATTAATTGGACTTATTTCTGCATAGGATTGTGTGGTAAATCTGTGGGTTGCAGTCCAATAGGGCCTCTAGTTGCATCTGGGGCCATTCTGAGAGCGCAATGCTAAACTGGAGTTAGGCCGGCACAGTTAGGCCAGCACAAGGGCCACTGTGAAGTAGGTTTGGACCACTCTCAGAGTCAGAGAAGCCACCACACAGATATGCGCACACCCCACACACACACCCCGACTCCAAGAGTGGTCCAAACACGCTTTACGGTCGGCCCTTGTGCCAGCCAAACTTTGCTGGCCTAACTATGCTGGCCTAACTCCAGGTTAGGATTTCAGCCTGAGGCCCGTGGAGAGACTGGAACAAGCTTCTGGCCACATCCAGGAGGTTCTGTGGACCTACTGTGGTGAAATCAATGGTTCCCTGTCCCCAAAGGGCTCGCAGTCTGACGATGCAAAAGGAACACCAGCAACAGCCACTGGAAATGGCCCCCCCACTGAGTTGCTGGACAGTTGCTCTCCCCCAGCTAAGGACCCCCTGCGAAGGCACCTCTTTGCTGAGTTAGCAGGGGTAATGCATGGCTCCTTTAAGGAACGCATCCTCTTCAGATGAATTTTTTTTCCCCAAACGTCAGCTTTAATAAGGAAAGGAACTCAGAATGGAAAAAAAAAATTGGATTGCCCTGTTCAAAATCGGTGCCGGCAAAAGGACTAGGGATGGTGGCAGGAGAATCTATTTGCCACCTTCATCTTTTGCTCTTTGAAAGAAATTAATTATGAAAGGAAAAGACACATTTTAATGTCTTAGATTTTAAATTTAGGCAAGTGGGAAATGTAAGCTCAATGATTTAAAAAAAAATTGCCAATCTATTATTCTAATCATAACTGTCATCATGGGTTTAGGCACAGCTCTAATAATCTGTCCAGTAATTGTCGGCTTTGACCTCTGCCGCCCTCTACAGGATAGCCTGTGGCAATGGCAATGAAAAAAACAAGCCAGACACAGGATCAGAATAAAAACATCATTGTGACTAAAAGGTCTCCTGTCCGATTGCCCCAGAGCGGCCAATTGGCCCAGAGATCAGAAGTCCACCCAGCATTACATGTCGTCAACTTGCTTTCTGAAGTCTCACCCCATATACAGTAAGTTGGGAGTGGTCAAAAAGGAACTATTGCTTACCAAATAACTATAGGCCTCCAAGATGTCTCTACACAGACACAGAGTGAAGCCCTTAGCATGTGCTGAGTCACATTGGCTACCTCCAGGGCTTTGCTTCCAGAACATTCTGCCCCTGCTCTTGAGGGAGAGAAACCCTGTGAATGCCCTGAGGGCACGAAGAAAGTGCAATCCCTCTATTTCTTTGAGGAACACCCTTTAAGTTCAAATAGGATGTGGACAACAATCCACAGCTGGAGCTGTTGAGAAGAACCACAATGATACAATCAAGTATCTGCACAAAATGGCTACCTGAAGAACTACAGCAACAGATAAGCAACCTGCTCTCCTCCTTCATGATGTCTGGGCAGGTGCACAGAGTTGTATAAGAGCTGCTTATAAGTTGGATAAGTTGGCCTCTACCTGAAGGTGGGCGCAGGTTGATCAGGAGATGCTCTGCAGGATGATGCGACCAAACATGTCGGCCCAGGGAGGGGGGTAGAGGGGGGATGCGGTCGTTAGGCCACATCCAAGCCTCTGGCCCCAAGTCGCACAGCCTGCTGAGCAGCAGGCACAGATCTGAGCAAGCCCATTGGGATGGCTGGAGCCTACCCTGGGACAAGGGCATGAACGTGACCTTGCCCCAGGGAGGCTCCAGCAGCCTCCTAACATGGGCTGGATACGGCACTGGCCTTGCCATCCTGGCGCAAATTAGGATTGCACCCTCAGTCACAGCCCTACCATTGAGGGGGTAGGAGCAAATGCCCCGGGCACACAGCCCTCACTCACAATACCAGAACCAGGGGACATCCACTGAAATTGAGCTGAAACTGATAAAAGAAAATACTTTTTTACCCAGCGGGTACTTAAGCTATGGAACTCCTTGCCACAGGAGGTGGTGATGGTATCTGGCCTAGATGCCTTTAAAACGGAACTGGACAGATTTCTGGAGGAAAAGTGTATCGTGGGCTATAGGCCCAGAGGCGGATCTACAGGGAGGGCAAAGTTCTAAGTGTTGCAAGGAGCCTTACCCTGTCATGTAAATCCCTCCTCTCCCTTGCTGCTGTAGCCAGTAAGCAACAAAATGTTGCTTTTCCCTGTGAGGATTGGCTAAAACGGTGCAGGAGAGGAGTGATTTCCACTGCAAGGTAAGGATTCTTGCAAAATTTAGAGCTTTGCCCTCCCTTAGATCTGCCTCTGTATAGGCCATGATGGGTGGTGCAACCTCCTTACATTAATAGTAGGCTACTTCAGAATACCAAGCACAAGGGAGTGGCAACAGGATGCAAGCATCTTGTTGTCTACTGGGCTCCCTGAGGTACCTGGTGGGCCGCTGTGAGATACAGGAAGCTGGACTAGATGGGCCTTTGGCCTGATCCAGCAGGGCTCTTCTTACGTTCCTATGCTGGTGAAGCAGGATGAAGGCAGTGATGAGGCGGCTCACCTCTCAGAGAGGCAAGCAGTGCTTGGCCTGCCCACCCTCCCTAACCCCCATAGCAGTGGTGTCATCTACTCTCCAGTAGACGGTTCGCTGGGCGGGAGTAGGGAGTGATTGACAGTCCGTTGATTCACTTCCGGTTTCTTCGCGCGCCCCGTGCGGCTTTCCCTCGCCTCGGAGGGGGTGCCTGCTCGCCTTGGGGGATGG
>JAJKFI010000007.1:12011458-12076523 GCA_029204185.1 Lerista edwardsae | reverse complement strand
AGAGAGAGAGAGAGAGAGAGAGAGAGAGAGAGAGAGAGAGAGAGAGACCCTAGCTAACATCTTTGAAATGAAAGTAAAGGAAGCTAATTCATCACCATGTATAGCATGATCCACATACAGATTCTACGTGCTGAGAATTTTGACACATAACACAAAGATGAGCATTTGAACTTAATAGCTGCCAGGAAACATTTCCTGTTGGTACACAACTGTGGTTAGGTTGCAAAACTGCTTCATTATCTAAGGGAATCAGCATGGACAGTGTACTGATGTCTGTCTTCATGAAGAGGTAAGTCTGCAATATCTTAAGAACTATCCGCAAAGCCTCTTTTCACATTTCAGCTAAAGGATCAAGGAACCCTGGGGATGCCAAACATATCCAGAGTTGGCTTTTCACCAGCTTCTCAAACAGTTCCTCAAGAGATGCCCTTTCTAATGCTTCTGCAGGGTCTCCCAGAGTTCACAGATAAGATGGAACTTGCTGCTATTTACCCTGAGATCTTTGGTTTCTCATCGCTCACCACTCACTTCTAATAGTTCTCCTAGGTACCATATATAATCGTGTATAAGTCAAGAAATTTATGCCTAGAAACTGCCTTGAAAAACCTGGCATCAACTTATATTTGGGGGAACCTATAATCAGGGAAATATGGGAAATGCCTTCACTCACACGATGGGTGGAGCAACGCCTATGCTGTTTTCTGAGTGCTCCTGCCTGTCACCTGGCTCTTTGCAAGCCACAAAGCTGCAGAGCCTTCTGAGCATGCTCAGAAGTGGTTCAGGCAAATGGAGTCCCATGGAAAGTGAAACTGAGCCACACTGCGTTTACTCTCAATTAGGCGGCCGTACCATGGTGCATTGGAAAGGGCAGGCAGAGAGGAACGCAATGCCACCAGAATGGTCCGAATCCGATGAATGTAGGCCCCCAAAACCACTCAAGATAGAAGCCCCTCCCTCTAAGCTGAGAAGTATTGAGACAATGAAAGCAAAACGGAGCTACACGTTCGTGTTTAAGCAAGTATTTACTGCAACATGTGAGTTGAATTCAGCAAAGCTATTGGGCTATAGTTTCCAGGATGAGTGTTCAGACAATGTGCTTCCAGATGGCTGTAATGCTGAGGTTCTGTGCAAACTAGTGTGTGTGTGTGTGTGTGTGTGTGTGTGTGTGTGTGTAAGAAATGGGCTCTTTTGTTACTCCTGAGTTGTTCCATTCAGGTATGTCTAATCAAGCTTTGAGCATTTGTTTGTGTCTTGCTTAATTTTCCCCAGCTCCCGTCCTATGGCTGCATCCAGTAGGTTCTGTGTCTGTGTATCTGTTCTCAAACAAGTTTGATGGGACCGTGCAGACTGCTGCTTCCCAGCCCCAGCTGCTCCTCTGGTGGTTCTTTTTTTGCTTATAATTGGGTTACCAGATACAAATTGGACAGAGTGCCCATACCTTTAACCTTCGTATAGAAGAGGGAATTGGGGCAGGGGCAGCTTTTGAAACCCTTCCATGAAGAGTTGCACCTGCCCAAATTCCTGCTTCTATACAATGGTTAAAGTTATAGGCACTCTGTCCCAGTTTGTATCTGGTAACTCTATGCTTAATCAGTTCTAGCCTTGAACAATTTTGTGTGCTTTGTTTCATTATTCTAGCATACTTTGCCCATTGTCTCTAATGACAACCCTTCTGTTTAATGACATCCCTTCTTGTGGGTCCCCATAGGCTGCCATTTTCAAAAGTGGGTCCCAGTGCTAAAAAGTTTGAGAACAACTGGGTTGATAGTTGCTTGCTATGTTGCTGTTTTATTTTGTTTCCCCTATACTTTAATAAATAGGTAGATTGTACAGTTCTTATGTAACAATTATTGGTAGATCATTTGTCAGTATCTGGTATTAGACAAAATATACCCTAATACCCAGTATTGGGTATTAGACAAAATTTTCTAATTAAATGAATTGCTGATACCCCTAAGTTTTACCCTCGACTTATCCACGGGGCATGGCAAATTCCATGATTTTTGGCTTAAAACCTGTCCTCGGCTTATACATGACATCGACTTATACACGATTATATATGGTAACCCTTCTGTGAGAAGACAGAAGACATGAGCCTTAAGAAAAGTTCCTGAAGTCACAAGTTCCTGTTTTCAATTCTGTTTCAAAACAATTTTACAATCTTCTGTAAAAACCCTTACACCTGCAGTAATTTGCTGGTTGTAACAGCTTCCCAGTGACTAAAATGCACTCTGTGCACTTTCAAAAAGGTACTTGGCCACAATTACAGATGTGTACCATTAAAAAAAAAAGATCCTATACAATTCATTAGTCTACTTTCCTCATCAAAGAAGAAAACAAAAGGCTAGACATGAAAAAAGCACTATTAATAGGTTAGAATAGGGCACCTTGTACCTTCCAAACAAGCGATCTCATCTTCTCCTTTATCTGTCACACGTTTCCAAACTTTTCTCAGTGACTATAAGCAGGGGGCTAATGAAAGTGTAGCCCAGTGCAGAGGGCAAAATGTTGCCTCGGAAGTGACATCGCAACAGAAAGTGACATCACAGTTATATTTTTATTCTTTCTGGGTTTTTGGCCATAACGTTTGACATTACACGCTGGTTTGTTTCATTGCATCCTGCATTAAATTCCACACTGAGTGGTATATAACATTATGTTATTATTCATACATACCAAGGTTTTCACCATTTTGGCCACTAGTGTCAAGCTCAGCTTGTTGCCCCCCTATAGCTTGTTACCCAGTGCAATTGCACCCCCCTGCACTTCTTTGGCTACGTCCCTGACTATAAGGACTAAAACCTTTCGTTTTAAAAAATCATACTTATGGTCCAATTCTAAAGAGCCACTTGCCACTGAAATGAGCATTTATGCTGCTCAGCATAAATGGGAGGGATAAATGGGGAGGGATAGAACAGGTGGGGTGGGCTTGGGTGGCGTGGGCAGATGGATTAGGCTTGGGAAAGGGGCAGATTCAGCAGCAGCAGCAACAGCACCTGCCAAATCCTAAGGGTCTTCCTGGGTCTGATTCACTTGCAGGGCTTGATGTGGACTTGTACCAGCTATCGAGTGGATGCAGGTCCAAGTTAACCCACAGTGGCTGCTGGGATTTACACTGGGGCAAGGGAACAAATGTCCAAAAGCCAAAACTCCCTGAAGTCTAGAGCGGTAGCCGTGTTGACAACGCTGTATCGCAGTGTTGAGAATTTGTTAGGATTGGGCTGCCAGATCCTTCCTTCTCCACATGAGATTGCATCCATGATTTCTATATCTGTGCATCCCAACCTCTCCCTGCTGTAGTATAGGCTAAATCCAGTGTTATCTGCACATGACTGCAACTCCTGAAACTTCTGTAATGAAGGACGGTTAAGTGACACAACAATTGGCTCTTGGATGCAATTTTTCACAGCATACCACAAACCAAATCCTCCATCAAGATTCTAGAAAGCTGATCCAGAAGATCTTACATTTCCTTCTAATTCAATGCTTAAGGCCTCAAGCAGGGAGCTATTGCTGCCTTGTCCTACTGGGATGCTAGCGCAGCTGTTGCACACTGCAGGACCACTCCCACAAGAGGAGAGGAAAGATGTGCTATATACAGCAGTGGCTCTGGAAGGCTCCGTAGGTTGATGTTGCAATCCTAACCTGGAGTTAGGCTGGCACAGTTAGGCCAGCAAAGTTTGGCTGGCACAAGGGACCCTGAAAGTATGTTGGACCACTCTCGGAGTCAGAGAGGCCAGCACACAGACGTGCGCCATCTTCCCTGACTCCAAACGTGCGTTACGATGGCCCTTGTGCCGGCCTAACATTGCTGGCCTAATTGTGCCGGCCTAACTTCAGGTTAGGATTGCGCCCTCAGTTACATTGGCAGCAGGGGCAGGCCATGGGTGGGGTGGAGGACTAACGGAATGTGTTGGAGGAGCTGAGGGGCATACCAGGGAGGGGAGTGGTGGATACAGTAAAAGCAACCTATGCCCAGATCATATCCCTGAAAATTCTCCCTGGAATGCCCCCTGGCTCTCCTCAAACTTACACCAGCAGAATGGCTGCATAAGTCACAGGAGACATAGGGCCAAATCCCATCCAATTTCCCAGCCCTGGTGTAGCCATCCCAATGGGGCGTGTGTTGCATTCTGTGGTGGAGGGACAGTCATGGAGGCCTCCTCAAGGAAAAGGAACATTTGTTCCCTTACCTTGTTGCTGCACTGCAGCTGCATCGGTGCTGGAAAGTTGGATAGGATTGGGACCTTAGAGGATCAGGCAGACTATTAGGAAAAATATTTTTCCTTACCTCCTGCAGGCTGTCCCCACACCATAGTTTGCAAAGCAGCCTGTGTTGGCCTGCTTGCATGCTATAACATGGCAGGGGATAGGATCGGGCAACAAGTTTACCAAGAAGAAGTTTTATCAAGGATGTGGCAAAGGTGACTCAGTTCAGCCACTGCAGTCAGAGTCGGAGCTGTGAAATCAAGATACTGTTCACTGGTGGTCATTAACATTCCCCCCAGCAAGAGAAGAACCATTGCTTCTAGTGTCCAGGCAACATTCTAAGTCAAGTGATTACATTATGTAAAATGGAAATATGAAGAATAAAACGCGGTGGGGTGTTGCTGCTATTCAGCTGTTAAACAGCTGCACTAATTCACAGGCAACGTGACTGCATTTCAGATGGTCGCTGGAACGAACCCAGAACATTTCTGTTTGCAGAGCACTTACT
The DNA here is from genome assembly GCA_029204185.1 of Lerista edwardsae. Lineage (NCBI taxonomy): Eukaryota > Metazoa > Chordata > Lepidosauria > Squamata > Scincidae > Lerista > Lerista edwardsae. The sequence continues at coordinate 12,071,806 of JAJKFI010000007.1, read as the reverse complement.
GATCTTATAATTGGGTGTTTAACATCAGGCGTCGGTAGCCATGTTTGGGCACCCAATTAGTTTGGTTTTATAGAAGCATTCACAAGTTCCAACCAAGAATCGGAAACGGTATCTGGCACTTCAGAATTATCTGCCCTCTTTGATACTCAATGGAACTTTGGGATGCGGCTCAATTCCAGTCCACCAAAAGACTGTTAGCGAAGCGATCCATTTAGATGCTTTGATATCAACACTGAATTCTTTTCTGACAATCCCAATTTATTTCTATTTAAATGGTCAGAAAAGCCTCAACAATGGTTTTCTTTTCACAACTTCCTTTGTGGATTCCAATAGACCTGAATCCGTTCCAATGCCATGTTAAGACCTATTATTGAACAGCTGCTGTCATTCAATAAAAGGGAGAGAATGCTCTGAAGACAGACCTATATTTAAAAGATCTTTTTCCTCTGAAACCCATTTCTATTAAGTACCATTTCTGTAAGTTAGGTCGTGTTGCTTTTCTTGATCACCAATTGCTATCGAAGTGACCAAATTACACCTATTACAAGTATTTGGCTTCCCAGCAAACACAGTGATTTTTTCAGGCAAGAAGTCATGAAATACACAAACACACACATCCTAACATACCTTTATGCCAGTGCGCGCCTTGTTGCTCCAGCTCCGAATATCACAAATGTGCCGTAAAGCACATTTGCACCTACTCAGGAGCCAGGCATGTGCTGGCCTGCTGGTGGCGTAATCAACCCTCATACTGGCTGGCTGGCACAGGTGTTGCCAGGCAGTGTGGGGCATGGGACAAGGTGGTGGGAGGGCTGTGTGGGGGGGGGGAGGGGCCGTGTCTGGGGGAGGGCAAAATAGAAGGAGGTTCAGACCTGGGAAGGGATTGGTGGCAGCAGTACACAACGTATCCCAACCTCTGGGGCTGAGCCATTCTACATGGCCTTCTAGGATGTGCGCCAGCTAAATACCTGGCACTGTTCCAAGTAGTCTCATAGGCCAAGCTGGGGCTAGACATGGGAAAAACATGCCCTTACCCAGAGGTGAGCTCCAGTCTGCTCCTAACCTGCGTTGGATACAGCACACGCCATGTTGCCTGGCTATACCAGTTAGGATTGCACTGCTGATTTGCTTACACATAGGACAAAAACTGTAGATGAATCAGCCACAAAATGTATCTTTCTTGCATGGGAAAACATTATGGCACTGGTATTCAAATTTTTTTAACCGGGACCCATTTTTTAGAATGGCACTTGTGTTGGGACCCCACCGGAAGTGATGTCATTAACTGGAAAGTGATGTTGTGGCAGGAAGTGACATCATCAAGCAGGAAATGCTGTCATTGTGACATAATAAAATGGTACTCCTGAAATGTAAATTGGCATTCTTGGACTGCGGCAGTTGTACAACCATGAAACATCCCTGACAGAAAGCAAGATTAGGACAAAATAGTATGTAAAAGCACTGCAATAAAAACAATTTTTTAAAACCCTCACTTGAAAATTCAAACTGTTAACACACACAAAAGGAATGTAGCAAGAATCAGGTCTGCAGTTTCCAAGATGGCTGCTACCAGCTTTCCACCTGACATCAAGTCACGACCAGTGGCGTCATCAACAAATGAACTAACCGAACGCTGGGCGGGACTTACGTGGGGCTTCCGCGTGATTGGCTGCCCGCCCGTTTCGTTCCGCAGCTGCCCTGGCCTCAGGGGGTGCCTGCTCACCGGGGGAGACGGGTGGGGGGCGCGCTGGGTGCCTGGGCAAGCAGCAGGGGGGGCGCGCCAACCGGGGGCAGCCCCCCCCGAGGCTAAGGCAGCCGCGGAACGAAACAGGTGGGCTGCCAATCACGCAGAAGCCCCGCCCACATCCCACCCATCATTCCGTTAGTTCATTTGTAGATGACACCACTGGTCACGACCCATCAAGTGGGTCCCAACTCTCAGTTTGAATAACACTGCATAATGGTATTAATGGAAGGGCTGCTTATACAGGGTGGCACCTCTGCCATCAGCCAGCCTGAATCTGTTTGCAGTTCCTTCTGCTCCATCTCTTTGGAGGGAAGAGCCTCTGACCTGGACTATGACATCCTCTACCCAGGGACAAAAGAGACTCCTGCACACACCACCATGTAATAGATTGTACCTAAGACACTGTATCGTTTTGTTGATTTAGCAGTAACCCGCTTTGGGAATCATCCCCCAAGAAAAAGCAGTATAAACACAATAAAATAAAGCAAGTCCTCTGATAAGTTCTGCAACCCTCATAAGAAGGTACAGGGCTACAAAACAGAGAGCGGACCTCGTATTCACCAAGGCATTTTTTCTTTTCTTAGAAAGAAAAAAGAAACCCTCGCTTCTCACCTGGGAAAAACTAATTAGTCCCCGTTTAAGGCATTATATTTCCTATCTTAAAACTGCTCTATTAACACATACGACAGAGCTGTTGATTATAGTTACTTCGGTTTTAATTGCATATTCAAATGGGGATTGCATAAAACAATAATTCATAGCGTAAACCCGGAAAAAGATAAAATTAGCATACATGATCATATATGAACACTTAACATCTGCCTATCTGTATACATTTAATTTATTTGGGAAAAAAACACTATCTGAAAAACCTTATGTCTAAACAAAATTCAAACTCCTAAGTAATACGTTATTCTCCCTGCTATGACCTTTAGGCCCCAATTCTATATCCCTGCCACGAGCACCAAGGTAGTAGAGTACCTAGAGGGGGTCAATGGGGGCAAATTCCCCAGGGTGCCAAGCGGGGGATGCCAAAATAGCTCCCCCCACTTGGGTCTCCGGCATTGAGAGCCCCCTAATGCTCTGGGGGCTGCCTGTTCTCAGAGGCGGATCTACAGGGAGGGCAAAGCTCTAAGTGTTGCAAGAAGCCTTACCCTGTCATGTAAATCCCTCCTCTCCCTTGCTGCTGTAGCCAGTAAGCAACGCCAAGATGTTGCTGTTCCCTGTGAGGATTGGCTAAAACGGTGCAGGAGAGGAGTGATTTCCACTGCAAGGTAAGGCTTCTTGCAAAACTTAGAGCTTGGCCCTCCCTTAGGTCTGCCTCTGCCTGTTCTCCTCCTCCGCAGGGCAGTGTCAGAATCGCACCGATGCACAGCCAGCACTGCCACGGTTCCATCCTGCTCGGAGGACAGCTGGCTTCCCTTCTCCAGAAGGGAAGAAGGCAGCTTCCCTCCAAGTGGGCAGGTGGCAGCGAACTGCACTGATGCTAGCTGTGCAACCAGCACTGCCACAATTCCACTCACTGGCACCAGTCTGCACTGGCCAGATAATTGGCAGAGACTCAAGTAGCCCCATTGCAGAATATGAGGATTTACTTGGGGAAAGGAGACGATTGTCCCATCTCCCAAGGAGACCATAGCAGCTGCTGCAGCATCCACAAGATGCAGCCGTAGTCATTTTGGTATTGCTGTTCCTCTGGGATCCACCAATTTAGGCTGCCCACCATGTCTAAGAACCATTGAAAACAAAGAGAAAATCAGTTGCAACTAGGGCGCAATCCTAACCAACTCTCCAGGGTAAGGGCAATGCAGCTACAAGGCAAGGGAACAAACATTCCCTTACCTTGAGGAAGCCTCCATGACTACGACTCCACTGCAGGATGCAGCACATGCCCCATTGGCACAGCTATGTCAGTGTTAGAAAGACGGTTAGGATTGCACCCTAAGGGCACAATCCTAATCTGGAGTTAGGCCGGCCCAGTTACGCCAGCAAAGTTTGGCTGGCACAAGGGACACTTTAAAGTATGTTTAGACCACTCTAAGAGTCAGAGAGGCCAGCACACAGACATGCGCCATCCTCCCTGACTCCGACAGTGGTCCAAACATGCTTTCCAGTGGCCCTTGTGCCATTTGTTTGACAAATTTGTTGTGCCCTTGTTTGACAAATGACAGCATGCCATCAAAGACACTATTAATAACAATGTAGATGTTTCTAATGAATGCGTGAAAGCTTGTCAATACCCCAAACTTCATTCTCCTTGAAAAAGTCACACACACCCCCAGGCAACAATCCCCAATGCCAGAGACATCTTTCTGAAGACAGCAGAACCCACACATTGCCAACCTGAATTACAGCCTCTTTACAAAATGATTATGATGATTCATTTCTACCTCAAACACTTTGGTAGAGCAGGGAGTGGCAGCTCAGATGTTGTGAATAGGTTTGCCTTCAAAGAGATTAAATACAGTAATCTGACCTATAAGAAAATTATGCAAAAGGTCTATTTGGCATCACCCAGATCTACTATAACTTGGTATTAGATCTCTATGAGTGGAGGATAACAAGGCAAGAAAAGGGGACAATGCTACAATTTACATATTTAGCAAAATAATCCTTCCATCGTCATTTCCAGCACTGTTAATTATAATTTATGAGATCATTCATCAACAAAAACTGTGCCAGAGAGCACTGTTATCTCACAACACATTCTCAGACTCTTCGCCTGTGCAAGCAAAAGTATGCAGCCACCATCCATCAATATCCTCTGAATTAGCCTTCATTATCCCTGCCTCTGTCAACAAGCCATGAAATACAAGAGATGCTAAATGTCAACACATTGTGCGCTGTACAACAAGAAGTTATCTTTGTAAAGGCCCTTCCCAGAACAGAATTGTGAGAAGCTCGGTTAGCCCATCACAAAGATGCTTTGTTGACTAAAGGCTATAGAAGTCGCACTCCTTCTCTCCCAGTAAGAAAGCTTGGTACCAGTAAGGAAATAGGCCACCCATTGGATAACTGAATCGCTTTGCTGTCTTTTTCAAAAGTAATCCAGCTGCAACCGTCAGTTAATATTGCAAGGGGAAAGGGGAAAGACTCTTTGGCTTTAGTTACTAGCTAGTGACACAAGAACTGCTAGGAGGTCTAACCCTCGCTCTTAGGACCAAAGAAAGATGCATCTAGACTGAAGTGGTATAAATGCCAGCGGATAAACAAATTCACCTCCAACTGTCACAGATCATCCCTTTATCCCCTTCCCCTCCCTTTCCCTGGTGGGACTTAGGCTGCAATTAGAAGCACAAAATAGAGTGCAATCCTAACCTCCTGTTAAACTGGCACAGTTGGGCCAGCAAAGTTTGGCCGGCACAAGGGCCACTGTAAAGCGCATCTGGACCACCCTCTGAGTGAAGGAGGATGGTGTGTGTCTGTGTGCTGGCCTCTCTGACGCCGAGTGATCTAAACATACTTTACAGTATCCCTTGTGCTGGCAAAACTCCAGGTTAGGATTGCGCCCTCAGTTGAACACAATGGGAATGACTGGCTTCTAAACAGGTATATTGGATTGTGCTGTTAGCTTCTCAGCTTCGGGCAGCCCAATCCTAGCCTGTGTGGGAGCAGGCTGCCCTGCGCTGCATTCTACACAGGGTAGGCAGCAAGGGAATGTTTGTCCTCTTACCCCAGGGTAAGCCCCAAGCAACCCTATGGGGCTGCTTGGATGTGCACCAGCAAAATAGCTGGCACAAATCTGAGTGCCTGGATCAGGCCCATGTGGCCCGAGGACATGGGTTAGGATCTGCTCTCCACCCCCTTCCTGGGTGACCCGCCCAAGGGCCCGCCCGCTCTCTGCCCTCCCTCCATTCCGTCCCACCCCCTCCTGCCTTCCTCTAGCCCCCGCGCTGGCCAAACTCAGCCAGCGCAGGGGCTGCTTACCTGCCCTGTGGCACTGTGAGCCTGGGCCAGCAGAGCTCCCCATGTCATCCAAGTACCCGATTCCTTGGCACAGACATGCCTTACGGCATGTTTGCAACCACACTGGACCAACATAAGCGAGATGCATCAGCCCGGCACCTTATGTGGATTGCACCAGTGATGTCATTCAGGGGGAACGGACCAGAATGGGCGTTCCGGATCCTAGCGGGCTCCGTGGCTGGTTCCGGGTTCCCGACAAGTGCCAATCAAAAGTGAGCTCCTGTTCCTAAATCATTTGAATGACACCACTGGATTGCACCCTAAGTCAGACAATGGCCTTGCCCGCAAGCTCTCTTTTAATTTATGTATGGTATCGAGTTACCAAAGGCGCTCAAGAAATAATGAAGAAGAGTCTTGGAATTTGTGGTGGAATGCCACCCACATCCGCAGGACACTTTTCTGGTACGCAGTCGAGTGCCTTTCTGTGGCCAAGAAGAGGTATTTTTATTTACCCAGGGCTTGTACGTGCTGTGTTTGAATGCCTCTTTTTACATGGCTTTCACTTTCTTCCCACTGCTTTTCTTTTTATGCACTGCCATTTTTTAAATCACTAACTAAGTGGGAGAGAAACTTTTCAAATAAAAATAAAGGACTCTCTTTGATAGCCAATTGAAACAGAAGGCTCAAGCTCCACATCAAAGAATAGCAGAATCTGAAGTACCAGAGATAAGAAGACAGCTTATCTCTTGTCATCTGCACAAAATGTAGAGGTCCTTCCTGCTTTGTACATGAGCTGGGAAGCAGAGGCAGATCTAAGGGAGGGCAGAGCTCTAAGCTTTGCAAGAAGCCTCACCTTGCAGTGGAAATCACTCCTCTCCTGCACCGTCTTAGCCAATCCTCACAGGGAACAGCAACATCTTGGCGTTGCTTACTGGCCACAGCAGCAAGGGAAAGGAGGGATTTACATGACAGGGTAAGGCTTCTTGCAACACTTAGAGCTTTGCCCTCCCTGTAGATCCGCCTCTGCTGGGAAGTCCCAGGTCATGTTGCCTCTGCCATTCGGTGGCTGGCCAATAGCAAGCCCCTTCAACTCACCCCAACACAAACAACATATGGATAAAACTGGCCTATTTCTCAGAGCTGGGGGTTAAAAAAAATCATTGAATAAATGAACGAAGATGACAAACACACACTTCTAAAGACCAAACTATGTATTACATATAGTTCTGTTATGCAATTAAAAAAAAGAGTTGGGAAAACAAGAGTTCAGGTTGAGAGGAGGAGAGAAGGGGGAGAGAAAAGAGGAAGAAGAAAAGAAGGCATTGTTTGACCCTTTCCTTTCCATCTCATGAAGCTCCCCTTACAAAGGCAACTGCTTTTGTTCTCTTCAGGGCAGTGGAATAGCTAAGGGGATTGAAGGGGGGTAATTGCACTGGGCAACTAACTTTAAGGAAGGCAACAAGTTGAACTTGACACTAATGGCCAAAATTGTGAAAACTTTTGTATGTATGAATAATTATAGTCAGCATCCCATCTTCCCATATTTTCCATCATCACATATTTGTGGCTGCTCTAGATGCCTCACAACTCACTGGTGGGTCCCGACCCATAGTTTGGGAACTACTGTGATATATAATTACATATTTACATAATAGTGACATAATAATAATGTACCATATACGGTTGGAAAAAATAATGTAATGCAGAATGCATTGAAACAAACCGCTTTGGAATATCTGTCTCCTATCAAAAGTTACGGCCAATTAACTAGAAAACCTTTTATTTATTTACTTAATGGGCAGTGCAATCCGAGATTGTGTGTAGAGTTGATGCAACGTTGTTGAGTCGATGCTACATGCTTAGCGCCGACACGGGGGGGGGCAACCGCCCCTCCACGTCGGCAGTAAAGCTCTGAAGCCTATGCTACTCATAGCGTTGGCTTCAGAGTGCCGACGGAGAGTCTCCGTTGCGCCAACTGAAGCCGGTCGGCGCAAGGGAGGCTCTGCCCCATATTGGGATGGGGATTGGTGGGACGGAGGGAGGCTGGGGGCAGGGCTTGGGCAGGATGTGGGCAGGCTCGGGAGGTGGCCATACGGCCACATCCTAAGCCCATCTGCGAGGCTGCGTGGCCCCAATTCGGGCCACGCGGTCTCCTTGGATCTGCACCCGCTCCAAGGAGCACGTAGGAGAGGGTGGAACCTCCCCTACGGTAAGGAAGCGCACAGCATCTGATATGGTGCAGTCAAGTCAGCCTCGCTATTCCGGCGCTGCTTAGGATTGCGCCCTAAATTTGATGGGGGAGGGTATAGAATCTTGTTTGACCCTGGGTAGAAGATGCCAGCTTTGCCACTGCTTCAGGGGAAGAAAGATAGTGGGGTGCAGAGGAAGCAATGCAAGAAAGAAGCTGCAGTGCTAGACAGGCTTTTTAAAGCAAATGTCCTCCAATCTAGAGGCTTCTGCTCTTTCCAAAAAAAGTGACAATGGTGTCACTCAGCATGCCCTATAAACTGTTTGCAGTTCATTGGGAATAATAAACATACTCTGCAGAACATAAGTGATCATCAACCCTTTTTTGTGGATATGGTTTCCCCTCCTCTTCTAATTAGATATTGAAGAAGACTACAATTAAAATAATAGGTTTTTTAAAATAGAAAATGGCCAGTGGTAAAGACCCAGAGTGAAGATTAAGAGCCCAATCCTGTTCATGTGTACTCAGAAGTAAGTCCCATTGTGGTCAATGGGGCTTACTTCCAGGTAAGTGTGGATAGGATTGCAACATAAAGCTGGCTGCCAAAAACTAAGGAAGCTGTAAACACAGAAGGAGCACAAAAAGGAGTGAACTCTCTCTCTCTCTCTCTCTCTCTTTCTCTCTCTCTCTCTCTCTCACACACACACACACACCCCAACAACAACAACAACAACAACAACAACCACCACCACCACCACGGTTGTAATGACAGTAAAACCAACAACAGAGATATCTTATGAACCACCCGCATGTTAGAATATTCTAATAGAGACACTAGATTAGGAAACCATGAGTAAATATTTTTATTTTTTGCAGATTTCATTTTTTCCCCCAAATAAAAACTGCAGGAAGCAGTGTTATGTCTTTTTATTTCATTATCACCAGGAAAAAATCACACTGCTAGCCATGGGCTTGGCTTGTCTAGTTGTTAACCGAGCTACATTATCAAGTATGCAGCACCCTCAAGTGGCTCTACAAAGATTTTTCAGACAGCCTACTTTAAAACTGGTGACCAAAGAGAGTTGGTGCCCTGCCTTTCACCGCGTTTCATTTGCAGATCTTATCGCCTGCAATATCCTGCCACGGGTGTCTGACCTCATTTTGGCACCCCGGCTCTCCTTGATGAGGTTCTCTTTCTCCATTCTCCAAGATCCATTAAGAATCAAAAGGGTACTATGTGTTAAGACAGCAGGTAATAGAGTCATTTGTCACCATGAGCTAACATGCAGCACATCAGGGTCGCCTATCACAGTATGATTCAAGGCAGATTAAAAGCCAAAGAAGTCAAAGCTGTGTCAGAAGCTAGCAGAGTGGTTTCCAAACTGTGCTGTACAGAACAACATCAGGGCCCACCTAAAAAAAAAAAAAAAAAAAAAGATCCACTTTACCAGCCACTCAAGCCCCTGTGGCTATAAGGGTGATGGGGCAGCAGTGCTCCCCCAAAGTAGCAGGTGGTTTACCCCTTGATGAACATAGTCTAATCTACCCTGTCGGTTTCGCAAACCACCAAAAACTGGGATGTAACCCACTGTGGGCCATGGACCAATAGTTTGGGAACCACTGTAAGAACAATGATTCTCAAACTGTGGGTCGGGACCCACTTGATGGGTCGCACCCTAATGTCAGGTGGGTTGTGGAAAGCTGGGAGCTGCCATCTTGGAAGCTGCAGACCTTACTTTTGCTATATTCCTTTTGTGAGTGTTAACAGGTTGAATTTTCAAGTGAGGGTTATTAAATTCTGTTTTTAGTTCAGCACATTGACATAATATTTTGCCCTCATCTTGATTTCTATCAAGGTTGTTTCCTGGTTGTGCAATTGCTGAAGTCCAAGAATGGCAGTTTGCATTCCGATTTGCATTATTACATCATAATGACTGCACTTCCTGCTTGATTATGTCACTTCCAGCTATGATATTACTTCCAAGACCCACTTCTGGTGGGTCACGAAACAAATGCCATTTCAAAAAATGGATCCCCTTCGAAGAAATTTGTCAACCACTGTGCTAGAATATTAACTCTTTGCTGAAAACACAGGGCGATTGTGAAAATAAGCGGATGGGAGAAAAGTCACTACTATTCCTAGTGATAGAGCTAGAAAGTGGTCTCAAGGTCATATCTTTCAATGTATATATCAAAGTATATATCTGATATATCAAAATATATCAGAAGCAGATGAGAATGCAGGCTTCCATGACCCCTTGGCCCTAGAGGAAACGTACTCAGCATTGTTTTCAAGCCTTCACGTGAAGACCGTTCCAAACCATTTGCTATTCATGATGAGCTCATTAAACTAATGATTCTCATAAGCACAGGGAAAGTATGCAGCTAGGCAGGCTCTCCTTTGCTGAGTGATGACACCTTAAAGACATGAGAGTAAGAACCAAATGGAGCTCAAGGCTTGTGTGTGCAGAGAGGCAGGCTGCAGCATTATTGTTGTTGTTCAGTCGCTAAGTCGTGTCCGACTCTTCGCGACCCCATGGACCACAGCACACCAGGCCTCCCTATCCTCCACTAGCTTCCGGAGTTCACCCAATTTCATGCTCATTGCTTCGGTGACACTATCTAACCATCTCATCCTCTGCCACCCCCTCCTCCTTTTGCCTTCAATCTTTCCCAGTATGAGGGTCTTTTCTAAAGAGTCCTCTCTTCTCATGAGGTGGCCAAAGGATTTGAGCTTCAGCTGCAATACTTTTCCTTCCAAGGAGCAATCAAGCTTGACTTCCTGGAGGATTGACCGATCGGATCTCCTTGCAGTCCAGGGGACTCTCAAGAGTCTTCTCCAACACCATAATTCAAAAGCATCTATCCTACAGCGCTCTGCCTTCCTTATGGTCCAGCTCTCACAGCCATACATTACTACTGGGAAAACCATAGCTTTGACTATGTAAACCTTTGTTGACAGGGTGATGTCTCGGCTTTTTATTAAGTTGTCTAGGTTCACCATAGCTTTCCTCTCAAGAGGTAAATGTCTTTTAATTTCAGGGCTGCAGTCACCATTTGTGGTGATCTTGGAGCCCAGGAAAATAAACTCTGACACTGCTTCCATTTCTTCCCCTTCTATTTGCCAGGATGTGATGGCATTATTACTTACTTGGAAACAAAAAGGTAACCCCTATAGGGCACAGCCTTTCATTTTACTGTGTATAACCTGTCATACACATCCAGCTCCTCTTCCTCTAGGAGTACGTGCCCTGCAGTCTGAAAATGCAGAGTCGCTATGATGCAATCTCACGAAATACTGGAACAAGCCACAAGAGTGGGTCCTCTGGAGAGCCTGCTGTCCCTAGTGCTCTCATTACAGGAAGGTGACCATACACTGCTTCCAATTCATAGATCCCATGAAAGAAGAAGCACAGCACAGTTACAACAACATGATTTGCTGGGGATGAACAAAGCATTTGATTTAACGGAGTCAGGCCTATTAAGGGGAGTAAGCAATAAAAGAGGAGGCACAGAAGAACTAATGCTTAATGGTGTTTTCTATTAAAAGAACTTCAGGGATCTCTTCTTATTATAGGCCGTTTGATTTCCAACTACTTTTGTGCCATCGATGAGAAGCTTTGTCGTAAATCCAGTTGTTGTTGCAGAAGGAAAACACAGCATGCCAACTACAGTTTGCCTACAATAATCAATTCGGTCATCAACCAGTTCCCATTTAATCCTAGTGCACACACTAGATACAGAAGACTATGAAACACATTATTCAGAATTTGCTGCATTTATCCACACTGATAGATGAGGGTCAGTTGTAGTCAGTCAAGCCAAAGATTTATTGGCATGAGCACTGCTCATTCAAAAGACAAACCTCCTGCTAAGCTACATGCTTGGCACTTTTCTTCCTGCCAACTCCCACAAATGTAGCAGTAGCACTTAAGAGCTGGAGAAATTAAAATATTGGAAAGGCTTACAATGCAATCAGGATAAAAGCCAACTTTTTTTATTATTACAGTGTTTAGTTATGTTGGTGAGTCCTGAAAGCAAAAAGGAAAGAGGAAGGAGGGGTTCAGCTTGCATATCATGAGGCTGTTGCAGAAATGAGCTTATGGTTGAACTAATGGGCTGCCAGAGGGCAGAACACACATTCATATATACCCCATGCACATATACTTAAAGCCACATTAAATACACAGGCTTGATTCAGACACATGGAGTCATTGTGACGGGCTTGATTCAGACACATGGACAAATCCCACGATGTTAAAAATAATAAGCAGGTGCAAATGTTCGCTTCCTCCACCCTCTCCTTCTCCTTTTGCACATAAGAGAAGGAGGCTTCTGGGGATGGCTTGAAACAAATCAGTTTGCTGCTTTGTCCAAATATGGGAGCACTATTCTGATTAGAAACAAAGCTATCAAACCAGAAACTGACCTGTAATTAAATAGATACGGAAGCTGTTGCAAACTGTGGAGCTTCTTATCTCTCTTTGGCGGAGGGGGGCAGCATGGATGAAGGCGTGTTCACACACTCCAAGGCCTTGCACCTGCTGGTTTTCATAACAATCCAAGATTTCTCATTACAGCTGAATAGGGTCTCTCAGAGCGCAATCCTAACCTGGAGTTGGGCCAGCACAGTTAGGCCTGCAAAGTTTGGCCAGCACAAGGGACACTGTAAAGTATGTTTGGACCACTCTCGGAGTCAAGAGAGGGCAACACAGAGACGTGCGCCATCCGCCCTGACTCCAAGAGTGGTCCAAACATGCTCTACAAGGTCCCTTGTACCAGCCAAACTTTGCTAGCCTAACTGTGCCAGCCTAACTCCAAGTTAGGATTGCGCCCTGAGTAGATGAGAACAGGATCAGTGATGGGATCTGGGAATAAGGAAGCGGAACGCTGGGCAGGACTTACGCATGATTGGCTGCCCATCCGTTCCGTTCCGCAGCTGCCCTGGCCTCGGGGGGGGGCTGCTCACCAGGGGGGATGGGTGGGGGTGCGCCAGGTGCCTGGGAGATCAGCGGTGGGGCACGCCAACCAGGGGCAGCCGCCCCCCCAAGGCCAGGGCAGCCGTGGAATGGAACGGACGGGCTGCCAATCACACGTAAGTCCCGCCCAGCATTCCGCTTCCTTATTCCCAGATCCCACTGCTGAACACGATTACCAGGTTAGAAAGATCTTCTTCCTATTCACCAATGAATCCTTTAAGAATTCTGCATTTGAATGGCAATTTTTCTATGTTTGACTCATGAAAATAAATGAATTGAACTTTATCATGATTTTTCAATGCACCATTCATCTGACACAGCAGTACTCTTAGCTTCATCAATGACTCACAAATTACATACATTTTACACCACCAAATTAACCAATAGTTTTATTTCATCGCAATGCCTCAGTCAGGTTTTAAAAACCCACATGGTAGCCACAACATTTCAATTCCATTCTATTAAACTGTGCATTATTTATTGTACATCATTAAAATGTTTTGGAACATAAGGTTTAAAAAATCCTGTTGTGCCAGGTCTAGCCGTCTTTGCTCAATACATATTCCCTTGATTGTTACAATATATAATGTATTGTAAATATGCTATTTTTCCTGAAAATCAATTAAAAGCTCAACACAGGTATATTTATATGGCAAACAACATCTGATAGATCAGATATCAATTTTCCCAGGAAAACACAAATAAAAAGGACTACTGTTGCTTAAAGCTTTCCCTGGAGATTAACAGTAATATTTTACAAGGAACAGATTTAGAGACAGGAAGCTGAAGGGAGATTGTAGCACAACAGTACATCATGTGCCACTGTCAATGGTACAGTGTACTGGGCTAGATGGGAACTTTCACATGAAACCGAATATTAGTTGTATTTTCTGTTCTTTGAACATGCCAGTCAGGTTCAAAGGAAAAGCAGTGCTAGGTTTGTTTACTCCAATGTTGGGAACATTCATGCAGTGAAAAGGGATTTGTTCTCTGCATAATCTGGGTCATATAACTGGAAACAAGGTTTTTAATAAAGATTGGCAGTTGTGAGACTTCTACTGGCATCCTTTTGCAGTCCCATTTCCAGGCTGCCAAACTAGCTTTCCAAAAAGGGTGACAGAATCCAGCCTGAAAGCTGGAAAGGAGGTGTTATAGATTTGGAAAGCAGGTGCTATAAGTAAGTAAATTTGGAAAGTAGGTGCTATAAGGAACTCTCTTCTCCATCACAAAAACTGCAAAACTGAAGCCAAGAAATCACTCAAATACAGCTCCTGGCAGCTAAGGTTAATGCTTGGCAGTTTCCCTTCCATGTTTGCATACCACAAATGATAGCTCCTTTATATGCCACTTTAATCAGTCTAGAAAAACTGTCACCACCTGGTTCTACAACAATTTTTACTTGATCCATCATCAGCATGCCAACAATCCATTCCTTGAATATCTGTCACCTTTGTAATTTTGCGTGCATGTGCAGCAGAAGGAAGCAATTAAAGTAAACTTTACAAAGCATCACAGAGCAGACTTGGGAAGGTAGGGGAGCAGGGAGAGGTGTCTGGGTTTGTTGAGGAATGAGAAACTGCAGCAGTGATAGGATTTGGCTCTCGACCATATGAAAATATGTACGGGCTGACCCTACGTGCTTCTTTTGTTTCTGCAAGGGGACAGGCAATATTCCTCAATCGTCTCTTCCCATTTCAGCCCCTCTGTCCATCCCCAAAACTGCTTCTGAGAGTTCAGGGACACACAGGAGCAGAATTTGCAGGGAAATTGGCCAAAATTGCTGCTCTCCCCTTGCACAAACAGAGCCTCTTCCATAAACAAGAGAAGTGCTTGGAAACAACCACGAGTAGTTCTCAGGCCAATGGCTGAGGGCTTACCTCTGCAGCTTGTGGGGGTTTTTTTTTGCCAGCAGAAACCAAACCAATTAAAAAAAGAATCACTTGCTAGATGTTACACATAATGTAACTTTGTTCAGAAAGAGAAGATGACTTTTAGGGCGTGATCCTAACCTGGAGTTAGGCTGGCACAGTTAGTCCAGCAAAGTTTGCCTGGCACAAGGGACACTGTAAAGTATGTTTGGACCACCCTTGGAGTCAGGAAGGCCAGCACACAGATGTGCACCATCCTCCCTGACTCCAAGAATGGTCCAAACATACTTTACAGTGTCCCTTGTGCCAGGCAAACTTTGCTGGACTAACTGTGCCAGCCTAACTCCAGGTTAGGATTGCTCTCTCAATCTGATAAAAGGCTTAACTGTAAAACTAAAGTATATCATCAATAAAGAGTGACAGCCAGGTTTGCAATCTTGTTTTACACCTAATTGAGAAATCAACAGGCAGGATCCTTTAAAATCACAAATCTTGTTTACAGCACTTAATCCTCCATGAAGAGTCCTACATCATAAAGGGCCACAAGAAGTTCCTACATTACAGTTGTATTAAATGTTAACTGACACTAAAGGACCTTGGTCATAATAGAAATCCCATCTCCCTTCAAAGTGCTACAAGGAAATTGGGGTGGTGGTTCAAGCACTCTACCTTCTGACGGTTCTTCCTGCAAATGAGAAGGCAGTTCTTCAGCAGTGGCCTCAGTATTATCTTCCAGCATCTGTGCTTCTGAGCTGGGTCCCTATAAGAAACAATAGCAGAGTCTTTACAGCAGAACATACAAAGTCATGAAAAAGAGGAATACTGTCCACAGATAACACTGACTGTTCTAAATTGGTCAGAAAAACATTTAGGGGCACTGCATCAGATTTTCCTCCATCTGGAGGATACCAGCCCAAAGTGGTTTGCAAATCCCTCATTTCCTCAGTCAACGGCTCGAAAGCTCCATTAGATGTCTGGCCCACTTGTCCATATTGAAACACATCTGCCATTTTGCTGCCTGTTCCCCTAACTTGGAGAGATCCTTCTGGAGTTCTTCACAATCCCTTCTGTCTTTCACCACCTAGAAAAGTTTTGTGTCATCTGCAAACTTGGCCACCTCATTACTTATGCCTGTCTCCAGGTCATTTATGAACAAGTTGAAAAGCACCAGCCCCAAGACAGATCCCTGGGGCACTTCACTTTTCATCTCTCTCCATTGTGAGAATTGCCCACTCTCTGTTTCCTGGCCCTCAACCAATTCTGAACCCATAAGAGGACCTGCCCTCTTATTCCCTGACTGTGAAGTTTCTTCAGCAGCCATTGGTGGGGGACTGTGTCAAACGCCTTCTGAAAATCTAGGTATATGATATCCACAGGTTCACCCACATCCACGTGCCTGTTGACCTTTTCAAAGAATTCCAAAAGGTTCGTGAGGCAAGACTTACCCTTACAGAAGCCATGCTGACTTTCCTTCAGCAACACTTGTTCCTCTACATGTTTTAGGATTTTATCTTTGATGAGGCTTTCCACCATCTTACCTGGAACAGACGTTAGGCTGACCTGCCTGTAGTTTCCAGGGTCCCCCCTCCTCCCATTTTTAAAAATTGGTGTGACATTGGCTGTTCTCCAATCCTCTGGCACCGTGGCAGTTTTAAGGGACAAGTTGCATACTCTAGTTAAGAGGTCAGCAACTTCATTCTTTAGTTCCTTATAACTCTTGGGTGGATGCCATCTGGGCCTGGTGACTTATTTATATGTAATTTATCAATTTGATCTAAAACATCTTCTTTATTAACCATTATCTGACTTAATTCCTTCATTAGGAGGGGTCATATGGGCAGCGGTATCTGCCCAAGTTCTTCTGCCGTGAGGACGGACTCAAAGAATTCATTTAATTTCTCTTCATCTCCAAGTCCCCTTTTATGTCCTCTCTCTCCCTCCCTCACCATCCAGCGGGCCAACTGCCTCTCTAGCAGGTTTCCTGCTTCTAACATATTTGAAGAAGCTTTTATTATTCCCCTTTATGTTGCTGGCCATGCGTTCCTCAAACTCTTTCTTGGCGTCCCTTATCTTCTTACATGTCTTTTGCCAGAGTTTATGTTCTTTTTTTATTCTCCTCATGGCTGAATGATACTGTAGGAGCATGTACATCTAAAAAAAACCAAAATTACAGGGCCAGTAGCCCACCTCTCAATCATTCGTACGATTGGACATACAATTAAGCCAGATCTATGTCCTTGAACAGGAGACAATGACACATTTTCATCTTGGCCTTTTAAACTCAACAGGACAGTGATCTTCAACCTTTTCTGTGCCACAACCTCAATAGATAAATCACTGAATTGTGAGAGTGGGGACCCAATGCCAATCCTGACCCCCTCCCAGGATCTGATTTGCCCCCATCACTGCCCGGCCCCTGTCCCTGCCTGTCCCATTTCCTCTTATCTCTTGCGTCTTCACAACAACCCTGTGAGGTAGCAGCCTAAGCAAGGCTGGCCTTAGGAGCTGCAGGGCAAGACAGCACAAAGAGGCTGTGAAGGATTATATCAAGAACTCAGTGTTGATAAGACAGTACCATTATTGGATTGGATCCAAGCCCTCTCTTGCACAGGCTTGGAAAGGTTGCCGCAACCCCCAAAATGAGACTTTGTGACCCCAGTGGGGTTCTGACCCACAAGTTGAAGAGCACTGCAATAGGATATTGTGAAGAAATAATTGAAAAACATTCTTCACAGGCATTCATTCATTATTACAATATTTGTATACTGCCTCTTTCATAGACCTATATACACACATAAAAACGGAGGCATTTACTGCATTCATGTGAATGTACAAATCTCTCAATGGATGCTTTGTTTTTAGTTTTGCAAAGCCAAGTCTTTTAATGAGAGCTTGGTGCTAAGTTTTAGCCAAAAGGGAATTTGAATAACTGAGTCAGAACTTGTCACACACTAGACACAGAATGCAATGAAAAACACTGAAATTGACATTTAATTAAAGACCTTTAGGTGGCCCATTAACCTGTAAAACACTACGCAAGTGCTAATTAGCAGTGGCTTATATTCCTCAAAAATAAGAGAATATAAATTAGGGCTATTGTGTTAAATTGATTAAAATTCTCTGGGTCAATTAAAAATAATGGATCCAATTAATCGGGCATTACCTCTGCACTAGAGCATGTGTTCTCTTTGATGCAGGATACAGTGATCCTTGGCTTGGGAAAAAAATATCCACAAACTGGGCAAGAGAAGGGAAGAAGAAACAGTCTGTACCTCAAACCGAACGTGCCAGACAAAACATGGAGAATGAATGGTGTCCTTCTCCACACTAAGGGCGCAATCTTAACCTAGAGTTAGGTTGGCACAGTTAGGACAGCAAAGTTTGGCCAGCACAAAGGACACCGTAAAGCATGTTTGTTTCACTCTCAGAGTCAGAGAGGCCAGCACACAGACATGCGCCATCCTCCCTGACTCTGAGTGTGGTCCAAACCCACTTTACAGTGGCCCTTGTGCTGCCAAACATTGCTGGCCTAACTGTGCCGGCCTAACTCCAGGTTAGGATTGTGCCCTAATAGGAACACTGCAAAGCCCTTTAAACTGTTGTTCAAGAGACAGTGGGGGAATGCACACACTCAAGACACAACATCTGATGACAATGTTCTTCCTTAGCCACTCAAGTTTTTGATCAGCTGAACCAAACAGTAGATCAAATAGGGGGAACTAGTAGCTCTAATAGGGGGACAGTAACCTGTGACCACTATGGATCACCTTAGCATCATTGACCAGGACAGAAATGAACTTAAGCATTCCTATTTTGAGTATGAAAAGAGAGGAAGCCACAATCTGGCCACAATCAGGATCCATGAAATATTAAACAAACCACTGCAATAAATATTTAGAAGTGTTACCCAAAGAAACCTCACTACTATACATGTTTCACTGATCCTATGGGTAAACTGTACACTAACCAGTAGGAGATGAAGAGGTGGGGAAAAAATGTAAGCTACCACACACTTCTAAAAGACTCAAGAAGCAGCTTCATTAGACACTGAAGTGCTGCCTAGGTTTTTTTCGTTTGTTTGTTTGTTTTGTTTTGTTTTGTTTTTGAGTGTCAAAAATCACCAAATGAGGAATTAAACTCATTTATATGCAAGTAAACTCATTGAAGGACCTACACCGGAGCTAAATATAAAAGCAAGCATGCATACAACAGAATGGTGCTCAAGAACAATGTGCAATTGTCACATCGTGGCACTCAGTAGACTCATCTTGCATGGAGGTCTGTATTTTTGAAGTAGGCAAACTATAATTTATACATTGGAAATAAAACCTAATTTTTTCCCCTTGAATGGAGAAGTCTCTGAGGAAGTGGGAAGTTGGACTTGCATGCAATTAATTTCTGTTCAGCACCTAGGAGAGCAAGCAGCAAAAGGGGAACTCCTCCACAGACAGAGGGCAGGACCTGGCATCCTATTCCGAAAGGACACACACACTTGCATTCTCCCTTTCAGCACTGCACAGCTAAGCATGTGATAAGGGAAAAAAGGAAAAAACAGACACCACTAAATATTCCCCTTTGCAGCCAATTCAAATCTGAAAAAAAAAACTGAAAGACAGGAAACAAGAAATTTCTCCCAAATGCTGCTGTTCTGTCTGGAGTTTCTGTGAAATACGATTTTGGAATTAACAAGACACACATATCTCAAGGGATCCAACAGGTGAACAGCAAGGGTCTGCCTGCACGCCTATGGAGCGTTTTGCATTTCAACACAAATTCAGCTTTCCATGCTTTTCAGATAGACAGCAAAAGGACATCCCAGAGTGGTATTCTCATTCCAAACTTGTCTAGGCAGATTTCACAGCACCTGCTGAAAGAGATGCTCATCCAGACAAAGGAGTCTCTCCTGCAATGCCTTATAACAGGTGGAAGACATGTCCCAAGAGGCAGTCCTAAAGGGTCATGTAGAACACTGTAGAGAGTCAGGCTGACAGCAGCATCCCTGCAGCAGAGCCAGCAGTTAAAATGAACTGAGAGTGGTTGACCATGCTAAGGCAATACAGATGGAGACCCACCTGTGGATGCTACATCTAGAATGCATAATCATGCTGGAACAGAAGGCGCTGCCTCATACTGAATCAATTAGTCTGACTTGTGTTTCCACTAACCAGAAATGCAAGTCAGGGCACAATCCATGAATGCCCTTGGTCGATGCATGTGTGTTGCATCCGCCCAATGCTGTTGTGAAAATTCCGTAAGGCACTTTTCACACTATTGCAAGATGCACTGTATTGATGCAGTAACCTGCCCCTGCACTGGCCAGCACAGGGTCTTTTCTGGGCAGGGAGGAAGGCGGGAGGGGGCAGCCCGGGGAGATGGGTGAAGCCCAGATGTGGCTGCATCAAAACCCCTGTCCCCTGGCCATTTGGTCCCAGTTCAGGCCACCATGATGTGTTTGGATTCGCGCTTGCTAAACAGCAAACACAGATCTGATCAGGCCCATCAGGGCAGCTGGGACTTACCCTGGGGTAAGGGGATGAACAACCCCTTGCCCTGTGGTGAGCTCTGGAGGCAATGAACCTGAGTTGGCTACAGCCCAGGCCAGTCGGCCTGCCTGTTCCAGTGCAGATTGGGATTGCGCTGTCACTTTCCCAGTCTGGAGATGCCGGGGATTGACCCTGGGATATTTTGCAAGCAAAGCATGAGCTCCTTCACTGAGATGCAATCCTTCCCCAGACACAAATTTGTAAAACACCAACAGGCTGTCTGGCTATCTGATCTCCTGCCAAGCTTAGGATAAAAGCTGGACTGTTCTGACAAGACCATCTCCTGACTCCAGTGAAAGGCAATGTTCACCTTTAAACTCTGCCTTTCATTGCCACTTTTGACTGAGAGTGCCCTAATCACACCCATTCTCATCAGAAAAGAGTTACAAGAAGAACTACTTTCCAAGTAAGCTCTGATTTGAAGGGAGTTCTCGTGACAGTCTGCAATACAGGTTTCACAACTGAGACCAATGCACCATTGAGAGATGGATGAGAAACATCCCTGGGAGAAACATTTGACATACAGGTGACAAATAATGTTGCACCTGGACCGCCCAGCAATCAGTCAAGATCTGTGGCCTGACTCTTAGAGCGCAATCCTAACCTGGAGTTAGACCAGCACAGTTAGGCCAGAAAAGGGCCACTATAAAGTATGTTTGGACCACTCTTGGGAGTCAGAGAGGCCAGGACACAGACGTGCACCATCCTCCCTGACTCCAAAAGTGGTCCAAACCTGCTTTACGGTGGCCCTTGTACAAGCCAAACTTTGCTGGCCAAACTATGCTGGCCTAACTCCAGGTTAGGATTGCAGTCATAGAAATATTGGCTCAAAAACCCTAATCCAGGTCTGTTTGAAGAAAAGCCACCAACTTTTGGACAAAGTTCTTGTAGGGAGACAGCTCCTTTCATCTATGTTATGTGCCATCTAACAAATTCTGTTAAGGAAAAACTGATTGAAAACCCATATGTTCTGTATCACCTCCACCAAGTTGCCTCTGCATTCCAGAGATTGCTTCTTAGCCTCCAGGTGTTCAACCACAGTGACTCAAACTTGAAGAGCAGCATTGGTTCTTGGAAAGAAGGTTGGGCTTGTTTAGCAGTAGCTAAGGTACCTTAGGACCAAGAGCTTTGGCCTCCTGGGCCAGAAAGGAGCCACCATGATAATGCTTGCTTTCAAAGCTCTTGTTTTGTGGTACTAATCTTGGGTCATGAGTTTTTCTAATCCTGACTGGTATCCCCAATTCTCACTTTGGGAACTAGGACTTGAGGTTGTTCTAGAAGTAGCCATATCTTTAAGCGTGTCTTTGTTAATTCAGTCATGGAGCAAGTGTGGGTTGCCTTGAGCCTTCTTTTCATCTCCTAGAACCCCAAAGGTAGGGACAGGCTCCATATGTAAAATGCTCTACCTAAGGTGGATGGCCACTCAAATCACCCTCACATGGGTCATCTTCATTTTCAGATCATTCCAAGAATACACAATAAAGTACACATTAGCTCATAAACTCTCCAACCAAAGAAACCATGAGAAACACATGAAGTAAAGACAATGAAGACGGACACTGCAACCTTTGACAAACTCTTTGAAATACGCTGTTGGGCTTTATTACATAGGGCATCACCATGGCTGCTTTATAATGATCTCTCAGCAGGATACATCTTTTTCCCATACCAGTTCCTACCTAATGGGTTCCTCTTATAATTAATGAACTAAACAGAATGCTAGTAGGCTGCCAGTGCAATCCTATGGATATCTACTCAGAAGTCTCTTTGAAGTCAATAGGACTTACTCCCAGCAAAGTGTGTATAGATTGCAGCCTTAGTCAAGCTAAATAAAAGGAAAATGTGGTCTGGAGGTTGAGCTGTTGCCTTTGCCTGAAGATGCTAAGCAGGGTCAGTCTTGGATTGGCCTTGGATGGGAGACTGGAAGTCACTCACAGAGCTTGTGGAGGAATGGGAGGAGTGTGGAGGAGTCAGCTGACAAAAGAACTGGCCAAGGTGTGATCTGTGGTGGACTGTGAAGGCTCAGAAGGTGCAAGAGTGCAGCCAGGATCATGATCACACATTGAAAGGGAAACATCTGAAGAAATTAAGGGTTATGTGAATGGTACATAGAACAATAATTCTAAAAACCCCAATTGTAAAATGGAGCCTGCCCATGTAAACCGCCTTGAGTCCAGTGAAATCTGGAGAAAGGCTGTATAAAAATACATTAAATAAATAAAATACTTTTTTACTCAGCAAGTAATTAAGCTATTCTGGCGTTCCATGTGCTACTGCATATAGTCATGCTGGCCATATGACCAAGGAAGCTTGTCCTTGGACAACGCCGGCTCTACATGCTTAGAAACAGAGATGAGCACTGCCCCCTACAGTCAGTCACGACTAGACCATTCAGTTGTGGGGAACCCTTTACCTTAATTAAGCTATGGAACACCTTGCCACAACAGGTGGTGATGGCATCTGGCCTATGTGCCTTTAAAGGGGGATAGGACATATTTCTGGAGGAAAAGTCCATCGTGGACTATAGGCCATGATGGGTTGTGCAACCTCCTTACGTTAGTAGTAGGCTACTTCAAAATTCCAGGTGCAGGCAGAGACATACGAGGCTCTGAGTGCGCTCAGGGGCAGGGCGACGTCACTGTGCCCAGCCATACCTCCCTGTGCCCGGAAGAGCTCCATTAAGGAGTGATACAAGAGCAAGGGAGGGTGAGCGGGCCAAAAAACGCACGAGTTTTTCCACGCTGTGGCACCTTGCTGCTGCCGGCACCCCTTGCTCTCACCACCCCCCACTACACCCTTCCTCTGCCTCTGGGTGCAAGGGAGTGGCAGCAGGATGCAAGCATCTTGTTGTCTCCTGGGCTCCCTAAGGCACCTGGTGGGCCACTGTGAGATACAGGAAGCTGGACTAGATGGGCCCTTGGCCTGATCCAGCAGGGCTCTTCTTATGTGTCTTGTCCCACAACAGTTCCAAGGAGTCTATGGGCAGAATCCTAACCAACTTTCCAGCACTGACGTAGCTGTGCCAATGGGGCATGTGCTGCGTTCTGCATTTGGAGGGCAGTCACAAAGACCTCCTCAAGGTAAGGGAATTTTTGTTCCCTTACCGCAAAGCTGTATTGTTCTTACCCCGGTGCTGAAAGTTGGTTAGGACTGCAGTTAGAGCACTTCAAATTAAATGGGCAACATGGAATCATCAATCTCTGAAATAATCTCCGTGTGTGTGCGCACAGGTACCAAACCACATGGGAATATAGAAAGGGCTAAAAATAGAAGAACTGGAGCGCTGTGGTTGAAACCGAGCCTGAGCGAGTTCTTGATGGGCGCGCAAGGAGGAACCGCGATGAGCTTGGAGAAGTCCCCTGACTCCAGCATCCTCTCTTTCAAGGATTACAGAGCGCCGCTAAATTGTCTTGGGTCATGGCATCACAGGACGGGGGAAGGAAGCCCCGTTTCGGGGAGAAGAGAACCTCTCGGCCGTGCATTCCTCCTTCCAGAGCGGGAGGCCGAGCGACCCCCGCTGCGATGCCCCGCCAAGCGCAGTGCGCGCTCGCCTCTGGGAGTCCCCTCTTCGCCGCCCTCCCAGCGCCAGCGCAAAGCAGAGAGCGAGCCGCGCGCTCCGTGGTCCGCAGCAGCAAGAGGAGGAGGAGGAGGAGGAGGCGGGCGCCCCGCTCACCTTCATGCCGGCGCTCCCTCGCAGCTCAAGCAGGCGGGCAGCTTACTCGGGAGGAAGAGCAGCGGCTGCGCGAGATCGCCACGGCGGCTGGCGGAGGCTGCTCAGCCTTTTCCCGGCGCTGGATGCCCTGCTCCTCCCCCCCCCCTCTGGATGTAAACACAGAGTAAAGGAGGGAAGGACCATGAAGGAGGAGCCACTCGGCGCCATGGCAACCCAAGCCGGAAGAGGAATGGGCGACTGGATCAGGATGGCTCTGGGAGCAAACCTCCTTGTCTGGGAGTCGGCATCTTTGGAGGGAAAGAGCAGTGCAAATGCTGAAAGTTTTTCCTGCGTCTGCTTGCCTGAGGAAGCTGCCCTTGTTGATTTTTTTCCTTTCTACGATTATTAACGTGTTCTTCAGCTATGCACATCTGTTGTTAAAGGAACAGCATTTAAGAAAGATACCTGCTTTAAATTGCAGTAAAATAGTCCAGCAGGGAAATCAGACTTCTTGGAATATGTTTGTAAAAAGATGGAGATGTTTCCTGCATGTGAATCCTAACAATATGCCTCAGCAGAGGGCTCTGCGATCGTTGATTTGGTGTCACTTCTGCAGTATGACAAATCTGAGCCTAGTATTAAACTTCCCTGTACTTCTTTGAACATTAAAGTCATATACAGCTCATACAATGGGCCACTAGAGTGCAACAGCAGACTGTGTTTTTAGCTGGTGTTATGTGGAGCCAATAGCAAGAAGCAGAGTAGGGAAGAGGGAGTCAGTTTTTACTGAGACAACCTGAAAAGGTGAGGAAAAGACTAGCTGGTTCCACCTTGGGCAAATCAAGAACACAGTGATCCTGCAGTTCTGTGATTGCAACCAAATGGTGAGACACCTTTGAATTTCACAGCTAATAATCACAATCATGCTGCCTTTTTTCATGCATACTAAAAGCGCATGCATAAAATTTAGAGCCAGCATCCTTCATAAGTTGCTCAGTCAGCACACCATCTACCAAGAAGATAGAGCAGGCATGTCTAAACTATGGCTTGGGGGCCACACCACAAGATTTTATCCAGCCCTCAGCAACTTAAAATATTTTTCCCAACCACACAGTCAGACAATTAACACATACGGTTCTGTCTACTGCACTTCTTTCCACACCAACAGGGTGGTGTCAGCCTGGCTAACCCTCATTTGTAGTCACCTGGGCCATATCCTTTCAAGATAGTGGTTTCTAGACTCATGGGTCACGACCCACCAGGGGAATCAGAAAGGGCAATTCCAATTTAAAGGGAATGGCACAGAAATCGGCAGCAGCACAATCTCTATGATCATGCTGCTTCCGGGCAGAGAAGGTTGGGTTTGTTTTTTTTTGCTTACTTGGGGGTTGCTATGGCTCTCCAGAGGGTCTGGGGAGTCTGCAACCCCCCACTGCAGCCCTCCCCAAGGCTTGGAAATGTTGTGAAAAGTTAAAACCTACTTCCAGTTTTTGTCCTAAAACAGGAAATGGGATTGTTTACTTTTCACAACATTCTCATTCCTCAGGGAGGGCTGCAGAGGGGGTCACATGCTCCCCAGACCTTGCAGAGAGCCATAGCGATCCCCAAGTAAGTTTTTAAAAAAACCTTCCCTGCCCAGCAGCAGCACCATCTGGAGATTGTGTTGCTGCTTTCCCTCCCTCCCCGCCCATGAGACTTACAGGGTTCCCAAAGCCCAAGTAGGACTTTGGGAACCGCTATTTTAAGACCCTCAAACCATAATTTTTCAGTGTTAAGCTCATCCCTACTGATAAATCCAGTTTCCACAGGCTGACTTTTCAACAATGCCGTAAAATGATTGTGGTGAGGAAATACGGTTATTTTTGAACCTGCATAAACATATCATAACATGTCTTAGAACAGTGCTATTCAAACTATGGGGTCGGGACCCACTTGGTGGGTTGTGACCTGATGTCAGGTGGGTCATAAAA
The DNA here is from genome assembly GCA_029204185.1 of Lerista edwardsae. Taxonomy (NCBI): domain Eukaryota; kingdom Metazoa; phylum Chordata; class Lepidosauria; order Squamata; family Scincidae; genus Lerista; species Lerista edwardsae. Next base: position 12,045,953 of record JAJKFI010000007.1, on the reverse strand, counting down.
AGCTGGAGGCAGCCATCTTGAATACTGCAGACCTTCCTCTTGTTATATTCCTTTTGTGTTAACAGTTTGAATTTTCAAGTGAGGGTTTGTTTGTTTTTTAAAAAAAATGTTTTTAGTTCAGTGCTTTTACTGTGCAATATTTTGTCCTAACCTTCCTTTCTGTCAGGGATTTTTCATGGTTGTACAATTGCTGAAATCCATAAACCCCAATTTGCATATCAGGCGTGTCATTTTATAATGTTACAATGACAGCACTTCCTGCATGATGATGTCATTTCCTGCCACAACATCACTTCCAGGTTAATGATATCACTACCAGTGGGCCCGACACAAGTGCCATTCTAAAAAGTGAGTCCCAGTCTAAAAAGTTTGAATATCACTGGCTTAGAGGACTGAAACTAAATACTGCATCCTAAATGTATTTGCCAAAGTTGTTTTTACTTCTCTTCAAACCTTTTGACTTCTGTAAATCAGAAACAAAACCCTCTAGAATAGAAACAAATCAGAATTGCTACAAATTTGGCAGGCCTAGCTCATTTAGATTAAAAAAAAATAGTGGCAGAAAATGACCTTGAGCACCTTGGCTAGCTTTTTTGTAATCAGAAAAGGCCTTGTATTGAAAGATTTCAATTTGTAGTTAGCGAAGAAACAGAGACCCAATTTATTCAGAATTGAACCACTTACCTAGCTTCTCAGAAAGCCAAGGGTTTTTCCCATGCGTAGAAAAAAGGACACAGCTAAAGTCCCTTCAGAACTTTGTGTTACACCAAACAAACAGGAACTTTAAGAACATCCACTGGATCATAACTTTCTTTAGGTTCTTGCCTAGCTGAGCCTCCGTCAAGAACTGTTTAAAATGTGGATGCTTCTTTTATTTCATTGCAAGTAGAACAGAGTTTGAGGTGAAACACAGAGTTTGTAGATGAAAACAGAGGGAGCAGCAGGGATGTAAACTAAACATGAATGGAATCCATTTCTAAAAATGACCCAAATTTTCAAGTAGAAAATTGCACAAAGATAGCCTTTTGGGGAGTTTGACTGCAAGATATAGCAGGTGACTAACTCCTAGATGACATATTGGGCTGGACAAGTTTTTTTTTCCCCACAAATTGAACAATAGTGCAACAATCCTATACACGTTTACAGTACTTGAAGTTCAGCCCCGTTGAACATAGTGGGACATACTTCCAAAGAAGCACGTACTATATAGGATTGTGCTGTAACTGGCTTTTGGAGACCAGTTATTCATTTCTAGATACAGTTCAGCCGCAGTTTACAACTGGAGTCAATAAGAAGTTATGAGTTACATTCCACAGTCACATCTGGCCAAAGAGCAAGGCAGAAATCCCTCTCTTGGACTCAGCTGGGAAGAATGACCCATGTTGTGTTCTATGCAGTGACCTGGTTTTTGTTTCTTTTTTTTTTGTCTTGCATAATAATTTGTGAATGTCTGACATGATGTTTTATAAGACACAGCTGTTGAAATACGGTTGTCTGTGCCTCTTTTGTATGCAGTTTACAGAGCATCATGCCAAGCTACGCATCCTGCCCAAAGACTTACAGCTACTACAATAACATTAATTCTTCTGTCATCACAGAAGCTCCCTTAGACTTGACTTCTATGTATTTGGAAAAGGTGCAGAAGAGAGCGACAAAAATGATTACGGGGCTGGGGCACCTCCCTTATGAAGAAAGACTGCAGCGTTTGGGGCTCTTCAGTCTAGAAAAAAGGCGCCTGAGGGGGGACATGATTGAGACATACAAAATTATGCATGGAAGGGATAGAGTTGATAGAGGGATGTTCTTTTCCCTCTCTCACAACACCAGAACCAGGGGGCATCCGCTAAAACTGAGGGTTGGGAGAGTTAAAACAGATAAAAGGAAGTACTTTTTTACCCAGCGGGTAGTTAATCTGTGGAACTCCTTGCCACAGGAGGTGGTGATGGCATCTGGTCTTGATGTCTTTAAGAGAGGATTAGACCGATTTCTGGAGGAAAGATCCATTGTGGGCTATAGGCAATGATGGATTGTGCAACCTCCTTACAAAGGTGGTGGGCTACAGGTACCGGGTGTAAGGGAGTGGCAACAGGATGCAAGCATCTTGTTGTCTCCTGCCTCCCTGGGGCACCTGGGGTGGGCCGCTGTGAGATTCAGGAAGCTGGACTAGATGGGCCCTTGGCCTGATCCAGCATGGCTCTTCTTATGTTCTTATGTTCTTATGTTCTTATGTATTGTATTGAATTTAGAGGCAAGGCATAAGAAAACGGAATAAATGATTATGCCTACTATAGTTTGACCAAATTTTAAAGTATGTATTCCAATAAAATACATATAGGAAATGCTTCATACCCTTCAGCTTAAATTTATCTGGATAAGGACCTGGAGCAAGCTGAAAAGCATGGGCCTTGAAGGAAAAAACCCTACAACTATAATAACTCTACATACTACACAGCACCATCAACGTGCTAGGTGCTGTACAACATAAAGAAGAGACATGATTCTTGCCTAGAGTCTTATAACAAGAAAATGGGGACTGAATGAAATGGTGAGGGGAAATAATGGTAGTAAAACAGATGATAAGAGCATGATTTTCGTCAAAAAGTTCTGTTATAGAACTGTGTCATGAAGGGAAGAGGAAAAAGGTCAATTTGATGCCTTATAGTGGAAAAGCTCTTCCAGGCAAAGGGAACAAACAACCTGTTAGTTGGAAGGCACAAACATGATAGAGGAACAAGGATATAAAGGACTAATGGGAGATGAGCCTGAGTACAGTACAGTGATTGAACAATGAGGAAGCTGTTCTTATTTCAAAGGGGAGGAAATTCCACAGTACAGGTGCTACCACAGAGAAGGCCCTGTTTCTTAAACGCTGACTCTGGAATGTAATCCTCACAGAAGATGCGGGCCAGCTGTATTTGTACAGACTGCCTCCCTGCCCATGTGCCTGACTGGGGTCACTGCAAGAAGAAACCTGCATGAACATTTTCATGCTGTCAGCACATGGGGATCACCAACGAAAAGGCAGTTGCGTTGTCCTCATAAGATAGGAGTTCAGGCAACTGCAGTGTCCTCGTGCCCAAAGAAAGGATTGAACGCACATACAGATAACCTTTCATTCCCACCCTTGTTATAGATTTCTCGCTAAGCTCATTTCCAGTCACCCAACAGTTACGTTGCTCATATTGCAACACAGTTTACTAACGATAAAGTAGCCTGAAATGATACTTGGCCAACTCTGCTGGGAATTCCCACAGCTTGTTTGTTTCTGTGAAAATACATCTTGTTTTCTAGCTGTTCCATGCTGATTAAAGCCAAGAATTTCCATATAAAAACCATCATCCAAATAGCAAGCACCCTAGCTAAGGCGCACGAATTGGAGCACTTGCAATCTTACTGAGAAATCCCAAGATGAATAGTCTAGCCCTGTCGGCTATTTTACTGTCCTTTCATTCATTCGCACTAGGCAAACCTGTCCAGGTGCGACACTGGTCCTACTTCAGATTCTATCTAAACATCTCTCTTGCTTTTTCCTTCTCCGTTGCAATTGTATATTTTGATGATTGCATCTATATATCACACACCCTAAAAGAACATTCATTCTTTTTCAGGGAATCCCGAAAACCAATGACAGAGGTAAGCTTTGATTTATTATTTGATTTGCTTGTGCCATACCTGTTCACCTTGAGTTACAATAGCTTGCTTTTGTTTTATACTGGTGTAAGTGCAAGGCTAGTAGTTCTGCATCTTGAAATGTCAGCATTGGGTATGTTTAAAAAGATGTTCTTTGACCTGTATTGTGGCACTGTCTTCTGGGAAGTTCTTCAGCACAAGCCTCCTTGAAAGAAAGGAGAACTGCCCAAGAATATGCTAATGTTCTTGCATAGCTCCCAATCAATGGAGAAGAAATTCCCAGTGGATTTTACTTTGGATGCTTATGCAGAGGAAGCCTGATTTTACACCTGCCAGCCTGAATAAAATATTAAATTGTTTAGCATACCCTGTGTTATACAATCAAGATTAACTTTATGTTCTATTAGTTTATCCCTGCTGCAGTTAAAATTATATGTTCCCTGTCATTTACATCTTATAACAGCTTGATAAATTGTGCTCATATAGTAAGGAAACAATACAATTCTTGAAAAATTGTCATATAGTATTTTGTTACTTAACAAAAATCCATAGTCCATAAGCTGGAAAGAGAGCAGGACTGGGTTTTTACAAGACAAATGTTCTTTACTGCACAAAGTACAATTTAGCTTGCCACATGTAATGGCATCATATATAGCTTTTTGCACACATGAAGTCTGGACTGAAACAATAGGAAGAGATGCCCATAAACAAACAGAGGACTGGTGTCATATGAAGTATCGGTATGGTGATGAATATTACAAGCTAGCTTGGAAAGTATACAACATTAGGTTCCCTTCCATCTAGTCTGAACTCGCCATCCTTTGTTTATTCACTTTCTACTGAGTATCCAGACAGTGTTGCCAGTTCATTGCATTCCTGCCCTGTCCTTTTGTTTTCCAAACTTGACTTGCTGTTTTTAAATGTGAAACACATGATGTTGTTTCATGTACAGAAGTGCTATTGTGACTTTTAGGACTCCTGTGCTTTCAATTTAATTTTCTCTTAAGAACAGAAGTGTGATTGTCGATCCCCTGTTTATATAGTTTATTTTAAGAGGGGGTGCCTGCTCCCTTGCTTTAAATTTAGTGAAGAAGTGGGATCTGACCCACAACACCTGACCACAGTTCCCAGTAGGCATGCTTTCAGCATTAATAAGAAAAAGAACCGTGTGCAAACAGATGCAGTATACATGTGTCCAGCGGTGTCATCCTCAAATGAAGTTCTGGAACGCTAGGCAGGACTTACCGCTTGATTGACAGGCTGTCCGTGACGTGTCGCTGCCTGCCTGCCCACCGTGCGGGCTCCCTCCGGTTGGCGCGCCCCTCCACTGCTTGCCCAGGCACCTGGCATGCCCCCCAGGCAAGCGGGCACCCCCTCCGAAGCCAGGGGTGCCCGCTCGGCGGTCGGGCAGGCAGCGACACGTCACGGACGGGCAGCCAATCAGGCGGTAAATCCCGCCTAGCATTCCGGAATGTCGTTTGAGGATGACACCACTGCATGTGTCCCAAAATGAAAATTCAGCTGATTAGGGCTTAAATTGCATGAAGGGACCCTACAAGTGTACAGCTGTACAATAGCATTCCTATTGTATGCTATTGTAGGGGGCATGGTGGTGCCCACTGCCTCCGCCACTGCTGGCCCTGTTGCATTCTGAAAACCTTTTGAACGGATCAGAAGGCCGTTAAACAATACTTCTGGTTTTTATTGTTTAAAGGCCTTCTGATGCCTTCAGACGGCTTTCGGAGTGTGACGGGAGGTTGTACAAGTGCTCGAGAGCACCAGGTGAGTGGGGGGCAGCAGAAGGTTCGAGGGGGCAGCAGACTGTGGTCCAGGCCTGGGGCAAGAAATGAGACAGGGATGCAACTGCCTTTGTATGAACAGAGCCCCCTTCTCACAAATGTGCAGACACTACAAAGTGTGAGGCCAGTGTGATCCCAGTCCCTCCTCACATGTTCACTGAACACATGCGGGGAGCATCTGCATATCATTTTACTTGTCCCTTAAAATCACTTCTTATTCCACATGGGAAGGGGGCTTTAATTATTGATTGTATCTCATATTTTCCCACTGTTTTATGTAGCGGAATAGTGCTATCTATGTAGCACTCTTTCATAAGCCACAATCCTTCATTTGGGAAAAGTAATCTCATTGCTTAATAGAGGTACCTACTAATATTTTCAGCACCTTCTTTCCCACCACCATGTTGTCATCACAGGGGAAGCAAACTTGCACCAGGATGATGTTGTCTATCGAAGACGAACACAGCGCAGTATCATGAGCTGCTCTGGGACTTGCTTTTGGCCCAAGTCAAGAGATGGATTAGTCAACATTCCAGTTAACGTCTCTGCAGAGTTTTGTATGTCGCCTCTAAGCTTCATAGCACATTAATACTTCTCATCCTTATTACAGATAATGAAGTGCATCAAATAGAAAAGAGTGTTTTCCACAGATAGCAATTAATAAGGGTTGCTTCTGATACTATGCGCTTCTTAGTAAGAAGTACATAGTTCCTGCTGAGCAAAATGTCTGCAGGGTACAAGATCTGGGACAATTGACCTAAAGCAGAGGGCAATCAGAACAGTTACTGGAGCAGAAAACTAGGGTAGAGACTGTTGAGTAGGCTCAGGGACTTCAGGTCCCAGGGGAGCTTTCAGGAGAAATGAAAGCATTTCCATTAAAGTCCAAATCTCAAGTCATAGAAGCAGCAGTACCAAAATGGCTACTGCTGCATCCTGCGGCAGCCAGGCAGCTGCTGGAGGCTCCTTGGGAGAAGGAGATATTCATCCCCCTCCCCCCAGAGAAAGCCCCACCACCTGCAATGGGGCTCCATGGCTCACTGCCAGCTATTTTGCCCGCGGTGAATTGAGCAGTCCTGTGTTGGGCTGCCCAGCCTGGGGATAAGTTCCAGTGGTGAAAGCCATTGCCAGTCCAGTCGCGGGGCGGCTCCTCCCCTCCCTCCCAGTTCTGCCCCCTCCTCACCTTCCCCCCCCCACTCCAAATGGCTTACCGGCCAGCCATCCTGTCTGCCCATGTTGGGGCCAGCAGTGCACATGTACTGCCGGCAATAACAGACTCAGGATTGAACTCAAAACAGGGACCCTGTTCACCTATCTAACTATCACTTAATAAGGGCAAAATAGGCATCATGAGTGGGTAAGTTTTACATGCATCGTATAACCATATACTACATGTAGACAGTGGTGTCATCTAAATGATTTAAGAACAGGTACTCACTTTTGATTGGCACATGTCGGGACCCGCCTACCGGAAGTGACGTCATAAGCTAGAAGTGATGTCGTGGCAGGAAGTGACATGAAAAAAGCCCTTTTTGAGGCCTCAGATGATTTTAAACTGACTCAACAGTTGCAACAGTATTCCACAGCACCCCCAGAACATGGTTAAGGAGGCCTGGCATCATGTTAAAACCCCAGAGCAACTCATTTTTCAGTGGCAAGGAAAGGAAAGGCTCCGCTCGCTGCCTGCCTGCCTGCCTGGCTCTGAGAACATGCAGGCAACTCAAGCATGCAGGAAATTGAAACGTTGCAGAGGGCAGAGTTGACGGGTGGGCGGGCGAATGGGCGGGGCCAGCTGTAATCCTAGAAACCGGTACTCGCGTACCCCCGCGTACCCCCTGCATGACATCACTGCATGTAGATAACCTCAAATGTTCTAATGGGGGAAGAAAATCAAAATTAAACAAAAGCAGTCAAAAGAGACAGTACCAAGCTAGTATCGTACCAAGAGTTGTTAGGAATTGTAAACCTCTCTTGTCACTGCAGCTGGATGTCATTTCTAAATGAGTAAAGAATAGAAATGTTTTTCCCAGAACCCAGTTCTACATGATTATTAGTGTAGCATAAGTCCAGGAGTACAGGAAGCTCTTCCATGTTGAACGCCAAATAAAAGGGAAAAAACGTTCTGCCCTTTAGATTTAACATAGTATTTCAATATATTCTGCCATTTAGATTTAACACACACATGTTCCTTTTTTCCCCTCTTACAATGTTTCTTTTTAGCCACAGAAGAGAGGGCTGAAATAGCTGAAGCCTTGCAAGAATTTATCACACTGACATGTGTCCAGTTTATCAATCACACAGCAGAACAAGACTACCTAGAGATCTCTGCGTCAAATCAGTAAGTTTCATCTCTCCAAATGAGACTGAGAACACAGTCCTAACCTGGAGTTAGGTGAGCACAGTTAGGCCAGCAAAGTTTGGCTGACACAAAGGACACTGTAAAATGCATTTGGACCACTCTCTGAGTCAGAGAGGCCAGCACACAGACGTGAGCCATCCGCCCTGACTCCGAGAGTGGTCCAAACATACTTTACGGTGTCTCTTGTGCCACCCAAACTTTCTGGCCTAACTGTGCACACCTAACTTCAGGTTAGGATTGCGTCCTGAAAAACTGACTTTTTTTTCCTTTTCTCCCATCTGACATCAGCTTTTTGAGACTCTCTGAGGAATACTTGTGTTTCATTCCACTGGGTTAAATGATACTTTCCCCCCCTCCAAATATAGTTGGCGGTATTGTATTATTCTAAGGGTTCCTTCCTCCAGAGGAAGGACTCTTTATGCTGCTGCGGGGTGAGAGCTAGGAAACCTCAGGACTTTTTATTTTTGTATTACATTAAAATAATACAAAGTCTTTTAATTAAAAATACAAGCAAACACCAGTGATAGCAAAGATAGCAAAGACAGTGATAGCAAAGTGTTCAAACCTGCTTCTAGAGTTTTCTTCAACAGTCACCTTTGCTGTGAACTATAAACCATCATATGGGATGTTTTCATGCATTGTCATTCCCCTGATGGAGATTTTATTGCTTGAAACACTTCGGGATTTATTATACTGCCTGAATTCGTAAATTTGTCTCCTGCACGTGTCAGATTTCTGCTTTGTGAAGTTGCCCTTTGGTGTGTTCTATTTATGGCGCAATACTAACTCCCAGTTGAGCCAGCACACCCATACCTGCATGTTTACAGCTAATTGTGAGCTGGCAGCAGCGGCCCAATTGCCTACACCAGCCTGCCAGCGATGCATCCTGGAGCAGCACTAGCTGGCACAGGTAAGGTTGTGCCAGGTGGAGCAGGAGCTCTGGGACAATGGCCGGAAGAAGTTTTGGAGGCGAGGGACATTCTAGGAGGGGGTAGAGCAAACCTCCACCATATCCTAACCACCATCACCCTGCTGCCTGGTATTACTTCCCAGATTTGCGCCAGCTAAATAGCAGGCATGGATCTGAGAAGCCCCATAGGGACAACTGGACCTTTACTCAGTGTAAGGGAAAATGTACCCTTACCCTGAGCAGACCTCTAGCTATCTCCTGAGCTGTCCTGCATGCCCCTGTGGTCTTGCTGAACCAGTGCAGTTGGAATTGGGTTGTTAGTTAAACTAAAGGCTCAATCAGTTAGAACAGTGGTTCTCAAACTTTTTAGACCAAGGCCCACTTTTTAGAATGGCACTTGTCTCGGGACCCACCGGAAGTGATGTCATTAACTTGGAAGTGATGTCATAGCTGGAAGTGACGTCATGAAGTAGGAAGTGCCATCAATGGGACATAATCAAATTATACTCCTGGAATACAAACTAGCATTCATAGACACCAGCAATTGCACAACCATGAAACATATCTGACAGAAAGCAAGATTAGGACAAAATATTACGTAAAAGCACTGGGCTGAAAACAAACTTAAAAAAAACCCTCTCACATGAAAATTCAAATTATTAACACTAACAGAAATATAGCAAGAGTAAGGTCTGCAGCTTCCAAGATGGCTATTCCCAGCTTTCCATGACCCATCAGGTCGCAACTGACCAAGTGGGTCCTGACCAGTGGTGGAATCTAAAATGGGAGGATCCGGAACGCTGGGCGGGACTAACCTTGAGTGGCAGCCCGTCCGTTCGGGTCCGCCGCCTTCCTGCCTGCCGTGCCAGCTGCCCTCCATGGACGTGCCCCACTGCCGCTCGCACCCGGCGCGCCCCCCCACCCGTGTCCTCCCCAGCAAGCAGGCGCCCCCTCCGAGGCCACAAGCACTTTACAGCGCCACAGCCACCATGGAGCCGGGCGAATTGCGGCACATGGGCGGAGCTAGGCCAGAGTAGCGTTCCACTCACAGGTTAGTCCCACCCAGTGTTTCTGATCCTCCCGTTTTAGATTCCACCACTGGTCCTGACCCACAGTTTGAATAACACTGAGTTAGAAGATAATTGAGGCTGCTATCCTAAACATACTTGCCAGAAAGGAGACTTTACTGAACACAGTAGGTCTTCATTGAAGTTTATGGAACACAGATATACTTCTGTACAAAGTAAGCAGCCAAAGGTTGTTGTTCAGTCGTGTCCAACTCTTCGCAACCCCATGGACCACAGCACGCCAGGCCTCCCTGTCCTCCACTAGCTTCCAGAGTTCGCCCAATTTCATGTTCATCGCTTCAATGACACTATCTAACCATCCTCTGCTGCCCCCCTTCTCCTTTTGCCTTCAATCTTTCCCAGCATGAGGGTCTTTTCTAAAGAGTCCTCTCTTCTCAGGAGGTGGCCAAAGTATTTGAGCTTCAGCTTCAGTATTTGTCCTTCCAAGGAGCCATCAGGCTTGACTTCCTGTAGGATTGCCTGATTGGATCTCCTTGCAGTCCAGGGGACTCTGAAGAGTCTTCTCCAACACCATCATTCAAAAGCATCTGTTCTTCGGCGCTCTGCCTTTCTTATGGTCCAGCTCTCACAGCCATACATTGCTACTGGGAAAACCATAGCTTTGACTATGTGAACCTTTATTGGCAGGGTGATGTCTGCATTTTATTAAGTTGTCTAGGTTCGCCATCATTTTCCTCCCAAGAAGTAAATGTCTTTTAATTTCATGGCTGCAGTCACCATCTGCGGTGATCTAAGCAGTCGAAGGACTATGTGCTAAATCTTAAATTTACAGAGAGTTTTTTTTAAAAGAAAAGTAGCCCCCTGTGCCACCAAGTAGCCACCAAGTCATTACTGACTCATGGGGGTGATGTCACATTGCGACGTTCACTTGGCAGACTTTGTTTTATGGGGTAGTTTACCTTTGCCACCTTACGTTACCCACAGCAAGCTGGATACTCATGTTTACAATGCTTACAATTATTTTGAACTAAACTTGTTACAAAGTTTGATAGCTTCTTACGCACACGTCTTGCATACCCTATTATATGTGCTGGCATGTTTTTCATTTTCTCTTTCTCAGATGCTGGTCTTACTTTGGGAGGATTGGGGGGCAGACAGCAGCTGGGCTTGGTGAGATCCAGCTGTGTGCACAAAGGAGCTATTCAGCATGAGATCAGCCATGCTCTGGGCTTCATACATGAGCAGGCCCGGAGTGATCGAGATGACTATGTTAAAATCAACTGGCAGTATGTTGCAGCGGGTATGTCCACTGGTGCTCCAGTAATAGTTCTTCGCTCTTGCTAGATCGTAATTTATTTCTTTATTTCCATCTTTTATATCTGTCAGTTAAAGCATAAAAATAAATGGGCTGAAAACAAGAAACAGTAATCAGCATAAAGTCTCACATTAGGGGAATAGCTTAGGAGGGTACATATATTAATAATATGCCCAGGCATGGCTGTGTCTCTGTTGACTGTGGTAAGTGCTTCCATGGACTGGTGGAGAGGCATTTGAGGGCAGGGGGAAGGCAGAGGAAGGGTGGAACTGGGTGGCGGAGGCAGCATAACACCACTGGGCGGAGGGGAAGGAAAGTCCCGGGAGGCAAGGAAAGTCCCTTTTCCCAAGGAGACTCCTGTGGCTCCTGCATGATGCAGTGGTAGCTACTGCTGCTCCTACAGGAGCCAGGCAGCTCATAACATAAGAAGAGCCCCACTGGATCAGGCCAAAGGCCCATCTAGTCCAGCTTCCTGTATCTCACAGTGGCTTACCAGATGCCTCAGGGAGCACATGAGACTACAGGCTGCCTGTATCCTGTGGCCACTCCCCTGTATCCGACACTCCGAGGGAGCCTGCCTCTAAAATAAGAATGTTGTACCACCCATCATGGCCTGTAGCTTTCGATGGACTTTTCCTCCAGAAATCTGTCCAATCCCCTTTAAAAGGCACCTAGGCTCTGGCTACTTGTGGCTATTCTGGCCATTACCACCTCTTATGGTAAGGAGTTCCACAATCTGTGGGCTTACCCACTGGGTAAAGAAGTATTTCCTCAGGATTGGGCTGTAAGTTTCAGTTTTTAATAGAGAAGATGACTTACTTGGGGAGCAACACTTCCTGAGGTATTCTGAACACAAGTCATATACATATACATATTAGATTCTTGAATTGGCCTTGATTGGAAAACAACTGGTCACCAGTGCAGCTGAAACAATCAGTCCTGGCAATAGTCACAGCTTCATGCCTCTCCTTTTCAGAAGACAAATATCTATATTCTGTGCCAGCTACAGCTTCCAGACCATATAACAGAAAGACTCGATCCAGCAGATGACAAGGAAAAATCCCAAAACAATTACGGTCAAATTCCTACGGCCAGTACAGGAAAATTTCCATTTTTGTCTCCCTTGGAAAAATACCTCAGTGTTGCTTCAATTGGGAGTCTGTGATACATTTTCAGCAAATTTGAGGATCACATTCACCAATTCTTTTGAAATTGTTCACTTCCTCTTTGCATTTTGCCATGTTTCCGTAGATCAGCCATTTTCAACCACTGTGCTGTGGCATATTGGTGTGCCACAAGTGGTCCACTGGTGTGCCGTGGGAATTTGGGAGACGGCCGTTTATTAGTGGTGCCAATGGGGATGTGAGCCCCCCATTGGCAGTATGATGCGCCTTATCAATTGTCAAAAAACTGATGGTGCACCTTGACCATTTTAGTACCTTCTCTGTGTGCCATGAGATGAAGAAGGTGGAAAGTAGCTGCCTTAGGGCTCAATCCTATCCAATTTTCTGGTGCTGATGCAGCTGCAATGCAGCCCTTAGGTAAGTCAACAAATGTTCCCTTATGTTGAGGAGGCCTCCATAACTTCCCCACCACCACAAAATGCAGCACACATCCAAATGCAGCACTAAATCAGGGCTGGAAAATCTTGGAGTGATTTTCACTTGGAGCACAATCCTAACCTGGAGTTAGGCCAGCAAGGTTTGGCTGGCACAAGAGCCACTGTAAAGTATGTTTAGACCACTATCGGAGTCAGAGCAGCCAATACACAGATGTGTGCCATCCTCCCTGACTCCGAGAGTGGTCCAAACATGCTTTACAGTGGCCCTTGCACCGGCCAAACTTTACTAGTCTTTGGCATCAAAGGCTTTGGCTCTTAGATGCTTCCCATTTCTTCCTGTTGAATACATGCTCTTTTATTGCTGCTATTACTTCAGTCAGATATTTATTTGTCCATTTTCTTTTGCTTCTAAGACTTAGCTTAGATTTTAATGCTTTTCCTGTTAATCCCCCACTTGTTTTCTTGCAATAATGCGTACAACCCATATTTACAGGAGTGTCCACGCTTAAACAATGGCATTGGAAATGTTTTAATTAACTTTATCTGTAACATCAGTATATAATTACTGTATATAGGAAATCTTCATATTGCTGTCTTCACTTCACAACATCTTTATATACAGGTGCAAACTTCTGTCATTTCACTTCTCTCCCTGTGTTCTCAGTCTCTTCTTTTGGTGCCTTTATTTGCAGAGGAACATGGAAACTTTAAGAAAGTGACTTCTGACAATCTGGACCTTCCCTATGACTATGCTTCTGTGATGCACTATGGCGCGTAAGTTGTGGTGTGGGGCATCGTTTCTTCTCAGGCAGAACACCTTATAATTTTAGGGCCATTTTCAACATTAGAATCCCATTTTTTGAATTAGAGCCCATGTTTTTAAGGGACTACTTTTTAGGGACTACTTTTTAAGTGTCTCTTTCCTTTTTTGGAACCATGTTCAATTTTTGCATATTGTGTGCATTTCATAGTTATTAGAAAAAGAATGCTAGTACTTCAGCACAGCGGCACAACAAAGGCATCTGCTACCTGGATTCAAAGATTTTTATTTGTAGTGTCTCCCCCCTTGACAAAATAAAATTTAATTAAGTAAATAAATAAATAAAAGATTTCTATAAGCAAATAAAAAAATCTTTCTGGTTAATTGGCCACAGCTTTTGATATTACACAGCTATTCCAACAGGGTTTGTTTCATTGCATTCTGCATTAAACTGCCTTTCCGATCTATAAACATGATGGTATTATTTGTACTTACCAAGGTTTTCACAATTTCGGCCACTAGTGTCAAGCTCAGTGTGTCGTCGTCCCCAAAGCTTGTTGCCTCCCCCCCGTGCCCTCAAGCTATGTCACTGCTTTAGCTTTGATTGGGGAAAAAAAGACCAAAGGATTACACTTTGAACTCCTGACATTGCTTTGGGGACCACTTTTATATCAGTTTAAACTAGACACATTTTGGAGATGTTCTCTGGAGCTATGAAAAACCATCTTTACATTTATGAATGTAACTGGAAGAGGAAGACCAGTCACGTACTTGGCCCAGTTGCTGCCGGGGCCAGGACTGCAGACGTTCACCACCCCCAATCACCTGAAGCTTCTGGAGCCTCACATGACATCCTCTGAGTAAGACATAGGTAGAGGGGCGGAATGTTGGCCAAACTGGCCGCATATTTTCTTTTTTTGTAAATAATTTATTTTCTACTATTCAGAAATGGGGAAAGGTAGGTAGTTATACATAGGATAAATGGGAAACAAGGGATTACACAATAGGTATCAATGGAGGGTTACATCGTTATATTCCACCTATACGTACTACAATATATTTCATCTAGAAAGGAATAGAAAGGAAAAAAGTAAATATTAATCATACATTGTCTCTAATTGTCTAAGTCTATTAATAATTGATTTCACTTGTATATATCAATAGCAATAGCACATTTTCTATAAACCATTTAGTAACACTCTGTCCTGTCTGAACAGAAAACCAATAGTCTGACGACTGTGGTTCTCCCTGCACTTTCCTTATTATTACAGCTGTTTTCTTGGGTGATTGACATGCATATTTTTTTTGTATAAAAGACATCATTATAATAGTGCTGTGGTAATTTATTGAGTTCATCTGTCCCTTTTTTCCCTCAGGTATGATTTTTCTAATACATCTGGGAAAGCAACAATTGTTCCCATCCCTAATGCATCTATACCAATTGGTCAGAGAATAGGACTGAGCAATCTTGACGTGAAGAAAATCAACAAGCTCTACAGCTGCGGTGAGTTCAAAAAAAATGCCACTTCATATATTTCCAGGTGGATTTTTTTTTATAACACCTGAGTTCAATTAGAAATGCTATAAAATCTAATGATGTTGTTGAAAGGAACTGTGATGTCATTTAACCTCATCAGTCACAGTCATCACATGTTTTTAAAAAAGCAAATGATTTACTACAGAGGTTCTCAAACATTTTAGCACCAGGATCCACTTTTTCAAATGACAATCTGTCCAGGACCCACCAGAAGTGAGTCATTGTGCCGTCATTGTGACGCCAGAGCCTGCTGCTTCCCTGAGAATGAAGCAATAAGTTGGGTGATTTATCAGCCATTTTCCAATAGCAAAGTGAATCAGAAAGAAAAGAAGCCTATTTACAACCTTGACGCAAGCAAAACAACCACACAGCCCTCCCCCTATCCAGCATCCTGTCTTCCTGTATTTTCAATATGACTGCCCTAGGTGCTTTACAACCCACCTGAAATTGGCTCGTGACCCACTGGAGGGTTTCAACCTACAGTTACATACATGGACCCACCAGTATAGCAAAAACATATTGCCTTATATGGGGATTTTGTTGGAGAGTGTATAGTCCCCTCTGCTGTGTGAGGCACGCGGGTATAATGTGAATGTGTTCTGTTGCAATGCAATGCTCAATACTTTCCAGTATGGCGTAGCATGTTCTCTGAAGCTAATCGCAGGCTGTGGCTTGACACTTGCCTTCAGATTCACATTGGATACTTACAGTAAGTTAGGAATAAGTCAGTGTTTGACTTGTAAGCAAATATCTTCCAAAATTCTGAGCTGATCTTAAGTCCAAGTTTATGTGGGTTTGTTTCCAAAGTAGAAGCCACGTATTGGAAATTATTTATTATTCCAGTTTTTTATCTCTGAATTTTCTAGAGTACTGTACATGTACAGTTTGCTTTCATTTGTGTCAGTTCATTCAAGTATTTCCTTCCCCTACACTACCAATATATATACTATATATATTGTATATATATATTTACTAGTATATACTAGTAAAACACAGCAAAAAAAAAAAGCTGTCAATTTGATCTTCTATACATGATTGCATCCATATTATTTTGGAGCATGTATGCATTTGTGTGCATTGATAAAACAGCAAAATAGTGGTGGTGTCACATAAGACTATATCAAGATTCTTTTAGGGTGCAATCGTATACCCATTTGCTGGGAGTAAGTCCCATTAAATGCAACAGGATCTACTTCTGGCCTATATGCATAGGATTGTACTGTTAGTGTGGTACTTTGTAACCATTCTGTCATGCTCCAGAGTGACCTAGAAACAGGATGAAGCTAAACAAATAAGAGTAGGACTGATTCTTAATGGCAGGGGGTTAGTGGGATCACCATAAGCCTAGGGGGATTTGGCCCCCATTCCAATGCACTCATTTGCATTCTACAATGTGTTGTGCCAAATTCCCTTTCTGCAACCTTAGGCCCACAGTAGACTAATCAACTTCCCTTCTATCATCAAAAACTACCTTAGTTTTACACAAGGCACCACTAAAAAACCCCACCAAGCAAAGGCAAAAGACATTCAGCTTGCCTGGACATTCAGCAGCCCTCCTTCCTCCTCTAGTTGATGGCTCCTGGGGCCTATCAGTCACACTCTCATTTCAGCAGGGTTCAACCGGAATCTCCAGGTGTCCTCAGTTCAATCAAAGAAGGTTAGATGGACTGGAGTCGGCATACCTGTTAAATTGATAGGAATCGAGTGAAGCCAGGGGGCGGGCTTAGCGGCCATGTTTGTGTGCCCCAAACAATCTTTATTCCAAGCATTTCAGATTGCTTTTCGCGTGATGTTTAGCACTTAATAATTTACTCCTGAAGTAAAAACTTACCAAACTAATAACGTGTGATCGTGTAGAAACATCATTGGTAACCTAATTATGAGTTAATATGCAATTCCAAGGTTTAATTCCGCGTAATTATATTACTGAACACACCGGACGAAATGCCGCTTACTGTCCATTCAAACTCGGATTGCACTGTTTTGACAGACTTATTTTTTGAAATCTACACAAGCAGGAATAACGTGTGAACGGGAAGGAAAGAAAAAAAGGGGAGGGTGGGCAAAAATCAGATAAATATATAGGAAAATTACATTAAAATCTCTTCATGACACAAGTAGTTGTCAATATGAGAGGAATTCTTTTTTACTTCTAGGCTATTAAGAGTATTTTTTTAAACTTCTACACTCACCCCCCCCCCCCCAAAACAAATTCTGTTAATGTTCAGAATTTCGAAAATATTATAGTGGAAAATGGAAGGCGGGAAAAAACGTGTAAACGGGAAGGGGGGGAAAAGGAGGGGGAAAATATTGTGATATATTGTATGATATATTGTATCATACAATGGGAAAATATTGTATGATATACAATATCATACCATTGTATTACATTTAGACATTGGCTCAATACTTTATTTAGTTCTGGTGTTTTAGCTACTCCAGCTGACTCATAGCATCTACCATGCTGTTTACAGAACATTGCCAACATGTCTACAAACATTTGCCTGCAAAGGCTCTTGTGCCATTGCCTGGCATTTGTGCCATTACCAAGTCTTAGGCTTTGTCATTAAGACTGGTTTGTTTTCTGGCTGGTTTCTAGCTATCACTCCAGCCATTGCATTTGTCCCTCTGGGAGAAGGGAAAAACTCTCATACCTCTTCACTCCCTCTGCCTAACTGCAAGGACTTGGACAAATGCTCTGAGGTATTTGAGGTTCCTTTTATTGCTTTTTCACGCCTCACTTTTACCTCATGTGGGCTAATTTGTTAATAGCCCCCTGGGAGATACTATTACACTTACGTCTCCCACACCCGTGTGCAAATTCTCAGCACACTGCCTGGCTATGCTTAGCCTGGCGCTTTGCTCTATCCTCTGCAAAGCTGAAAAGATTACATCTTTTGTTGCAGCCCCTTTTTACCAAGGGTTTCTTAGCTGCTTCACAGGCTGACCGATATGCAGTCCAGCCTCAGAAGCTGTGAACACATACACACACGCTTCCCACCTGGCACTCATACCCCCCAGGTACATCAGTCTGCATCTCTCTACCGAGATAGCCAGACCATGGCAAGGTTGGCAGAGTTTGGTTAGACTCAATACATTATGCCATACCTAAGCTCCAGTGTCATTACATCAATTTACTCAGATGCAGTGGGAGTCAATACATCAGCTAGTCAATACATCAATCACTTAGTACAATGATATATTCAGACCATATCAGTGCTTTTTGTCATATTAGTCTGCATACCCACACATACACAGGTATACAGGCTTGCCTAGTCTCTTCAGTTAAGAACTTTTGCTCTCAAGGAAGCTACACGCATTCCTAGTGGTTCACTTTCCCTGTTTACCACTTTAAGAGAGACATTGTGCACTTAACCCTTATGGCTTCACTTTGCCGGCCACATTACATAGAGAAATGTGCACTTTCAGGCAGCACTTTATATTTCAGCTGTTACCTTTTAAGACCTACCGGCTTGGGCTACTTCACTTTCACCTGGGGCATTTATGCTAGAGGGATTTACAAACACACAGTTACCAGCTTCGCACGTTAATGCTACTGGCCCCCTGCTTAGCATGATATCTGCAAGACCTCATGTCTCAGACATTCCACTCATCCCTTCAGCCTCAGTAGACAAACAGCAATCACGTCCTACTTCCACAATGCACACACCTGCACTCTTCAGTGGACTGGACACATGTTACGGATGCTAGGTTACACTCCCAGCTTCCCATTCTTACAGCTGATTGACTCCACAACCACTTGACACATTTACACAACCTAACAGTTGGTCAACAGACAGCTTATCCATGATCAATTTGTTCCTCCACTTTTCCTCAAGTATTCCAACAGTTTTAAACCTGGTGATCTGGATGCGTCATACTTGTCCCATTCACACAGTGCTTAACATATGATTGCACTCTTTGGGTTTCACCTATGCCTTCTTAGCTCACTGCTGACCGAGCATGCAACTAAGGCTTCATATTACCAACATTTTGCATAGGCAGTTCATCACACTTTGCAAGAGTTACTTCCACAGGGTTGCTTATTATTTTACAGGATAGCAAGTCCCTTCCAGCTAGCTCTGTGTGTGCCTACACTTGGCACACCCCAGAATAACTATTGTTTCCCCTGGACACCTTGCCTGTCTGTGGAGGTTCAATTAAGCATACTTTTGTGGCTTATCTTAACTTTGTTTTCCTGATTCCATCCTCCCACATCTGGTCTCTTACACCCAGACTTCTATTATTCATACAGGGAAGTGAATGGAGGTTGCTGGCACATTATATTTCATTCGTGAGTATCAAGGCTTTCCTTCTTGTTCAACTCACAATCCAGCATTTCTAGGGTTAACAAATCCCATTCTGTCCCCTCCATCTCAGGAATGCCACCAGCCCCGCGCCCAACGCTCACTCAGGGTGGATAATCACATGAAAAACAGGGCTTATTTGTTCTTCACTCTTCTACACAGCTTTTAAAGGTACACGCACATAAATTTAACACATTGTTTCCTTTTCGAGGTTTGCAAGCAGCCTTAGACCTCGGATGACTTTGCCGCAACCCCACTATCTCAGGGATTCCCCACGACCAATTTGTATTCACATGGGTCCCAATTTTCTTTCGGGGGTTCTGACAGGCTGCAAAAGCATTTCGCCGCAAAACTCTCCCTTGTAGGTTCCCTGTCGGGTACACAAACTTGCTTTTCGCCACTTGGACGGCACACACACCCCTCCTGCCTTTCCTTTCCCACACAGCCTGCATTAGCAAAAACATGCTCCTTGCTTTTGACTACGTGGGGTGTCACTACACAACATATACAACAGTGACTTAGGCTTACTCAGATTGAGGAAAACAGTGCGTAGCAGTATTTGTGCCCTTGCTCCCCCCCACAAGCATGCCCGCCTCCCCACAACACATTTAATGGGTGCGACGCATACAAGTCGCTGAGACGGACAAAGGGGTGGAGCGGCTTCTCGGGAACGCGTTGCTCCACTCTCGGGAGTGTATTGCCAGCCCCTCGCAAGGCACCTGGCACAGTCCCAAAAGATGAACGCGGCTTCTTGTGAAACTTTCTTCCTGCGTGCCTTCCACTGCGGGACGCCTTCCTTGACAAGGCTGCGATGCTTGCTTCTTCTCTGCAACAGCGTCGCTCTTCCCTCGCAGTGCGCCGTGCTGCGCCGTGCGCTGCGCCTTCCTTCGGGCAAAGACAGGCTGGCTTGGCTTTTGCTCCCTGCACGCCATGCTCCCAACTCGAGCGGCTGCACAAATGAGCCCAACAAACTATATGCCAAGCATACCCAGGCGAGAAACTTAGGCCCAAAACAACGGCCTTTTCTTAGCGCCATGCCACACGTCGCGCCTCCGGCTTTGTTGCAAACGCCGGCTGTTGAGGAAGGAATGCTCACACTTCCAATCCTCGGGAGGGGTTTTTCTCTTTGTTGTCTCCGCTCCTGGGGTCTCGCCTCCACCTGGAACGGCGCTGACCTCATTCTGCTAACGGTGGGTCGCTCCCTGCTCCTGTAATTCGACTCCGGCCTTGAAGAATGCAGCTGGGCTCTCTCAGCAGACGCAGCTTCACACCTCCACACAAACAGACAGACTCTCTCTGCAGCAATCTGCCGGCTCTCAGCCTTCACTGCTCGCAGCAGCAGGCTCAGGAACTCTTGACATGCTCTGGAGCTCTGTCGCCTGCAGTCTCGCCTGTCGCCTCTGGGTGGCACCGCTGGGGCGCAGCGGAAGCGTGCTGGGCCCATAACCCTTGTTGAGATTTGGTTAGTGTAGCACTCCCAGACTTGAGGGCTTTGCCTGGCAACGCAAGAAGCCCGGGTCTGGCATCTGTAACCAAAAGCAGCATAAGCAGCTCCCAGCAGTGATGACGGCTGTGCTAGCAGACACGAAGAAGCCACGACACACATTGTTGTGCTGAAGATAAGACTTGTATTTGTTACAGCTCACAGTCAAGGTCCAAGTAAAGGTAAACAGAGGTTGTTGTACATCAAGGCAGCAAAACAGGATACAGCAGTTGGTCCAGCAGAATAAACAGATATATAAATGGACAGCATGTCCCCCTCCTCATGTTAAAGACCCACAAAGGACCTGGGCCGCAGTCCTCTCTTAAGTACTTAGTTCAGCTGATCATGCTGCCCAATCAGGAGGCTGATACTAGCTCCATGGGAGACGTGCAGCCTTGCACGTCCTACCAAGCACAGGTGTCTTCTAATCAGCACTTACACCTGGCAAGGAAGGCCCATTAGCTTGTTGGCCTGATGCCATCAGCCATTCACGAGGGAACAGAGACTCTAGGCCTGGGTCAGACCTTGACCAGTCCTGACAAATATTACATACCGATGTAATGTGAATACATGAACCTTTCCGTGGAAATTAAATCCCATTTTTCATAAAGCGATTCGCACACCCGTATGCAGAACACGCAGGCATGATTTAAAAAGTTGATATTAACTTTTACACACGTGCAGGAAGATTTTTATTCGTGAATTCGCGGCAATCCTCATTGGCGGGAAAGATCTGAGTCAGCCATATTTGTGTGCCCCGGAAGCTTCAAGAAAATCACAACATGCCGACTCCAGTCCATCTAACCTTCTTGAGTTCAATCCATTAGTCAGTCAACCAGTCCATCGCACTCTCAATCACACTTTGCTTGCTCGCTTGCTCCACTCTTCTCTCCAACCAATCCTCTTCCCACGTCCCCACCCCTCCCACCACCAGCTGGTGCTAATCTCCCTCCCTTTATAGCCGGGGTCTTCATTAGCCTGCCTAGGCTGCAGCTGCAGGCAAAGGCTCTGGGGTTAACTCTGTAATTCCTGACTGACAGGGACAAGGGGCCACTGCTGATACAATTCCCTGTCTCCTCGGGGGTAATCTTCTGCTTTCTCCATTATACAATGTAATGTGTATAAATGAATGGCTATGGTGGGATCAGTGCTACCAAGAAAGCAAGTTGCCCTTTCCCTGAAATCGAGGGTGTTGGTGCCTTCACTGACAGGGATCCTACGGGGGCGGGGTGGGGGGAGGATTCAGTGTGTCTTTGTACATCAGGTCACAGAGATGCCCTGCACATCCCAGGGATCCTTGCAACATGCATACTGGCCCTTCATATAGTGAGTATTTGCTAATATTTCATACATTGGTTGTCATGTGCTGAAAATCTCAAATTGTGATTACCTCTCTGCCTATTTAATTTAGAAGCGCAAATATTAACAGCTGTTTTGAATCCCAGTCATTTCATTCTCTTCCTTCCAAAGAATAACCTTGAGAAAATTGAACGGTGACACATTTTTTGAACAAAGGTTTTTCGCGTATGAACCAGATGTCATTGATACAGCAGAGAGGGTTGTACCTAACCCTTTCCATTCCTCATTACATCTCATCTTCCTCACCCCTGTTTTGTTCTGTTCTTTAGACAGCTGTAGCACCGTGTTACCTAACCTAAGCGGCAATTTCTCCTCTGACAACTACCCCTCTTCATACCCCAGCAACGTCACCTGCCTATGGCTGATTCGGATCCCACAGGAAAAAGTAAGAAGGTTCACATCAGTGTCTGAGTTGGTATATTAATGTTACCCAGTAGAACAGTATAAATCTGTTGTTGACAGGGAAGGGAAGGGTATACATCATTTAAATAAATACGCTTGGAACTGAATTTATTTCCTACCCTTGCAGAGCACATTGGAAAAAAAATTAAATTAGTTTTGCAGTGCAGACACACTTATCCTGATGTTATGGTTGCCCTCACCTCTCTCACCTCTGGAACCATCAAGGGTTGAAGAGGACCCTATGGGATTTAGGGACTGTCCACCACACAGGAAGAGAGGTTTGCTCAAGGTGTCCTCCTCCTGTCTGGACCTCCCCTAGTCTTGAGAAGGGGCAGCTGTATTTACCATCCTATTTTAACCTCAGTTCAATGATGAAGCAGGTCCAAGAGGTGGGTGCCAATTGCTGAACACTGAGCCTTGCACCCCAGTGTCTGCCACAAATGATAAGAATCAGGGTATGAAATTCAGGACTTTTATATCTCTGCACGAGGCTGAGACATGTACAAAGGGCTTCCAGGTGCACAGGAAAGCTGTGGTGGCCATACTGTGCCTAGGATTTCAGCAAAGCATTTAATGAAGTCTTCTGTGATATTCTTGTTGATAAATTAGTACCATGTGGGTTATATATGCTAACTGCTAACCCCTGGGCAAGGGGCACTTTCTCAAGTGGTGTTCCCTTATATTTAGCAGGGGAAGGGTAATTGTCCCTCTTCACCCCTGCACAGTGTCTTTTTTAGTGGCTGTTGCTAGTGGTAGTCTGCATTTTTTTTTTAGATTGTGAGCCCTTTTGGGACAGGGAGCCGTTTATTATTATTTGCCTGTAAACCACTTCGTGAACTTCATGTTGAAAAGTGGTATATATTTACTGATTGATATATTCCTACTAGATGGATTCAAAGCTGGCTGAACAACCAGTCTCATTACTTAGTGCTAATAAATGGCTTCATGTCAACCTGGAGAGAGTTATCAAGTGGGGTATGGCAGCACTCATCAATATTGGGGCATGTGCTCTTCAGCATTTTTGTAAATGACCTGGATGATGTGGTAGAGGGGATGCTTTGTGACACGACTCCAAAGTTTGAGAAATGCTGGGCTTTGTTGTTGTTCAGTCGCTAAGTCGTGTCCAACTCTTCGCGACCCCATGGACCACGGCACGCCAGGCCTCCCTGTCCTCCACTAGCTTCCGGAGTTCGCCCAATTTCATGTTCATCGCTTTGGTGACACTATCTAACCATCTCATCCTCTACCACCCCCTTCTCCTTTTGCCTTCGATCTTTCCCAGCATGAGGGTCTTTTCTAAAGAGTCCTCTCTTCTCAAGAGGTGGCCAAAGTATCTGAGCTTCACCTTCAGGATTTGTCCTTCCAGGGAGCAATCAGACTTGACTTCCTGGAGGATTGACCGATTGGATCTCCTTGCAGTCCAGGGGACTCTCAAGAGTAGAGGGGACTCTACTCCAGGGTCCAGGAGTCCAGGGGACTCTCAAGCAGTCCAGGGGACTTTCACTCTATGCTGGGCTAGATATTAGGAAAAGCTGTCTGGCACTGGAACAGTTTGCACTGTGTCCTACTGGGTTCTTCCTTGGAGAACTCCAAGATGGCCAATCAGGGATGCAGTAGTAGTTATTTGGACTAAGCAGGAGGATGGACTAGTTGACCACCAAGAGACCTAACATTCTGCGATTTGAAAGCTCAGAGGTTCCACTTTGCTTATAGCCCTCTGTATTCTCCATCAGGCCATTTCCAAACTGTAAACAACAACAGATTGGGAAGCACCTCTAACACCTCGTGAACATCTGCAAGTTGAACATACTGTTGAACAAACCTGGTGCCTGGGGATGTGGATAAACCTCTTCGATCCTAGCCCTTGTTAGAGCCTTAACTTCAAGTCCATCTGTATTTGGGACTATTGAAAACAAATTAAATCAGAAGAATCTAAGCTATTTTTTGCAAACAGATTTAAGTTTGAATTCGATTGAACTGATTTTGTAAAATTCATTTCTGCTCTGATATAATATAGTTTAATATACTTGCTCATTTAATGCTGATTGGCTCTGTTTTGATTTACCATATCAACTCTTGCTGAAAACAGTGATTGAAAGAGTGCTGTGTTTCACAAATGCTGTGCAAGGAACTTTGCCAATTGCATTTGACTATTAATTTGGATGTATGCTCTGTGAATAATGTTTTATTATTTTGGCACTTAATTCAGTTATTTGAGCATCTGTTGGTATGACTCATAAACAAAACAGCTGGTTTTCTTTTATTGTTGCGCTTGCGTCCTCTAATGTGCTAGAAAGCAGTTGCTCTTCATGCAATGTTTTTGTTTTGTCATGTGCCATAAATAGTAACAACAAGATGCAATTTTTGGGCCAAGTAAGAATGGAACATAACCCGTAAGAATTGGGGCCAAACCAAAGTGAAATATGTACCTTTTTGTTCTTCTGCCTTAGGTCTTCCTGAAATTTCACATTTTTGATCTTGAACCCACTCCAGACTGTACTTCCGACTATATCCGTATTTACGATGGAGTCAGCAGAAATTCCCCCATTCTCGTCGACCGGTTTTGTGGGGCAGGGCAATTGCCCACAGCGGTGGCTTTTGGAAGCACAATGCTTGTAGAGCTTGTGAGTGATAATGAAGCTACTGCAGCAACAGGATTCTCAGCCTCCTACACACATGGTATGACCAACTCCAGGTTTCTTTAGTGTACAGGCAACATTTTTATTATGATTTGTTTATACCCATGATGCTTTTCTTTCATCTCATCACAGTGAAATGTGGAGGAACTTTCACTGACGTTGCTGGAGCAGTCACTTCCCCGAACTTTCCTAGACGGTACCCTAAAAACCAAGCCTGCATATGGATTATCAGTGCTCCAATAGGAAGCAGGGTAAGAAAGGGGATAATGGAAGAATTGTTGACCAGCACAGGCTCAGTCCTAACCAACTTTCCAGCACTGACGTAGCTGTGCCAATGGGGCATGTTCTGTATTTTGCAGTGGAGTAGTAGTCTCAGAGGCCTCCTCAAGGTAAGGGAATGTTTGTTCTCTGACCTCAGAACTTCATTGCCCTTTCCCCAATGCTAGAAAGTTGGTTAGGATTGCGCCCCTAGTTACTTTAAAGTAGCTGCGGTCAAGAATGGTAACTTTTCAATTAAATACCAGGTGTCTTCAAAGTGCAAAACTGGGGCATGGCAAGGGTCCCAGTAATTTACAGGGCAGATTCATTTGCTTGTAATTATGGAGGGAAAGGCTTGACATGTTGTGGTCCATGGGGTCACAAAGGGTCAGACACAACAGTGACTGAACAACAACAACAATTATGGAGCAGCTATGGCTGGGGTTCCCCCAACCTTTAGGAGCAGATTTGGGGGAGAGTGCTAAAGAAGCTTTAGATGAAAGAGTGGCTGACTGAAAATCACCCCTTCTTGCTTTGCACAACTGAGGGCGCAATCCTAACCTGGAGTTAGGCCGGCACAGTTAGGCCAGCAAACTTCAGCTGGTACACTGTAGAGTGTGTTCGGACCACTCTCTGAGTCAGAGAGGCCAGAACACGGATGTGCACCATCCTCCCTGACTCCGATAGTGGTCCAAATGTGCTTTATGGTGGCCCTTGTGCCGGCCAAACTTTTCTGGCCTAACTGTGCCGGCCTAATTAGGATTGCGCCCTGAGAGTTTTTGGTTCAGGCTGCACTTTGAATCCAACCCAGTTTCATCTCAAAATGCCTGTTTATACCAGCTTTGTGGGTATAATAATCAGGGTGCAATCCTAGCCCACATTCCAGCACCGGGGTAAGGTCAATGCAGCTCCAAAGTAAGGGGACAAACATTCCCTAAGCTTGAGGAAGCCTCTGTTACTGCCCCCCCAATTGCAAGATGCAGCCCGTGCCCCATTGGCAATTCTATTTCAGTGTTGGAAAGTTAGTTAAGATTGTACCCTCAGTCACAAAGCTAGCCTGTGCGATCAGATAGTCTTCGAGTTCATGGGAAGACAATAGGGCAAATGGCTACTTTTTTCACCCCATTATTCCTTGCTGGACACCGGATTGCATGGAGTAAAGCTTGACTGAGTTAGGCTAGCCATGACCACAACAAACCTGCCATGCTGAGAAGCCATATCTGAAGGGCAATTTGTTTGAACAGGCCTTCACTAGCTTGCTGTGATAGTTCTCTGTGCCATAGTGTGATCCTTTGTCTCCTGGATTTTTTATCTGCTTTTGTTTTAATTGTTTTTATTGCCTTATTTTGTTTTTGTTTCTTAGTATTTGAATTTATTCTCAAAATCTAAACTGCTTTGGACTTTTTAAAAGAGAGACGATATAAAATTTAATAATTAAATTAAAAATAAATTTCCACAGTGAGCTACAGTCATTATTTGAGAGTCTGAATTGGCCCTATATTCACCCATGAATTCTAAGATTGCAGGTTATAATGTATCCAAGAAATAATTTCATGGAAGCGACTCTTTCAGGCATTTAAACCACTCCATAGAAGAGGAAATATTTACAATTTTTAAATAGAAGTTAAATACGTCACAAAATGCAGACTAATACAGGTTCTATAGTATTTTAAAATAAACTTTCATCAAAGAGAGAAAGTTTTACAGGCTGATATGATTTATTTATTTGATACGATTTACAGTATATTTATTTGTGATGGTCTCATAGCAAATGAGTATGACACAAAAAAACTTCTGCATGACCAGCAGCGTCATTCAGCTGGTACACTGGGCGGGACTTACCTTTGACTGGCAGTCCGCCCGTTGCGTAACAGCGCGTTCCGCCGCTTTCCCACCTGCTGGGGCGGGCGGGAAAGCGGCGGAACGTGCCGTTACGCAACGCGCGGACTGCCGCTCAAAGGTAAGTCCCGCCCAGCATACCAGCTGAATGCCGCCGCTGTGCATGACCCAATTCCCAGTGGAATCAATTAGAGACATGCAGATGAGGTGTCTTTATCAGGAATGTTGAATTTTCTTTGCTTGTGTATGAAGTTTGCACCTGACGCCCTCTTCGGAGTGGGGCATTTCCTACAAGGCATTTCCCCGTACTGGCCACCAAGAAACCTGTTGCTGAGAATCGGCTTAAAAGGGTTTCTATCACGGGGAAAGCATTTAAAAAAGGCAAACAACCAAACGAGAGTATGAGGATCATTTTTGTTACACCTGCGCAGGCGGACCAATCTCCCTGCCCAGCTCGGCAGGCAAAGGAAAAGGCAAAGACATACAATTCCAAATCATTTTTATATCCCCCTCCCCCCCCCCAAAGCTGCTGCTTGGTGGAAAATTACTACACAGGGGCTGGGACATGAGAAGCTCTGTGTTAATTGGGCCTTGAGAATATGCTGTGACCATTTTGATAAGGAAGGAGGCTTGAACCAGTTCTCTTATCTATTGTGAGGGCTAGCAGCACTAGATTGGAGAAGGTTACAGGCGGGGGCAAATGAGTGCAAACAATAAGAGCAAAGAGAGAAAAAGTTACATACTTTAGCAGCTTTAGACAAGTGACTAAGCAAAAGACTTAAGATGGCTGCACTTTGGTTCGACGGCAACAGTTGTTCCAATCCATTAAGCTACCTTGGCATTGTATGAGTATTGTTCTTTCCAATGCAAATAGGAACATAAGAACACAAGAAGAGCCCTGCTGGATCAGGCCAAAGGCCCATCTAGTCCAGCTTCCTGTATCTCACAGCGGCCCACCAGGTGCCCCAAATGCTCACCAGCATACCATAGTAGCAAATTTAGAGAAGTAAAGTAACTTCCATCAAAATTCTGTGCAATATTCCCTTTTGTGGTTTCTTTCCAGATTTCTCTAGCAATGACTTCCTTTGAACTGGAGGATATTGATGACTGCAAATATGATAGCCTTATCATTCGTGATGGCAGCCAAGTTAGTTCTCAGGTTTTTGGCCCCTACTGTGGAAGAATGGAGGTCCCTGCATTCACCTCGACTGGGAGCTTTGTTCAAATAGAATTTCGCACTGACTTTGCTTTTGAATTTTCTGGATTCAAGCTGAACTATTCAATCAGTTAAGTCCTGTTGCTAGGCTGCCTGGATGACAATGGTAGATTGTGTTGTTGGGTTGGCAAAAGTGAAGAAAAAAGTCATTTTTGAGTGCTGTA
This sequence comes from Lerista edwardsae, assembly GCA_029204185.1. Classification (NCBI taxonomy): domain Eukaryota; kingdom Metazoa; phylum Chordata; class Lepidosauria; order Squamata; family Scincidae; genus Lerista; species Lerista edwardsae. The sequence goes on along the minus strand of JAJKFI010000007.1, from coordinate 12,017,390 downwards.
GCATCAATCAACATCTAAGAGCCCAATCCTATCCAAAAGGCCCTTCAACCACCGGAGTTAAGGCCTCACGCCTGGCGCTGATCCAGTGCCTGGAGAAGCAGACATGAGGCCAGTGGGCAGTAAGTGACACTGTCACTGGTGGTGAGCTCTTTTGGGTGGGGGGGAAGGGGGGGAAGAGTTCAGAACTCGGCGGGGGTGGAACCAGCGGTGGCCTCCACTGCTGGATCCTAACTTGCATGTCGGGGAAGGCCCTCAAGTCTGCACTGGCAAAATTGAGGAGACCCATTGGCAGGCCTGCCATTGGCACCCGTACCCAGGGGAAGAATGTCCTCTTCTCCCGAGGTGCCTCCTAAAGCTGCCATGGTGCTTGTAGGGTATAGTGATAACTGTTTTGCTATGACTGCTCCTACGGTCCCTCGCACCATAGTTATTGGGCCGCCCCATGGCTATCACTCCTGGCTGGTGGTATTTCCTAGCTGGTGATTTTGGAACTGGGCCGTAATTCCTTAAGTGGCAGGGAGTTAGCTGTGCCTCAGGCATAAGACACTTTAATCCATCATCACAGTGAGCAGATGAAAACATTGGCCAACTTTCTCTGTCTGCATTTTGTCATCAGGAAGAACAGCCTAGAAGAGAAGTCCCTGCATTCTAACTGCCACAAAGGAAGAGACTTGGAATAGAATTTTTATTGACCATACATGGATTTCACCATACATGGAATTTTACTTCGGCCCAAAAGCTCTCACATATACCTTAAACTAATAAGTAATACCATCACATTAACAACACCCCACTAACTCTAAATTTATCCAAATCAAAACCAAAACATCAACATAATCAGCTATTCAGTAGCCCAATAGCATGGAGAAAAAACCTGTTCTTGTGCCTGGTTGTTCTAATATTCTAATATTCTTGTATTGTATATTTGTACTTCTTACACTGTGTTGTCTTTGCCGCTTGCTGGCATTTCTCTTTACAAGAAGATTATTAGATACCACTAACGATATTGATATCAGAAATGCAAAATGCAAAGCAGAAATCCTGAATTCCTCTGAAGCAAAGGAGCAGTTGAAGCAAGCAGGAGAAAAAAAGCTGCGTGATGACTTTTCACTTGCTGCTCTTACAGGCCATATAGCAGTGGCATCCTGAATTATGTATGTAGCAAGAACTATAAGTAAAACATTCATTCATTCATTCATTCATTCATTCATTCTGGAGTGCTTTACATTCAGATTTACTTGTACCAGCAATTCATCTAGATGTTTCTGCTTTGCTCTGCAGCTTCCGCATGTTGCATCTGATGCTACTGCTGAGAATCCCTCAAACTTCACCAGTGGCTTTCTAGGGGCCTCCAGGGATACTGCCCAAACTGGGACTGCTGAAAGGAGTTTGGATTATAGTTCCCAGATCTCCAACTGGAACCAGTCCTCCAAAGGAACAAACCCCACAAGGCTGATCAGGCCCTTGGCCCCTCCCCACATATACCAGTATACCACATATACCATATGCCCCCACATACACCACATATATACCACATATAGCAGTTTCGTCTGTTAGATGGATTCAGGTCCAGTCACACACAAAAAGCAGCTTATTGATTGCTAGTAAAGAGACCTGCTCTTTACTAACCTGTCCTGCTAAAATTTTATTAAGCAAACTGGGTTCATGCACTCCCGTATTCACACACTTATATGCACCAAGGCTAGCTGATAGATATGTACACATTACTGTCCTGATGTGGGGCCTCTTGTGTTTTCCAGCACATTCTCGACCTTGTGAAAAGTACAATGTTTCTAGGCTTCCAGTGAGCTTGGCAACATGTACAGAGCTTTTATCTTCCACAGCTCTCCCTGTGATTTGGACTATGAATTTCTGGTATACCCTGGTATGCACACACACTAACATTGTTACAGCCCTACTTTTGCAAAAGAGAGACCAGCAGAGAAATCAACAGATGCTTATTGTCTCAAACACGTAATAGTGGACACAAAGGCCATCCCCCCCCAGCTTTGACTTAATGCAACACTAGTTCATTTTGATCATGAGAGTAGCTTCCATGAGTGCAATCCTGTCTGCTCTGTTTACATATAAAGCAGGGGCAGGGATCTATTCTGTTCATGAAAAGGAGTGCGGAGGCGAGGGAACCCCACCTGTTTATCTTGTCTTATGTGTTTGCTATCTCCAAGCGCAGTTCTTATGCTGGACATCTGTTGAAGCAATGGAGCACATTAAGATAAGGAGAAGGAAGTAGGGTTGGCTCCCCTTCCAAGGGCACTGCTTTTTATGTAAACAATGAAACCTCCACACCGTCTTCCTGTATAGCACATAAAAATTGCAACCTAGCAGTTAGAAAGCACATAAAAATGCCAGTAGATAAATAGGTACCACTTTGGTGGGAAGGTAAGCGCACGTTCTATGCGCCTTGGCATATAATCATGCCAGCCTGGCATGGAAGCTGGCTCTTCGGCTTAGTAACGGAGATGAGCACCGCCCCCTACAGTCAGTCACGACTAGACCGTTCGGTCATGGAAAGTCCAGGTTAGACCTGGCATTAGGTAGCTCTTTGGGCGCAGTGCTATACTGCTCTGGAATGGTGAGGCTGAAAGGCCTGAGCCATATCCAATGCAGTATAGGAGAGGCTGGAGTCTCCCTGGCGCAAGGGCAAGTTTGTGCCCTTGCTAGAGGGGAGGCAGTAGCCTCCCCTATGGACTCCTCAGATCTGTGCCAGCTAAACAGCAGGCATAGATCCGAGGAGACCGCATGGCTCGAATTGGGGCTGTGCAGCCTGGGGAATGGGATTAGCCCTTCTCCATCCACTCCTTCCCTCGTGCGAGCATGGCACCTCCCCTGTGCCAGCTGGCTTCGGCTGGCACAAGGAAGGTGCAGCATGGGTGCACCGAGACCAGCACTGTAGCACCCGTCTCGGTGCATTAGTGCTGATGTGGGGGTGCCTCTCGGTGCCCCCGCATCAGCAATAATGCTGTAGCATCAATAGAACTACATTGCGTCAATGCTACGGGCAGCCTGGGATTGCGCTGCCCACCTGATTCAAATGTTGCCTAGAAAATGCATCTCTACCCTTTTGCACCACGTTTTATACTGAAGGTGAGATGTTTTGCCGTTTTCCAACCAAAGCCACAAGAAACTGAGCTATGTTATTTGGTTTTTAAATAAGTTTTCCATATACACTATTGACAAAGCTACAGTACTGTATATTGTTCTATCAGATTTTTCTATGTGTCTCTATATTTTCTATGTCCTTTATATTTCCTCTCCAATACTCCTGCATTGCAGTACTGCAATTCTATTATACCACCCTCTCTTTTGTTGTACAATTTTCCAGACATAGTATCTTTATACTTGGTAGGTTCATGAAAAAATCCTATACTATTCAGTATAAATATGATTCAAAATATGTGAAAAACAAAGCTGTACACAAGCCAGTATCTATTAAAAACCCAGAATGGGGAGGGAGGTACGGGTGTTCAGAAGGTTTCATTATTTACACTTGTGTTTATTAAAGTTAAACCCCAACCTCATTCTGGTGTCTTCCTTGGGTGTGGTGCAAGAGTAATAGGCAGTGATATCATGCACCCACTACACACCACTACATGAGTACCAGTTTCTAGAAGTTGAGCTGGCCCTGCCCACTCAAAGCTGGCCCCGTCGGCTGGTTGGCTCAGCAGGTGCGCATGCATACTTCACGCCCACAGCCGTTGCCTGCACTTTCTGTGAGGAGGCAGGCAGGCAGCGTGGTGGTGGCGGCAGCAGTGGCAGCAGCGGCAGCAGTGGAGGGAGAGGACCGGAGGCGGCAGCAGCGGCAGCAGCAGCACCAGCAGCGAGGGAGACCCGGGAATAAGGCAGCAAGCGTGAGAAGGTAGGCTGCCTGGGGCTCCCGCTCCCTCCAGCTGCACAGATCCAGCGCCCCAGTTCCTCCTGCAGCCTCCCCCCAGCCCCAGCCCCCATGCGGTCTTTTTTTGGTTGCCCGTTTCCCCTCCTGCTCCTTGCCGGCCGGCCCGGTGCTCGGTCGGGCACCCATGTGGTCGCGCGGCCCGGTGTGCGCCCGTTCCCCCTCCTGCTCCTTGCTGGCTCCTTGCATTTAACATTAAAGTTAAATGGCTCCCTGTCCCAAAAGGGCTCACAATCTAGTACAGTCTAGCCTGCTATTTAACCGGGGAACAGTTGAAGCAAAATATGTATATACACATCTCTAGAAAGCAAAGCAATAGAAGTTAAATCAACACTCACCACAAGCTGAAGTTATTACAAACATGATCACATCCATGGCAACAATCATGACATCACTTCCGGCTATGACCTCACTTCCTGCCACGACATCACTTCTGGCGTATGACATCACTTCCGGTGGGCGGACCCCAACAAGTGCCAATCAAAAGTGAGTACCTGTTCCTAAATCATTTGGATGACACCACTGGTAATAGGGTACCTTAGAATGCCAGATGCAGGGGAATGGCAGCGAGATACAAGTATCTTGTTGTGTTATGTGCTCCCTGAGGCATCTGGTGGGACACTTTGAGATGCAGGAAGCTGGACTAAATGGGCCTTGGCCTGATCCAGTGGGGCTATTCCTATGAGAGAAGCATCTGATTGTAGTGGCTGTCGAAGAGAAATGCTGGGAAGAATCTTGACTAGCCACCAGTGTGTTTACCTCAGAATGCACCTCAGAATGCCAGGTACAAGGGAGTGGCAACAGAATGCAGGCAGCCTGTTGTCTTGTGTGCTCCCTGAGGCATCTGGTGGGCCACTGTGGGATACAGGAAGCTGGACTAGATAAGCCCTTGGCCTGATCCAGCAAGGCTTTTCTTATGTTCTTAAAAGGCTTCTACTGCAGCTTCAAGGAGATTTATGGCAAATTCAAACCCAACAGGCTCACAGCTCCTTCACAATTGCCATAAGAAGTTTGTGGGGAAGTTTTGGGACTGATAGGTTAAGATTGCATAGTGGTTACCTGTATACATTCATATCTATCACCAATATGACTACTGTTTTCATACCCATAGTAATTCTGGTGATGGTACTTCTTTGATCTGCTGCTATCAAGGAATGAGAAATGTCAGAGTTCACTGTCTATATAGTATATACAAGTGCCAGTTTGTGCAGATGGCAATTCTGCACAATCCTGGCCAGGGCATTAGCCTAAATTATTGGCTCTTCTATATTGCATAGGGCCTCTGTGCGTTTGATGAACTAGCCTTATGTCATCCTCCTAGGATGAGTAACAATCTTGTCTTTCTGCCCAGCCCATTTCCCCAAGAAAATGCAGCTCTTCCTTTCCCTAACCCCTCTGATATTTTTCCACCGATCATTGTTTAGTTTTATGTCATAGTTGCACTTTTCTTCAGATCCTCTGTTTCTTCCACCCACAGAAGTTGGAATCAATTGTTGAGAGTTTCATTGCCAAGCATTTGGATTATTTATAAACATTTTTGTCAACTCTTGGCAGAATTGTATGCAAAGTGTACAAAACAGCCTTTTTCTTTGCTTCAAGAAAATGCCATAATAGGAAGTGAATGTTCAAGAATGCACGAAATGTGGAAAACGTTGTTCCAGACATTGTGATAGCCTGGGCCTTGGGGTGGGAGGGAGTCTTATATTCTAGAACAGTGGTATTCAATTTTTTTATACTGGGACCCACTTTTAGAATGGCACTCATGTCGGGACCCACCGGAAATGATGTCATTAACCTGGAAGTGATGTTGTGGCAGGAAGTGACATCATCAAGCAGGAAGTACTCTCATTGTAACATAATGGACTCCTCAAATGCAAATTGGCATTCTTGGACTGCAGCAATTCTACAATCATGAAACATCTCAAGATTAGGAGAAAATATGCAAGATTAGGAGAAAATATTATTATTATTATTATTATTATTATTATTATTATTATTATTATTATTATTATTATTATTATT
>JAJKFI010000007.1:11982654-12011448 GCA_029204185.1 Lerista edwardsae | reverse complement strand
TTATTATTATTATTATTATTATTATTATTATTATTATTATTATTATTGAACATTCACTTCCTATTATATAAAAGCACCGAATTAAAAACAAAATAAAAAAAACCCTCACTTCAAAATTCAAACAGTTAACCCTCACAAAAGGAATATGTCAAGAGTGTGCAATTTCCAAGATAGCTGCTCCCAGCATTCTGAGACCCACCTGACATCAGGTTGCAACCCACCAAGTGGGTCCTGACCCACAGTTTGAATAACACTATTCTAGAACCTTGTGGTAGCCTCTGAGGCCCTTTTTAGCAGCCCCCAAAAGCCCGGCCATAGTCTGCCACAGCCTCCTCCTGCTTCAGAAGCTTTTCAGTCTCCCTGCAGTGCCCTTCATCCAGTGGTGTCAAATTTCTTGCCAAAATTGTGAAAATCTTGGTATTTTCAAATAATACCCTCATATACTGTATATCCGTGGTTCTCAAGCTTTTTAACACTGGGACCTTTAAAAATTCCTCCAGCAAAGGCAACAATTCTATCCACACTTACCTAGGTGTAAGCCCCACTGGCTATCATTGTTAAAAGCATATACATAGTAGCTGGTTAAAAGTACCGATATGTAACAGTTCCCCAAATGCAATCACATACCATGGTAGCATCCAGTCTAATACATTAAAGATAAAATACGAATTGAAAAGAATGAGGACCCACCTGAAATTGGCTCATGATCCAGAGTAGGTCCCTACCCGCAGTTTAAGAAACATTGTTACATTTGATGCAGAATTTATTGCAGAATGCAGTCAAACAAACCACATTGAAATATTTGTATTCTATCAAAAGTTATAGCCAAATAACCAGAAAAGGAAAACACAACTGCCTTGTTTTGCAAAAATTGGATTTCCTTAACTCAAAACAATCAGTACAATAAGACTGATTGTTCCAACAGCCAATGAGGTGTTGTTATGACACAGCATAGAATCAATAATGTATTAGTATGAGTGAACACTCATTTCCATGCATCAGAGCTAATACTAGGACAGCCCAAATCCGTTGCTGTAGCACCAAAATGGGGGTGCCACTCAGTGCCCCCCACGTCGGCACTAAGTGCACAGCATCGATGCAACCCCATTGCATCGACACTGCGCACTTCTTAGGATTGCACTGTCAGGGAGGATGGTGCACATCTGTGTGCTGGCCTCTCTGACTCCAAGAGTGGTCGAAACATACTTTAGAGCGTCCCTTGTACTGGCCAAGCTTGTAGCAGCCTAACTTAGGTTTGAGCTCTCAGAAACAGCAGCAGAAGCAGATGTGGGAACAATGGATGGGATTTTTAAATGGTAAACATTTCAGATTAAAGTTTTGGGAAAACATTTCTACTCCCTAGCACAGTGGTATTCAAACTTCTTAGACCAAGTCCCACTTTTTAGAATGGCACTTGTGTTGGGGCCCACCGGAAGTGATGTCATTAACCTGGAAGTGATAATGTGGCAGGAAGTGACATCATCAAGGAGGAAGTGCTGTCATTGTAACATAATAAAATGACATTCCTTAAATGCAAATTGGCATTCTTGGATTGCGTCAATTGTACAACCATGAAATATCCCGGACAGAAAGAAAGATGAGGACAAAATATTACATGAGAGCACTGAACTAAAGACAATTAAAAAAAAAATCCTCACTTGAAAATTCAAACTGTTAATACTCACAAAGGCAATATAACAACAGTAAGGCCTGCAGTTTCCAAGATGGCTGCTCCCAGCTTTCCACAACCCACTTGACATCAGGATGTGACCCACCAATTGGGCCCCAACCCACAGTTTGAACAACACAGCTCTATCATATTTTGGGCACCAAATCCAAATGGAAGAATATTCATGCTGCCTGGGAATTAGAATTAGCAGTTCTGTAAGCATGGGAAGCATTGACATAATTAGTGTGGATAAGCAATACAGAATATCAGGGTTGACACATTGACAAGATCTAATAAACTTCAAAGGGGTTCCCTCCTCACGCAGTGCACCTTGATCCATATTAAGCACTAAAATCTTTCCAGTCCATGAAGAAATCTGCTTCCACCACAGAACTCTAATTTAAATGCCAGGAAACAAGCTTCACAGAGTGGAAGGCAGTGATATTATCAGTAATCACATCAGCTGAAATGTTCAGTGCCCACAAGGTGAGCTGAATGCCCCGATTAAGACTTTGAGGCATGACAATTCAGTTAAGAGCCTGGTACTAGTAATTTTGGATGAAAATACAGTACATTGCTTGGAAAAAAAAAGTGAGGGTTGGTTAAATCATTTTGGCCCCTTTTTCATCTGAATCTGAACGTCTTCTATCTCCTGTCATATGATGCTCATAATTAATAACAAGGCAGTGTTTTAGTCCAAACTCTGTGCCATCTTTTTTTGAGGACACAATTCTAACCTGGAGTTAGGCCGGCACAGTTAGACCAGCAAAGTTTGGCCATCCTCTCTGAAACCAAGAGTGGTCCAAACATGCTTTATGATGGCCCTTGTGCCAGTCAAAGTTTATTGGCCTCACTGTGCCAGCCTAACACCAGGTTAGGATTGCACCCTGAAGGAGATATGGTTTGACATGAGTGCTCAATGGCCTATTATATGGTTTCTGACAACTGGTGTAATTCAGCCAATTCATCAACTGGCTTTACCTTTATCCTGGCCTTCGTGAATGATATCTCTGCAGAAGTGGAAAATGCTCATTCACAGAAGCCCAGTCTTGAATCTCACTATTTTATCTCTTGCTGGGTGCCTGGCAAAGCGTGCAGTGTTAACCAGAGAGCGCAGCTGTAAAGTTTGTTTCAAATCATTGTTCATTGATTTGAAACAAACTTGCACTTACACTAATAGGTCTTTGTGTTTTATGTGCTTGCCACAACTTTGCCACTGGTATTCATGCACTATATCATTAACTAAGAAAGAAACATTCCAGAGAGCAGACACAAAAACAAAAAGGCGTTTTCTGGTATCACATTAAGTAGCACCCACTATAGCGGGTACTTGTATAGACCAGAGCCCACTTTATCAAATCCACAAAATATTTATCTACTGTTAAAGAAATGTTAATATTTAGTATTTGTCGCCTCTTGGTGGCAGTATAAGACAGATGATACAGTACAGACAAGCAAATGGTATGAGCAGTATCAGGTTTTGTAATAGTGGAGAATACATCAAAAAGCATGCGTGATTTCAGACAGGCATTTATATTCATTCTCACAAGAAGAAGAAAGCAACTACAACACGTGTTGTGTTTTGGACACCACTTACCTTTGATGAAGTCCCTTTTGTTAAAAGTAACATTTAAAAAGTATCAACTACTATTAAAATGTTTCACTTGCTGCCTAATCTACAATGCTGAGCCATTGCATTCTTCATTGCCTGATTTCAAAGTAGCCGAAGGCCACGTTTTTAGCAGCCCTTCTGTTCAAGAAGAAACCATTCTCTCTGCTTACCTCCCAAGCAGGCTCATTTGTGCCAACTTCAGCTGTTCTTAGCTGAGTTTAACAATACAGCCCCTCAGGAAAACAGCGTATCTTTAAGGTACTAATGGCCCAATCCCATCTGGCCTTAGGGCGGCAGATCTTGAGATCCATCAATGTTAGTCCCAGGCCAATGGTGGGAAAGCCACTCCGCCATTCTGTGGGTGGCGCACGCCAGTGCAAATGGCCATGCAAAAGGCCACCAGCCTGTGGAATTTCCATCACCCCTTCCTGCCATTAGCCCAGGGCTTACAGAGGATCTGCCACTCTAAGTCATGGGCCAATGGCAGGAAAGCTACTCTGCCAGTTTCTGAGCCAGGCACCCCACTGCATACCACTTGTGGGGTACCACCAGCCTGCAGAACCTCTGTGTGCTGGCCTCTTTGACTTGGGCAGCGCAATCCTACAGTTCGCTCAGCGTCTGCACAACGGGGTTGCGCTGACACTGCACACTTAGCACTGACGCGGGGGTGCTGATCGGCACCCCCGCGTCAGCGCTAAGGCAAAGGAGGAGCCATGACAGGACGGTGCGGGGATTGGTGGGAGGGAAGGAGGCGGGGTGGAATTTTGGCGGGACGTGGGTGGGCTTGGGAGGTGGCCATACTGCCACGTCCTATGCCCATCCAAATTGGGGCTGCGCAGTCTCCTCGGATCTGCGCCTGCTCTTTAGCGGGCGCAGATCTGAGGAGTGCATAGGGGAGGCTGGAGCCTCCCCTACGGTAAGCGGGCCACACTCCCTTGCCGCGGGAGGCTCCAGCCTCCTCCCCACCCCTCATTGGATATAGCGCTCATTGGATATAGCCGGCCTTGCCATTCCAGCACTGGGTAGGATTGCGCCCTGAGAGTGGTCCAAACTAATGTTTGGACCATTCTCAAGGCACAATCCTAACCACCTTTCTAGCACTGTCATAGTTGTGCCCATGGGGCATGTGTTGCATCCTGCAGTGGAATAATACTCACAGAGACCTCCTCAATGTAAGAGAATGTTTGTTCCCTCACTGCAGAGCTGCGTTGCCCTTACCCCAGTGCTGGAAACGGAGTTAGGATTGTGCCCTCAGAGTCAGAGAGGCCAGAAAACAGATGTGACTCCGAGAGTGGCCCAAACGCACTCTACGGTGGCCCTTGTGCTGGTCAAACATTGCTGGCCTCACTGTGCCAGCCTAGATTCAGGTTAGGATTTTGCTCTGGGTCTCCTCAGACCTATCCCAGCTTTCCAGCTGGTGTAACTCTGAGGAGACTCCAGGGATGGATCTAGGCTAGGAAGGGGATATAAGATATTGTGTGTGCTATTGCCACCAAGATCCACCCCCTCCCACCCCAAACCTAGGTCCAGCCCACTTCCTGCCCATTCCCCAGCCGCCAACTTACTGGTGATAGTAGAGGATGGCAGAGGTTCTGCAGGCTGGTGGTACCTCACAAGTGGTATCCAATCATATGCAGTGGCCCTTATGCTGGCCTAACTGTGCCGGTCTAACTCCAGGTTAGGATTGCGCTCCCATTGGAGACCAGGTGGCCTATGGAGAGGTAAGTATAAATGTTAGTTATCACTCCATGGTTGTTTTGTCACCTGCTGGCCCATAGCATGCAGCATGAGTGCCATTAGTGGCGCTGCACAGTCTGGGCTGGTGGGGAATAGGATTGCGCTCTTAGTGACACACCACCAGGGTCTTTCCCGAACCAAAGTCACAGTGCACAAGTCTTTTGAATTGATTTGGAGAGCAGCTGCTGCTGCTGCTTCTCCTTCCGAACTGAGATAATGGAACTTCTGTTGATTATGGATTATAATGGTTTTACAGTTTCTATTTTAATTCACTTTAATCTTTCTCATAACTTCATTTTTATTCCGACAGAGCACGGTAGCAACCTTCACTGGGGTTTTGATTTATTATTGTCATTCCAAAAAAAGATCAATTGCAATATTTGACAAACATCATTTTAATGCTGGTAGAATTTGGGGTTATAAACGCACAGACATGTGCCTGGAACGGAAATACTCCATTTTCATGGAAACTGCTGCTCCTGGCTTTTATGTGGTTATTGTTCTTTGACTAGCAGCAGCAGCTAAGCCATCAATCACATAACAAGACAATAAATGTGATAGAGTTTCTCTTCCCTGTCAAGGGCATATTACACACAGTACTCATTGCATGCAATCTTGGGCATCAATTTGTAGGCATTCACATTCTTCAAAGTGTCTTTCAAAGTGATTATCCATATTCTAATGCCAGCCTCTAGCAGGAGTCCAAGATGGGCATGAGCCCAAAAGAGGATGACTTTATTCCTGGGGAAAGTGTGTCCTAGAGTTTTTCTCACACGAGGACTGGTTCCTGTTTACCCTAGTGCAATGCTCTTCAAATGGTGGGTCATGACCCACCATTGAGCACAAAAATGGGCCATTTGCCCTTAAGGGGAGTGGCCCAAGAAATTACTGCCCGGCAGTGCCACAGCAATCAAAGCTCTGCAGTTTTTTAGGAGCATTTGCCCTACCTGGAGGGGGGGGGTTGAGGGGGTGTTCCAAAGGTTTGGGGAGGCCCACTGCCACCTCCTCAGGCCTCCGTGATGCTGAAAATGGCTCCGTTGTAAAGGAATTTACTTCCTGTGTTGACGGAAAACAGGAAGTAAGCTCCGACTTTACAACGGAGGTATTTTCAGCATCAGGAAGGCTCACAGAGGCAGTAACAGGCCTTCCCAAACCTTTGGGACACCCTCTCGACCCCCCATTCAGGTAGGACAAATGCCCCAAAATTTCTGCAGTGTCCCAATCACTACAGCACTCCGTCCAACCCCTGCCTCGCCCCTGCAAGCTCATACAAAGTCTTCAAAATCCGAGTAGTGAAAAGCACTGCTCTAGTGCTTCAATTCAGGATGCAATCCTAACCTGGAGTTAGGCCGGCACAGTTAGGCCAGCAAAATTTGCCTAGCACAAGAGACACTGTAAAGTATGTTTGGACCACTCTCAGAGTCAGATGCCATCACCACATCCTGTGGCAAGGAGTTCCACATATTAAGTGTTTCATGCATGTGTTGTCCAATTTTAAATGACTTTTGAAATTCTCTTAGTTACCCTCTTTTGAAATTCTCTTAGTGATGGGTGAACGCACATAATCTCAATTGGGGATAATGCCAAATTTTCTGTTTCTCAGAAAAGCTCGGAAAAGGAGCCTAAAAGAGCATGTCAATCAGACCTCTACTCTGCCTTTTGCCATTTTTCATCCATTCCTCCCCTTCTGCAACCTTAATTTGTAAGGTAGTATAAAATAAACTCTTAGCAATGAAGGCTAAGAATGGGAATGGAAGAAGGGCCATCTTTTAGGGCCTTCTACACATGCACTTAATTAGATCCATCGGATCTGATTGTGCTATTAAGCTCACAAGCAACTAGGCCCTAAAATATGGCCCATTCCCAGCTGATGGGGTGTGTACCCATATACTACTACAGCCCCCTGCCTGTAGTAGGAAATCCTCCTAGAGCAGCTCCAGTAGGTGCCTGTCAAGCTTCGGCTTGAAGGTCTCCAGTGAGAGAGAATTCACCACCTCCAGGCCCGAATGGAGGCGTGAGCGAGACCGCAAAACCACGCCCCCAGGACGTCGCCCTGCCCCGTGCATCGCTCCGACACACCTCCCTGCACCCGGAAACGCTCCATTTCGGAGCGTAATGGAGACCAGGGAGGGCGAGAGGGCCGAAGAGCACACAGTTTTCCCCGCGGACTGCGCGCAATGGCGCCCCGCCACCCTGCTGCTGCCCAGCGCCCATGGCTCACGCCACCCCGGGCTACAGGTCAGATACGCGTCTGACCACCTCCTTTGGCAATCTGTTCCACTGTCAAACCACCCGCATCATCAAGAAATTCTTCCTGATGTCCAGCCGGAATCTCCTCTCTTGCAGTTTGTAGCTATTGGACCTAGTTCTACTGTCAAAGGCAGATGAGAACAGATTTGTCCCTTCTTCCTTATGACGGCCCTTCAGATATTTGAATCTGCACAATATCTGATATCTGAATCTCATTTGAAATAATGAGGTGTAATTAAACAAAAAAATGAAGTAATCCTAAAGTCATATTATACAATTAGACATGTATAACCACAGAGACAGAGAGGGAAAAGTAGTGAATATTAGCTGCAGTCAATTAAAAAAATCCCATTTAACATTGAGAATCAGGGGCAGAGCCACCCGGGTCTGCTGCCTATAGACTACAAAAACACCCCAAACAGTGATGTCATGCAGGGGGTACGCGGGGGTACGCGAGTACCGGTTTCTAGGATTACGGCTGGCCCCGCCCATTCGCCCACCCACTTGTCGACTCCACCCCCTGCAACGTTTGAATTTCCTGCACGTTTGAGTTGCCTGCACGTTCTCAGAGCCAGGCAGGCAGCAAGCGGAGCCTTGCCTTGCCTTGCCACTGAAAAATGAGCTGCTCTGGGGTTTTGGAACTGTTGGGTCACTTTAACATGATGCCAGGCCTCCTTAACATGTTCTGGGGGTGCTGTGGAATACTGTTGCAACTGTTGGGTCAGTTTAAAATGGTCTGAGGCCTCAAAAAGGGCTTTTTTCATGTCCCTTCCTGCCACAACCTCACTTCCGGCTTATGACGTCACTTCCGGTGGGCAGGTCCCAACACATGCCAATCAAAAGTGAGTACCGGTTATTAAATCATTTAGATGACACCACTGACCCCAAACCCTTACCTTGTTCCTCGTTGCTGTCAGGCGCGTATCTTACCTGATGCGCGGGATGGTGCGAACCATGGGGCACCGGGCAGCGGCGGGGCGCCATTGCGTGCGGTCCAGGCGAGACCGTGTGGTTTTCGACCCTCCCGCCCACCCATGCTTCCCTTACGCTTGGAAATGGAATGTTTCTGGGGTAAGGGAGGCGTGTCTGAGTGACGCGCGGGGGCGGGGCAACGTCCGGGGGGGCGCGGTTTCAGCACCAGCCATGGGGCGCGCCTGGTTGCTGTTAACAAATCTGGAACAGTATGACTTCCAGCTTTATTTACAGAGACAGTGCAAATGCTCACATTGTCCCTGTCAATAAAACTGGGAATCCCATACTTCTGGGTTTGATAAAAGCACACAAGGAACATAATTAAGGAAGGAAATGACATGCTTCTTGCTTGAGAAAATGGGAAGCAGATCACTGCAGCCAGGGCTGGCTCTAGGAGTGGTGGGGCCCAATGTGAGGCATTCCCGAGGGCCCCCATCTTCTCCACGGTGCCCCCACTCACCAAGAAAAGCACTTGTGATGCTGCATGTGGCACCTGGACATAGTTGGCGGTGACATGATGATGTCACTGCCAACTACTTCTGGAGGCCCATTTTGGGCAGTTTGGAAGCAGGGGCAGGTGGGATGGCCCACGGTAAAGCTGCTCTGCTTGCCCCACTGACCTGCAGCCCATTGAGGTCTGGGTTACGGCAGCAGGTGATCTGCTCGCTGTGCTGGTGCGGGGGCCCCCAAAGTGTAGGGCCCAATGTGATGACGTTGGTCACATTGGCTTAAGGCCGGCCCTGACTGCAGCTTGCATTAGCCGTGGGTTGGATGGAGGTGCTGCCCCCTCGAGCCCCTCGCCATCTCCCACTGCATCAGACGGCCTCACAGATGGGTCAAAAGTGTTGGGAACTTGGCAGGGACTGTACGCGAATGTAGGGATTGGGAAACACAAATAGCCGGAGGCAGTTTGTCCGCATGTGCTTTCTAGAGGCATCTGATTGGCCACTGGGGGAAACGGGAAGCTGGACCACATGGGCCTTTGTTCTGATCTTTTGCTCTTGTTCTGCCTGTATAATTTGTAAATAAGCAAACATTAGTGAGACGCCATCCGTTTTCTGTGCTCTCTCTTCCAAAGGAAAACAAACCCTCTGGAGGGAAGTTCTCATCATGTAAGCATGAGCACAATTAGAAGCATGGAACCATAAGCACAAATTGGGAGCACAGCCACAGAAGGGATTGTCCTATTGTTGCTGTTCATGTTGTGTGTATTTGAAATTCTTTTTCTTTTTTAAAGAAGGATGCAGAATGTGAATGGCTTGCCATCTGTTGTCCTCCAACCTTCCAAGGAAGCGAGAATTCATTACTGGGATGTTATATGCAGGGGGAGAGGGAGGGGTGAGCCCAGCTTTGCATGGTGTTCATAAAGAATGCTTTCCTATAATCCTAGCCAGAAATCACAAGTGGTCTCAACAATAGCAGCTCAGGACAGTGGCAGATCTAGGGGGGCAGGGGGGCACAAGCCCTGGGCACCATCTTGGGGCCGTCTAGGGGGGGCGCCAGTGGCCCCCGCAACATTGCGTGGGTAGACCTGGGCTCCGGAGCCCAGGTCTACCCATTGGAACCAGCCGCGAGTAGACCTGGTCTCCCTCGAGGGAGCCCAGGTCTACCCGTGGCTGGTCCCAATGGGTTGACCTGGGCTTCTTGGAGCCCAGGTCTACCCGGGGCTGCTTCTGGTGGGTAGACCTGGGCTCCCATGGGGGCGCACTTCTATTGGGTGCCCCGGGCACCATTTTGACTAGGTCTGCCACTGGCTCAGGATATTCTATCTGTCCAGGATCCAACCGGGGGCCCTGCTCACCCAGGTTGCCTGACACAGCCAGGATCCCCCAGCCAACAGGCCTTCCCATGGTGGCAGCAGCAGTGGCCCAGGGCCTCTCTGTCCTGCTGGTGGGACAGGCCACAAGAAGGGCACTCCAGGCCTGGCAGGGTCTTGCCTCCCCGTTCCAAAGACAGAAGGGATGGAGGCAGTGACAGCGGGCTCAGCAGCGGAGCGTCAGGCACCGCTGCATCTGCCAGCCACAGGGGCAGGCATCCTGCCCCTTCCCCCCTCCCCCTCGGTCGCTGTTGGGCCGGTCCTTCTGCAACTGAGGGAGAAGCTTGGCCAGGCGGCTGACCCCTAGAGCAAAAGGAGGGGAGCCACTATCAGCAGCTGCCAGAGAAGTAGTGAGTGCTTGCAGGATCAGGGACCTGGAGGTCTGCTAGGCTGGGCTGATGCAGACCAGCTGGGAGGACGGGGCAGAGTGCAGAGTACAGAGGCGGGGAGGCCCCATATAACTCCAGGTGAGCCAGTGATAAGGGCAGTCTGGAGGAGACTGGCTAGCAGGTAGAATAAGGCTGCTGGCCGGGAGGAGGACCAGTGAGTAAAGGAGCCCCCTGCCTATCTCTGAAGCTACTGAATCTCTCAACAAGCTGGGAGGCTGCAGGGAGCCCAGCTGCAACTGTCGTCTGCTCCAGCCTCTACCTCTTTGTTGGCTACCCCAATGTCAGCTGCCTTGGGGGTGGCCACCCTTTGCCAGTAGAGCTGACACCATCCTGGGTTTTGCAGTGCACCACAGGGTGGTGGGAATTCTGGCAAGAAGCATGGCTTCTTACCCCCAAGGCAGCTCCCTTGTGCTTTCTCTCTTGGCCTCTTTATTATTTGGCTGCCTTGTCCCTCATTTTTATTCCTAATAAGTATGCCAGGCCACCACCATCTTCAACAGGGGAAACAAAAAAAATTCCATAGGATAAACTATACCCAACTTGCATAGTTGTACTCAGTTCGCATCTTGTGAAAGACAGGCTTTTCTTGCCAATTTGCTGGTATTGATTTTTTCCCCATCATTATCTAGGATACTATAGAGGTGGTTTTGAAGGAGTTGTATCTGTCCATCTGGCTGGCAGCAGTCTCCTGCCATCTCCCATAGTGGGTCCAGTACTGTGCCTAACTTAGCAATTCAAAGAGTACTCCTGCATCATTACCCCAGCTGATGATCAGGGAGCAGCTCAACAGTTTTGGTCTGTGCTCCTCCTCCTCTGTTGAGTCCTCCCACCCCACCCGCCTCCAGTCCGCTGCCAACTATTCAGTACAGGGGTTTCCTCTGCTTTTCTCTGCTGCAAAATCGATCAGCAGAAAACTGATCAGCCTGGATTTCTCCTCTGACTGAGCACTCCTTGCTTGCAGGGGATGCTGCAAACCAGGTTTGTAGAGATGGTAAAATGCAAAGACTGCAACATTTCACAATTTTAGCCAAACTGGTAGCAGCTGGGTGGCAAGATGGGGGATTTTCACTGAGAACAGTGAACTGTTTGGAATGCTGACATCTCTCCAGTGACTCTGGAAGCACCATCTGGAAACACCCCCTCCCCCCAATGTTTTCAGCAGAACCTTCCTGCACTGAAGTTCTGCATCATAAAATAAGTTTTCATGACTCACAGCCCCAGAACCGTTATAGAATGTTGTCTTATATAGATTCACTGTGCATGAAGAATTTGGAAAGGAATGACTCTCTAGGGTCCTGTGATGCTTGGTAGTGGTGACTCATGCAGGCAGGATGCCTCCCCAGTCTAGCTCCTTAGTTGTGACCCACCAAATTATTCAATTGGTGCAGGTCTCATTTGGAGGAACAATGACTTCCATCAGAAGCTGGTTAGGAGTGTGCCCTGGATCACAAAAGCACGGGGCTGGCTTCAAATAAGTTACTTTTTTCATCCTTGCAGATTTTGGGTGATTTGCTTGCAGAAGTTGGAGTTTTAATGGAAAGCTAAGGTCAGGAAAGGTATCAAAAGAAATAAGAACAGACTGACTGAGGGGAGTAATGCCTAGTGGTGAGTGCACATGCATTCTTCCTACTCCCTGCTGTCCCTTACTGATTTTCAACCACTGTGCCATGGTACATTCCTGTGATGCGAATGGTCCACAGGTGTGCTGTGGGAGTTTAGGGGAGGGTTATTTATTAGTAAGGCCTTTAGGAGATGTGAGCCCCTTCTGGCAGCTTGGTGTACCTGGTCAATTGTCAAAAAAACTGATGGTGAGCCTGGCGATGTTAGCGTCTTCTCGGTGTGCCATAAGATGAAAAGGTTGAAAATTGCTGTCTTATTGGTGCAGCAGTCAGATGGGAAGAGTCTCGGTAGTTTCTATCTGCTGCCACCACCCCAGGCTACAGACACCAGGAAAAGAGGGCTGTCAGAGCACTGACCCAGGGGTTCTTATTTTTTTAAAAAACCCAAACCATACTAGTGTAAGGAATTCTGGTCTCTGCATTTGCTAGAGAGTAATTGGGTGTCTTCTGTGCATCAGCATTAGGTTGGGCAGGGCCATAGGGACAAATGGAGGCCCGAGCACGCCCATGGCAGGGTGATGAAACGACGCCCCCAGGATGTCACCCCGCCCCTGTGCGTAGTCCAGCCACACCTCCCTGCGCCCAGAATAGCTCCATTTTGGAGCGAAGCGGAGGCAAGGGAGGGCGGGCAGGCCAAACAGCGTGCGGTTTCCTCCGCGGACTCCGCGCAATGGCGCCCCACCGCTACCCAGTGCCCATGGCTCGCACCACCCCGGGCTGTACAGTAAATATGCCTCTGTTGATGATGTCATCAAGTTACTTGGTTGGAGGAGTGAAACCTACCTGTCCACTCCATCCCATTCCCTTTACCTTGAAGACAGGCTTGTTGCCTAATCAACTATCACTAGGCAGACTGGCCTGAAAGGAGAAGAATATTTCTGAGGGCGCAGTCCTAACCAACTTTCAAGCACGGGGTAAGGCAATGAAGCTCCAAGGTAAGGGAACAAAAAATTCCTTTACCTTGAGGAGGTTTCCGTGACTGTCCCCGGACTGTGGGATGCAGCACGTGCCCCCTTTGGAGCAGCTGTGTCAGTGCTGGAAAGTGGGCTAGGATTGCACCCTGGATCACAAATGCACGGGGCTGGCTGGCTGAAATGGAGCTTTTCAAGCAAAGGACAAAAATCTGTGGTAAGACCCAGCAGCATTTGTGTGACTGCAATGAAAAGCCAGATTGTTTCTGTGGAACCATGGGGGAAAATAAGAAGTGCAGGGGGTGCAATTGCACCGGGCAAAAGGCTTTAGGGGGGCAACAAGCTGAGCTTGACACTAGTGGCCAAAATTGTGAAAACCTCTATGTATGATTAATACTATCATGTTGTATACCATTTGATGTGGAATTTAATACAGAATGAAATGAAACAAACTGGAGTGTAATATCTTTCAAACGTTTTAGCCAAAATACCAGAAAACTAAAATACAAATGTCATGTAAAAGCCGTTGTTTGTTAAAATCATGGTTTTTAGTAATAATACTGTTCATGTTATATATCATTTGATGCGGAATTTCATGCAGAATGCAATGAAACAAATCAGAGTTTAACACTTCATTCTATCAAAAGTTATAGACCAAAAAAGAAAAGGAAATGAGTATAGAATTATGATGCCACTTCCTGTTGTTATGTCACTTCCGGGACATCATTTTGCCCTCTGCACCAGGCTGCATTTTCATTAGCTATGCCAGTGGGTGGAACTCAATGCGTCAGTACTCTGGGAATGCAAGAGGTTGTGGCTACCTCAAAGTGCTTCTAAGCAAATAATGGGAAACTACAATGCATGGTGATTGGTCTGTAGTAACCATAATTTCTTATAACAACAATCAGAAAATCTATGGGCCCCAACCTGTGCAGCAAGATGCTCCAACAGATTATCTGTGATCTATTTGCTCTACTTCTGATTCTATTATATCTTCATAGTCACTTCTCCAACCTTACATCTGTCTCCCTGTGCTGCTCTCCTGCACAACACAAAACCCTGCCCAACTTCATTCTTGCTTAACTTTTGCATCACAACAACCTTGCTCCAGAGAGTCTTTTCATTCTTCCATTTTGATGCTTGGCACAGCTTGGTCTCTCATCCCTGATATTGTACCCCATGCTACGTAACTCTGCAGCAGATAGTTTACTCAAAGTGACTGTTGGCTACTGCATTAGAGGAACCATGCCAAAGTCCTGCAAACACTCCCAGTCCCCAGTTTTATGATGCCCTAAAAGACTAGGTGCTATTCGGAGGTTTGTAAGATGCAAAAAAGGGCAGCTCTCCTTTTGAGAGCTGAGCAGAAGAGAGAATGTTGGCAGACTGAGTCCAACTGCTTACAAACAGTTGTGTCTGGACTCTACCACTTCAATTGTGATAGGCATGACTAAATGCCTCTCCAGACAAAGATGTCCATGCACTAGGAAAACAACAACTATTACTTTTACTATTACTAATATTATTGGTCATTAGATTACCCCTCTGAATTTAATTCAAGGCGGTTCACAATAGACAGGCTTCTCTAAATCCCTGAGGGTATTTTTTGTAACAACAAAGAAGTTCTAATCTTTCAAGAACAACATTCCAGAGTGGATCTTTCACCATCTGGTCTCGTTCTGGCAGCTGTTGCCTCCTACGCTGACTGACAATCACCTCTTTCTCTCTCACTGAAAGGTGGCTGGAAACAGTTCAGCTTGTCAGTTACTTTCTCGAAGTGTTGCTGCTCAAAGAAGCTTCCAGTGGTCTCGAACTGGTGTCCTTCGAATGTTATCTTCAGGCTTAACAACATCTCTTTCTTCTGGACCAGACTTCCTGCCCTGTCATGGAGAAGGGTCTTTATCCTGAAATGTTTGTTTTCTACCAGCCCACATCTACATTTTCCACCCCCCTGCTTGCTGGTGCAACCACACTGAAAAGGCATCCATTTTATCTAGTGGGGAAATGGATCAGAAGGCTTTGGAAAGGAAAAGGGATTTAAACTCTCTTATCCCTGGCAAGCAGGTTAAACTGCTGCTGCTGAGCTTGCTGACAAGAATGTTGGCAGTTCAAGACCATGCAAAAGAGTGAACTCCCGTTGCTTGTCCCAGCTCCTGCCAACTTAGCAGTTCGAAAGCACGTAAAAATGCCAGTAGATAAATAGGTACCACTTTGGTGGGAAAGTAATGGCGTTCCATGCACCTCAGCATATAGTCAAGCTGGCCATATGACCATGGAAACTGTCCTTGGACAAACACTGGCTCTTTGGCTTAGAAATGAAGATGAGCACCACCCCCTACAGTCAGTCATGACCAGACCATTCAGTGGTGGGGAAACCTTTACCTTACCCCTCTGTAAGCCTCCTGCTGCATAATGGGTCTCCTTGGATCTGTGTCAGCGACTTTCAATGAAATTGTGAGGAGAAAAAGGGGGTGAGGAAGTTGTGGAAAAGACAATAGGATCCAGCATGCACCACTGCTCCCAGATCCACTCCTCCCGCAGTCTCCCAACACGGTACCCCCTTCCCCATCTAGTTTTACCCCCTTCCTACCCCTGGCAGGTGGCCAGCTATCTCCATATGTGCCTAGGAAGGCTCTGGCCCAATGGCATTCCAAGAAAAGGGGCAAAGCATTGTTTTTCAGGCCCCTGAACGCCTGTGTAAAGCGGCACCTCCCACTGCTGTCAGAGTTATTCATGGTCACGAGATCATAGTGGAGGTGTCTCCACCACTTTGCTCTCATAGCCATGAATGGCTCTGAAGGAGAGGGGGATGGGCCGCTTTACATGGGCGTTCAGGCATCTGAAAAACGTAGTGCTGTGCCCTCCCTCTACTTGCCTTGCCACTGCTCTAGCTCCCTCCCCCCCAGTGCTCAGGCTTTGTGCTACTTTGTGAGCTGCCAGAAGTGCTTTTACAACCACTGTAAAGCAGGTTGCACTAGCAAGAACACGTGTTCTGCCAGTACTATGAGCCCCAGGGCCAGCCAAGATGCAGATCAAAATGCCCTCTTCCACACTATTACTGTACTGCAGTGGATCTCAAACCTTTTAGCACCAGGACCCAGTTTTTGAATGACAATCTGTTTGGAACCCACCAGAAGTGATGTCATGGCTGGAAGTGCCTCCATTGTGATGCCAGAGCCTGCTGCTTTCCTGAGTGTGCAGCAAGAAGTTGGGCTATTTCTCAGCCATTTTCCAATAGCAAAGTGAATCAGAAAGATAACGCCTATTCACAGCCTTGACACAAGCAAAACAACCATACAGCCCTCTCCCTTTCCAGCATCCCATATTTTCAATGTAGAGGCTCTAGGTGCTTCACAACCTACCTGAAATTTATAGTGACCCACTGATGGGTCCCAACCCACAGTATGGAACCACGCCTGTGCTGTATTAAAGATGCAGGCACCCTGTTTTCTTTTGCCTTTGGTCATAATTCCTTGGTGAGGAAGTTATCCATAGTGCAAACAGCACTTGAATTGCCTGCTGCGTTGACACCTTTGTAGGCAAATGAAAAGACGGAATGGAACACGGAGAGTTAAATTATCTCTGGCCCTAAGGCACTGTAATTGTAGCACAGTGATGTGATAGATGCTCCCAGGACATTGCAGGAAAACCTAGTTTGTGTTGGATGGCCACACACATTCCCTATCTACCCCAGTGATGTCATTCAGGGGGAATGGACCAGAACGGGCATTCCGGATCCTAACAGGCTCCGTGGCTGGTTCTGGGTTCCCGACAAGTGCCAATCAAAAGTGAGTTCCTGTTCCTAAATCATTTGAATGACACCACTGATCTACCCTGATTTGGGAGAGTGGGAAGGCAAGGCAGACATATTTGAACTGTGCTTCATCTTTGAATCTGGTAATTGAACATCAAAACTGTATGTGTCAGGAGTTTTCTACCATTATAGAATCCAAACCCCCACATTTCCCAAGTGAAGGACCTCATATGCCCAACACCTCAGCATAGCCATGCCACGTTGCACCTAGTTTAGCCAGATGGGGGTTGCTAGGAAGTCATGTAAAAGCACCTGTTGACTCTTCTCTCTGGCTCAAAGACCATCTGTATAAAAGTGTCAATCAAACGTATCATTTTTAACATGGATGCAATTTTGCATAGACAAGAACAAGCCTTGCAAGAGACACTGAAAATCAATGTGCAGCAAGCCTCCTGAAAGGGTCACTCACAGGCTCGGATGCACTTTCTGCAAGTTGGCCACGGCACAGCCCACCCCCTTCTTGCTGACGTCTGACTCCTCGATCGCACATCAGACTTTCCCCAGTGGAGCTCGAGAATGAGCTTCAATGAAAGCTGCCTGCTTGCAGTCTGACAAGGACTGCAGGCACTAGAACTGCTCCAGCTTGCTTTCCCAGGAGCATTCACCAGAAATACCATCAGGAAGGATGGAGAGGTTATCTGATCATCTGGCAAAGCAGGAGTGATTCATTAGTCTCTTGTGAATCACTTTTCTCTAGCAACTGCTCAGAAGCAGCAACTGCACTCTTCCTAGTGCAGCCTGAGACCCAGGTGGAATTTTGCAAAGAAATGAATGAGGATCCTGCCGGCTAAGTAAAGTTGTGGGCTCTAGTCTGAAACAATGGTTTTGTCTGTCCCAATGATCGCCCTGGGAGCTACCTTGGGGACAGCTACCAGCATCCTTGCCTTATGCGGTCTCACCTGCTTGTGCAAATGTAAGCGACCTGGAAAAGGATCCTTAGACAAGGAACAAGACCTGGATACAGAAAATGCCAAACCCAGCGTGCTTCAGACAGTCCAGCAGGTAAACCACTATTGATTTCACTGGGCAATTCTTCTGTAGATGCAGAGACTGGAGAGATGCAAATTTGCAGCTACGTTGCCCAGTGTCTGTGAATATGATTTATAGCGGTCGTCTCTGATGTTTGCAGGGTTTCAGGGTGCAGCATGACTCCCAGACAGGGAGCACAGAGGGAGGAGGGAACTCAGGTGGCTTGTGAGATTTGCAAGGTGATCATCAGCTTTTGTTTTACTCAGAAGAAATGTGGTGATGGAAAAGATACAGGCAGGCATCGGACAATCAGTCTAGGGGTGTGGACTAAATGAATTTACATGCAACCGAAGCCTGACATTCAGCAGAAAATGAACTGAAAAAACAATGTCTGAATATTTTAAAAAAATCAATTGATCCGCATGATCTGCAATATGTGTTCATTGCACAAGCTGTCTATATAGCTAATTAATGTACACATAAAAAATCATTCAATGGAGGGGTCAATAAATATATCTCAATATGCCTCAATACATCAAACATATTGAGATATATTTGAGGATATGTTAAGATGAGGCAATAACATTTGACCTGCAATAAAAATCGAACAGTGACAGACATTACAGCTATTGTGGAGCTATTGTTATTGTACAGCTATTGTTATTATGTGTTTCCATAATAAGACATTTTGGCTCTTGCCAGACCTTCTTGGTTAATCTCAGTGCTTAATTGAATAAGAAGCGGGAGCAAAATGACCACATCAATTTTCACTGGGAACGTTTGTAGTGGCACCTTTAAGAAGTGGGTTCAAATTCCACTCCAGTAGACTTGCAAGTACTTTGCTTGTATCGGTGAGTGATTCAATCTTAGCCTTAACTGCTGATCAAAAATGGACATTTGTGGCCTATGTTACAGCCTGTCTCAAGAGTGTTTTGGAAGTCTATAATAGCTGGCTCCAATCTGAATAGGAAGCTCTTAGTCTCTTAAGAATCAAAAGGTAATTTCTGCATGGATCATGAAGCGTCTGAACACAGGCATTGGTGTTAGACACAGAGTTGGTGGATTTTTTTTTTGTCGGCACTACTGTTAGCTGGAAACATCTGATGTCACCTTTCATTATTTCTAATGGTGTTTTAAGGGCTTTCCCTGAAAATAGCTCAAGACTATGGGGTCAACTGACCACAGGCCAGGCGTATTAGCAGAACTCACTGGCATACCTAATGAAAGTGTAGCCCGGTGCAGAGGGCAAAATGATGCCCCACAAGTGAGGTCACAACAGGAAGTGACATCACAGTTGTATTTTCATTTTCTTGGTTTTTTTTACCATAACATTTGATAGACTACAGATATTGCACTCTGGTTTGTTTCATTGCATCCTACATTAAATTCCTCATTGAATGGTATACAACGTGATGGTATGATTCATACATACCAAGTTTTTCACAATTTTGACCACAAGTGTCACGCTTACACTTTGTTGCCCCCTAAATCTTGTTGCCCGGTGCAATTGCACCACCCTGCATTCTTTAGCCACGCCCCTGGTTCCACAGAAATAGTCAAGCTTTCATTGCTATGCCCTTGGCAGACATACAATCATATAAACATCATCTAGTTGAAATTGCAGGGCTAGCCCAAGATCCCTGGCATTAGATGGCATTCAAATTCTATCCCCCTTACCCAATGCTGTACTACCCTTCCCCTTCCTCCCTCCTCTTCCTGGATTGAAAAGGGAATTGATGAAAGGAACAGGAGTGTAGAGGAAAGGAAAATGCTGGGCTACAAGGTCTCTGATGCTGTAGTCCACCACCCCTTTCCACACTTTCTCCTCCATACTCGACTCCCTGCCCCATTTTCAAATCCAGGAAACAAGAGCAGGATAAGCGGCGGAGGTGGGTGTGGCCTGGCAAGCTGCCAACTAAAGTGACACCTTCAGGCTACAATCCTATGCACACTTCCCTGGAGTAAGTCCCATTGAACACAATTGTTCTTACTTCTGAGTAGTCATGCATAGGATTGTGCTGTCAGTCAGCCTCATGGGTGGCCAAGCCCTGGGAAACCTGTTCATACAAGGGTTATCCTTAATCTATGGCTCAGCCAAGCATAAGCTTTGCTCCAGCAGTCCTGTGATTAGGTACCTATTGCCCATGTAAACTATCCTTGCAGCAGGCAGTTCACAATGGCATATAGGCTGAGAGTGAATTGGCTAAGGATCCCTGGCGATCTGCATTGCTGGTTGGGGATCTGAACCCGGGTTTCCCAAATGTGCAGTCCTAGTGTTATATTGGCCATAATCTTGCAGACATTTGCTGTTCTGTTCTTGCCTGCACATTCCTGACTCCTCTGTTCCTGGAAAGCATGAAGAAATGAAGTATGTGGTGGAACATGTGCAGAAAGCCCTAGGCTCAATTCCTGGATTTCCAGCATCAAGCCCAAAAAGGACATCTGCCGAAGAACTCTGAGAGCAAGAGTGGACAGTACTGACAAGATAGGCCATTGTTCTGATTCATTATAGGACAGCTTCTTGTGTTCATCCCTCTGGCTTCAATGCATTTTTGCTAGTTTACTTGGAGCCATATACCACCTGTACATCATCTTGTACATATTTTCCTTAATATTAACCTTTAAAGTAAATCTCAGTTCAAAACAGCACTTTTTGTGTGCTTTGCAATCCTCATTTCAATCATCCTTGGAATACTACTGTGATGCAGATTATTCACACAAAAACTCCCAGTGATCCAGTCTCAGTTTTAAATGGAATCAGGAAGGTATGGGAGCCACATCTTGTTGATTAAACGATATTATGTACAACCCAATCCTGTACATGTTTACTCGGCTAAATCCTGTTGACTTCAGTACAGCTTAGTTCCAAAAGGGACCAGGACATGAACAAACCTTGTCAGATCACACCTCCTATGTTTACTCTTGGTTTAACTCCTACCTTAACCTTGTTTTGGGGGGTAGCATAGGGAGGCATAAGGGATGTGGTGGCGCTGCAGGTTAAACTGCTGTTGCTGAACTTACTGACCGGAAGGTTGGCAGTTCGAGACCATGCGATGGAGTGAGCTCCTGTTGCTTGTCCCAGCTCCTGCCAACCTAGCAGTTTGAAAGCACGTAAAAATGCAAGTAGATAAATAGGTACCACTTTGATGGGAAGGTTCTGTGCGCTACGGCGTATAGTCATGCCAGCCACAGGACCACGGAAACTTGTCCTCAGGACAAAACATCGGCTCTTTGGCTTAGAAACGGAGATGAGCACTGCCCCCTACAGTCAGTCACGACTAGACCATTTGGTCGTGGGGAAACCTTTACCTTTTTATAGGGAGGCATGAAAACTGTATCATATGAACATAAGAACATAAGAAGAGCCCTGCTGGATCAGGCCAAAGGCCCATCTAGTCCAGCTTCCTGTATCTCACAGTGGCCTACCAGGTGCCCCAGGGAGGCATGAGACAACAAAATGCTTGCATCCTGTTGCCACTCCCTTGCACCTGGTACTCTGAAGTAGCCCAACACCTTTGTAAGGAGGTTGCACAATCCATCATGGCCTATAGCCCACGATGGACCTTTCCTCCAGAAATCCGTCCAATCCCCTCTTAAAGGCATCCAGACCAGAGGCCATCACCACCTCCTGTGGCAAAGAGTTCCACAGATTAACTACCTGCTGGGTAAAAAAGTACTTCCTTTTATCTGTTTTAACTCTCCCAACCCTCAGTTTTAGCGGATGCCCCCTGGTTCTGGTGTTTTGAGAGAGGGAAAAGAACATCCCTTTATCAACTCTATCCCTTCCATGCATAATTTTGTATGTCTCAATCATGTCTCCTCTCAGGCGCCTTTTTTCTAGACTGAAGAGCCCCAAACGCTGCAGTCTTTCTTCATAAGGGAGGTGCCCCAGCCCCGTAATCATTTTCGTTGCTCTCTTCTGCACCTTTTCCAGCTCCACTATGTCCTTTTTGAGGTGCGGCGACCAGAACTGTACACAAAATTCCAGGTGCGGCCTTACCATCGATTTGTACAATGGTATGATAATATTGGCTGTTTTATTCTCAATCCCTTTTTTAATTATCCCAAGCATGGAATTGGCCTTCTTAATTGCTGCCACACACTGGGTCGATACCTTCATTGAATTGTCCACCAGCACCCCAGGATCTCCCTCTTGAGCTGTCACAGACAGCTCAGAACCCATAAGCCTATAGGTGACGTTTTGGTTTTTTGCCCCAATGTGCATCACTTTACACTTGTGTATCTGTGGTATGAGATCTGTTCTGCCTGTTTGACACACACAAGTAACCCCTTGATGCTGAAGTTAACATGTAATGAAGATTAATGTGTGAATCAAACTTGCAATTCCATGTTTAAAACTGCCGACTGTCACTGATGATGGAAGATGTCCTTAGATAACTTGCTTGTATAATTCTGATTTGGCTTTCAAAATCAAAGAGGCTTTTTTTTTGTTCGCAGGAAGAAACCTTTCTTTCCAAATGTCTGTTTTAGAAGAAATACATATGTGTTCCAGATCTGTGCCTCAGATTGGCTTGTGTGGCGTTTGTGTGGGAAGTGTATTCCATCCATTTTTCTCAATTGCTTAGGATATCCATTTCCATCAGTCGAAAAACTAACATTGGAACAAACATTGGAACACATTCATGGAAGCTTGCTCATATAAGAGCTTGCAATGCTGTCAAAGAGGTGAAGCAAGAGCGTGTTTCATTCAGAACGGTATACTTGTTTTTCTGCAGTGAAAGGAATGTGATTGATTCCAAAAGGATTGCAAAATAATACATACGACATAAATCCATTGTATTTATAAGGGGATGGTAGCATTTTCATTTGCAAAGAGGAGGCTCTCTCTCTCTCTGAAATCCTCAGCTGCCATAATTTGGAAGTCTGAGCTTGCAGCATGCTCAGTAAACAGAAGATGCAGCTGGAGAAGGGGCGGATTGGTCCCCTCTGTGTTTACGTATAGCCCCCATGGGAGCTGTCTGTTGTTATGCGAAGATGGATTGCTTGGTGAAGTGTCTGGCTTTTGGCAAGAAATGATGGCAATAAGAAGAGCTGATATTTGTATAGTGCTGTTCGGTTCAAAATGATCTCAGTATTTGCAGGATATAGAAGACACAGTTCAGACAGCAATGCACTGCTGTGGCTGAAAGCATGCCTTTGAGAGGAGTATCATTAATTATATTCATTTGGACACATAAAGTGCATACATGCATTCAAGGAGCACGATTTCCGCTTATATCAGCCCATCCCCTCTGAATCTTAAACAAGTGAGAAAGGGCTTGGAAAAAAGGTAGTGATCTATGGAATTGTTCCTATTTTTAGCAATTACAAGAAATCACGCTAAATAGAACCAGCTTTGCAACATAAGGCATTCAGACCCAAAAGAATGATTTTGAATTGATCCTTTCTCATCAGAAGGATCTGTGCGTACGACAGCCTGGAGCATTCCATTGTCTGTGAATATCTGTGACTATTTTTAAAATTTAATAATCATACAATTTGATTAGCAGTCTGCCTTACGCACAAGAGGCTGTGACTTCTTGACTCCATATAATGAATCTCATAGGATTGAACCTTAAGCTGGCATAGGAAAGAACAGGCTGCTCCTGTATAAGTCTCCTGCAAAAGTGGAGTCAATGGTGTAATATTATTTGCTCCCGTGACCCATGTTGGATGCTCCTGGCTTGTTGTAAGCCTTCGAAAAGGCAGCAGTGGTAATAAAGTCGGACTCCGGGCATTGCAGGATCTGGAGTATTCCTAGTAGACCTGCAGATTGGCAGCCAGATGACCCAGCTTCAGTGAACATTTCCCTCTGGGCACAGTCTACATGTATTATTAACAAGACAGAAAGAAGCTAATGAAAACCATTAATTACAGTTAGGCAAATGTTCCTGTTCTCTTCATTTGAGGTTGGAAAAGGAGTAGAATTGCATATAATAGAGATCGGTGGGCTAAATTTGGTTGTTCACCATTATAATAAAAGGAAAGCATCCACATGTCTGGAATGCTGGTGTTGAGGGCTTTGAGAACCTGGAAACAAAATTCATAAGTTGCAGTAGAGAAAGGGCTTGGAAAAAAAGTAGTGATTTATGGAATTGTTCCTGTTTTTAGCAATTACAAGAAATCACGCCAAATACAACCAGCTTTGCAACATAAGGCATTCAGACCCAACATAAGGCATTCAGACATATGGCCATCCACAAGAGATGGATTTGGGGAGGTCAGTTGTTCTCAGGGTGTTAAGTGGGCTTCCCAATAACTGTTCTTTCCTAGGAAGAGAGAGGGCCAAATGTGTCTTTCCTGAACACAGTGACATGCATATAGTGTACTTAGCACAGTCCAGAAACTATTTTCCAAAGGCATCGGATATACTGTAAAGAATATGAGGTAGGTGCATTGAAATTAATCCTATATCAACATAGGCACTTAAGGAGGTCATCCTAACCAACGTTCCAGCACTGACATAGCTGTGCCAATGGGGCTTGTGCTGCATTCTGGACTGGAATAGTAGTCACAGAGGCCTCCTCAAGGTAAAGGAATGTTTGTTCCCTTACCTCAGGCCCTTACATCAGTCAGGTTAGCAGCGGTGTCATCCTACCGGTTCGCTGGGCGGAGTTTCTTCACTCGCTGGGAGGGTTTCCGTGGTGATCGGCAGCAAGCACACTGCCGATCACAACAGAAAACTCCGCCCAGCGAACCGGTAGGATGACACCGCTGCAGGTTAGGATTCGCCCTAAGTGTGATGCAAATTGTCTTTTAATTGAACAGATGTGGAAACCCTGTTGGGGGGTGGGTCAATCAAGGATTAATTAGCAATAGGCTGCTGGTTAATTTCTTTGAAAACCAACTTGTTTGGTTGCTGAGATATGGCCACCAACATTTTGCCAATGATTCATCAACCATCTTAAGCATGTTTCCTACTGTACCAACACAGCTTCCTCTGTGAATGTGTTCTAACACAATAAGAATGATGGACGGGGTTCTTTGGTTTCAGTTCAACATTGAGAAGACTGCAGAACCTGTGCAGCCCAGGACAATCCTAAAGTTTCCCCACATCTATGGCCCGAAGCCAGTCGTGACATCTTCAGAAATTGTCAACTATCCCGATTACACCTTGAAGACAGCAGAAGAACTGGCCAAGGGCAAACCTGCAACTCTGGATGAGAAAAGGATGAACATACAAGTCAACGAAGAGTTATTCGTTCTTCCTCAAACTGGTAGGCAGGATGCCAAGCCACATCCGATCGTTTCCTATTCAGATTCACAACCACATTGACTTTCTTCTTTCCTATGGTTGATCAGTTTTCAAGTTAGTTAAAATTCTACGCATGTGATGGCTTAACACAATACTGTACAGGTATAGAGCTCCAGTGCAAAGGTGTGACACAAAAAGCCTTTAAGCGGTATAAGATCTAGATTATTGTAACATCAAGCAAATTCTCTGTGTAATTGTTCACATCTGGCAACATTTGAACTTGATGGCTCAGCACCCTTATTGATTTTTCCCTCTCTGTAGCCATCCTTTTAACAGCACAATTTATTCTAGTGACAGTACCAATCGTTCATTCTCCCTGGCGATTTTCCAGCAGGCATGGTGAAGTTTCTATATGGTTTCTAGATAAATTTATTTTTGTCCTGAAAAATTGTTTGGCACCAATTTTTCTGAACTTCTTTGGGGCATACTGCAATAGATTTTCAGCACAATCCTATGCATGTTACTCAGAAGTTAGTTCCAGTGTGATCAGTAGGATTTACTCCCAGGAAAATGCACATAGAATTGCAGCCTCCAGGATAGAGCAAAAAAATAAATTGCATGTCTTTTAGGAAAGCCTATGAGAAGATCAAATCCGTATATGTATGTATTTGTTTAAGACATTTATATTCCTCCTCTCCAATAAAAATTCAAGCAGCTCACAAAGATGTATGTAGTAAATACAATATAAATAAATCAGTAATACACCATAAAAACATTAAAATTTAAAATTCAATAGCAATAAAATTCCCTGATACATCATTCATTCAAAAGAATCATGAACACTCAAAACACAGTTCATAGTAAATACTTGATACCAACATAAGGAAAACAATGGCACGAGAGACTTACATGAATGACATAGGTTAACAAATCTTTCTTCACACTACGTTTTTGTTAAATCCAAAATTTGCTTCAATGAATCCCAATGTCTGCATACAAATTAAACAATTTGCATGTATTTGTTTAGTATTAAACAGTTTACTCTGCTATTATGATTCAGATTTTAAAGAGTAAAGGATTATATCCTAACTGTTCCCATGGAAGCAGCTCATGGCATTAGAGCGCAATATCCTGAGGGTGATACGGGCCAGTGCAAGTCCCTTGCGCCAGTCTAGGAGTGTCGTGAATGTGCCATAAAGCACATTTGTGCCTCCTTCTGCAGGATAGGCAGTGGGAGGACACATGCCAGGCTCCCCATGACAAATCCTGATCAGGAGAGGGTAAGTTTGCTCTGGTTGAGGGAGGCTGGTGCAAGGGGTTGGAAGGGTTGTAGGAGGGCAGATCGGAGACAGGGAAGGGCATTTTGGGGCAGCGAGAAGGAGGTCCAGGAGCTGGATTGAACCTGGGGGTAGGACCAACTGTGGCACCTCAGGCCGAATCCTGACCCCCATCACTGATTGAGCAGCCTTACACAGGCTAATTGGATTTGCACTGGCAAAATTGCTGGTGCAAATTTTAGTAGCCCCATTGGGGTGGTTGGCATGTGACATGGGGTAAGGGGTAAAAAAAAATCCCCTTCCCCCAAGTTGCACTCCAGCCTACATATAACCTGTGCTGGATACAGCACAGGCTGGTTGGCTTGCCTGTTCTAACACCAGTTAGGATTGGGCTGCCCAGTTTTTTCTGTGAAGGAAAGAGTTGTCTTCTCAGAAGCTTCTCAAGAGTGTCTCCATGTGCATGGTGAAGACACAACCCATTTTTTAAATCCGTTAGGACTAGGATGGGAGCGAATAAAGAGGGAAAGGAATAAAATGAGCATTGACTGGCCTTAGGTGTCAAATAGGAAGGGGAGATTTAGGAAGAGCTGGGAGAGAGAGTGTCCTGCACCAGTCCCTAGAGTGCTGGACCAGCAGCTTTGGTTTCTAACAGTCTAATCCTACTAAAATTCCCCCACGGTGACATAGAACCGGAGCAGGCTCTGGCCGCGCCTGGGGCGGGGCAGTGACAAAACCTGTCATTACGCCCTTCACACAGCCTTGCCATGCCCCCTGCTTCTAGAACTGCTCCATTTTGGAGTGTAACGGAGGCAGGGGAGGGGCAGAGGGCCCACCTCTGCGCCACTTTCTTCTCTGGCATGACCCTCGGCGGCGCCCATGGCAGCATAACTGTGCCGTATGGTTGTTACACCTCTGCCAGGGTAGTACGTTTGCAACAGTCTGCGCTGGCAGAGGCTCCAAAGGATTGTGCCGTAAACATCCACAAGACAATATTGACAGATCTTTCTTTCAGATTTGCTGTACAAAGCTGAAGCGTTAAGACTATTGACTAGGCTCCAGATGCTCCACTTGAGTTTCCGTGTTGAGCACAGTACACAGAAACCTTAGTAGAAATTCATGTATGGTTTAACTTCAGGGTACCATGATATATGTACCATGAAATACATATTTATCATTGGGTGACTGGGAATGGAAGACTATATAATGCAAACCATGAAGCTAGTCTGTGGGGTTACCACTTGATTTTATCAGTTTAATAAAAGTCATGCCCATCATACATGTTGAAGAAAAAAGAGGTTTTTAAAAAAGCACCTTCAGGCTACTACAGATCCCTGCTTCTGTGGCCAGTTTGAAAAGGCTGGAAGTGATATGACAGCTAGACAGAAAGAGGGTCCTTTAACTAATGAGTGCATCTTGTTGTCTCATGTGCTCCCTGAGACATCTGGTGGGCCACTGTGAGATACAGGAAGCTGGACTAGATGGACCTTTGGCCTGAACCAGTGGGGCTTTTATGTTCCTGTGAGTACATGCAGTGTTGTCATCTACTCTCTTGCAGACGGAACGCTGGGCGGGACTTATAGTGATCGACAGCCCGTCCACTCACTTCCGCTTTCTTCGCGCTCCCCGCACAGCTTTCCCTCGCCTCGGAGGGAGCACCTGCTCACCAGGGGGGATGGGTGGGGGTGTGCCGGGTGCCTGGGCGAGCAGGCGCCCCCTCCAAGGCCAGGGAAAGCTGCACGGCGAGCGGGAAGAAAGCGGAAGTGAGTCGACGGGCTGTCGATCACTCTAAGTCCCGCCCAGCGTTCCATCTACAAGAGAGTAGATGACAACACTGAGTACATGTCTGAAGAGGAGAGTCTGGTTCTGGTGGCTGTCAAAGAGAAAAGCTGTAGAGAATCCTGACTAGCCACCAGTGTGTTTACCTCAGAATTTACCACAGAATGCCAGGTGCAAGGGAGTGGCAACAGAATGCAGGCAGCCTGTTGCCTTGTGTGCTCCCTGAGGCATCTGGTGGGAGACAGGAAGCTGGACTAGATGGGCCTTTGGCCTGATCCAGCAGGGCTCTTCTTATGTTGATTGCTGAAATTGATGAATTGAGCCTTACTGAGCTTTATAAATAAAAAAATGAAGAGGTAAAAAAATAAAGTGGAAAGCATCTTCTTACAAACTCAATTTGTGTGAGTTCCAGGTGGGATGAAGGATGTTTGTGTCACTAAGCACCTGAGTCCTGAGGAAGTTACTGGCTGCGACCAGGCCCCAGAACTTCGCTATTCTCTTGGCTACAACCGACAGAAAGATGTGCTGTATGTGGCTTCCCTTGAAGGTATGGAGACTCTCTCTGCTGTGTACTAGATTTCTTTATTATCCTTAGATAAAAGCCCTGTGAGGTGTACTTGTAAAGCTTTAGTCTTATGGGTGACAAACTGCGGCTGAGGAAAAGTGATGGAACCAGGCCTTTAAACCAAACCTCATTTGAGGTTTTCATTTTTCCAGGATTTCCGGAGAATCTGGGTTTTCACATCTCTCTCTCTCTCTCTCTCTCTCTCTCTCTCTCTCTCTCTCTCTCT
>JAJKFI010000007.1:11894381-11982644 GCA_029204185.1 Lerista edwardsae | reverse complement strand
TCTCTCTCTCTCTCTCTCTCTCTCTCTCTCTCTCTCTCTCTCTCTCTCTCTCCCCGTGTGTGTGTGTGTGTGTGTGTGTGTGTGTGTGTGTGTGTGTGATTCTCACTAGTTATGAAATTTCCAAACCACCATAAATAGCAGCAATTGCTAGCAAGTGCAATGAGCAGATTCTAAAATAACTTGGAAGCTTACATGTTACATAAGAACAATGTTTTGTAGTTTTAATTTTTAAAAAAAGTGTTGAATTAGAACGATGCCATTTTTCTTCTGAGAGTACTTTTGGTATTGGAGTGGAATCTGTTCCCTTTCCCTCCCTACTTGTTCTGCAGTGAAGTATGGAACTATAGTAGGAGACCAGAACAATGGCTGTGACTGCTACATCATGGGCACCTTGGTGAGCCGATCTGGCATGATGGAAGCTCAGACGGTGTTGAAGAAGCAGCAGTCCCATATCACCTGGGAAGAGGCACTGCTATTTCCAATCAAGGAGGAGGAGCTGCCAGAAGGGGTTCTGACACTCACCTTGAGAAACTGTGACAAGTTCTCCAGGCACAGCATTGTTGGGGAAATGAAACCGAGCCTGGTTAACGTCAGGGATCCATATGGAACAGCAGAGTGGGAGAAATTGAAAACTCCTGAGAAGGTATCAATAATATTTTTTTATTGCCAATGACTGGGGCACATCTGCTGTATGTAGTTGCTGCAGACAACATTTCAGACTCCATACCACATTCTACACCACAGCCACCCACAGCTGCAAGGCTGCATAAGCTACAGACACTCAACAAGACCATGGGCCTTGACAATGCTCCAGGTCCTAAAAAAAGAGTTGAACACTTTTTTCTCTCTCAGTATTTATCTACCACCTTTCTGGTCATTGGATTTCTCCTCTGACTTTAATAATCAAGGCGGTTTACATGGGCAGGCTTTCCTCAACCCCATATAGGGTTTGTTACAATCACAAGTTCTATCTTCCAAGAACACTACAGTCCAGGTGGTCTCCTTCACAGTCCGGCATCTCTCTGGCTGCTCACACTCTCACGCATGGCTTGACAGGCACTTCTCCACTCTCACTGGAAGGGTCGTCATCTCCACTCCTTTCACCAGTTGGAGAGACTCATCTCTGTCAGCTGCGTTTATCGACAGTTCACGGTGACTTCCGGTTGGCTCAAACTACCGTCTGAGGTGACCTTCAGGCTTCAGAGGCTGCAACTCTTCTGCCCTGCCAAACCCTCCTCCCCACTTCATGAGAGTAAGAGTGCAATCCTGGTTAGTAGGCCAGCACAGTTAGGCCAGCAAAGTTTGGCTGGCACAAGGGACTTGGCCAAATACGTTTGGACCACTCTCGGAGTCAGAGAGGCCAGCACACAGATGCGCACCATCTTCCCTGACTCCAAAAGTGATCCAAACATGCTTTACAGTGGCCCTTGTGCCAGCCAAACTTTGTTGGCCTAACTGTGCCAGCCTAACTCCCAATTAGGATTGTGCCCTTAGGTAATGCTCAACACACCTCAAATACTGACTGATGATAATTATGAGAAGTTTTTAGCTTGGCTCATTATTCTTATAGTCCCCATTCGTTTAGGGCTGTTGGAAGTCGTACGAACAATCCACCATACATAGGCACAATTAAAGTGTGTAAATGGGTAACTACTCTGTGACTGAAATGTATTCAGGGCTAAGTAGAGGAAAAGTCTGTTTCTGGAGGAAAAGTCCATCACAGGCTACAATCTGTGATGGGTAGTGTGCAACCACCATATTTTAGAAGTAAGCTACCTCAGAATGCCAGATGCAGGGAAGTGGCAACAAGATGCAGGTATCTAGTTGTCTTGTGTGCTCCCTGAGGCATCTGGTGGGCCACTGTGAGATAAGGAAGCTGGACTAGATAGTTCTATGGCCTGCTTCAGCAGGACTCTTCTTATGTTTTTATGCAACTTTCATCTGACTGTCAAGATCCAGAAAGAAAGAAACAGGTCAGCCATTCAAACCATTATTGAAACTCCATTGCCTGCCTCTGTCCAGTTTCCATTCCTAATTCTGTCCAGTGCAGTCTGCTTGATTTTCCTCCTCCTCCTTCCTAGGGGAGGAGAGCATAGAATGGAAAATTGGGGAGGATGCCATGATATTGTGTCAGTTCTGAGCTCTAGTATGGAGCATCTAGTAAGCAGCATCGTGTTACTGTCTTGGTTGTTGTGCTCTCTCTCCTGTTCATGAGACGCTTGCTATGGAGCTGGACAAGTAGCTAGGAAAGGTGCTCTTTCCAGTCTGGAAAAATACTGTTGAGAGATTGCCAGGATAAGATGCTCTCCGTTGCCTATTCGTTCTGGGGCAATTGCTTCTCACCTTGGGAAGGAGCTAGCAGGTGGCTAATTGCACCCCCTGAAACAGATGGCTTCTGTCAATGTAGCAGATGGTCTCCAGGAACATATAATACCATGAACACCGACAATTTGCCTGCACCAAGTTAATACAGCTGATAAGATCCAATTATATCTCGAAACGGACAGTAATGCTGTTTCATGTGCACTTGGCCGTCCTCACAGCCACCCACACAGCCCCGACACGGCTGAAATTTTTCAAACCTGCAAGGAGCAGATTAACAGGCTCGGAGTTGTGCCCCAGTTTTTGTAGCGGAAGATATGCACAGAATGCTGGCTTTGCGTCATCCGGGACCTGGGAGAGCCAGCCGTTACGTGGGGAGCTTCAACATAAGTCCTAAATCATTAATCAAGAGCTGGGG
Source organism: Lerista edwardsae (assembly GCA_029204185.1). Classification (NCBI taxonomy): domain Eukaryota; kingdom Metazoa; phylum Chordata; class Lepidosauria; order Squamata; family Scincidae; genus Lerista; species Lerista edwardsae. The sequence goes on along the minus strand of JAJKFI010000007.1, from coordinate 11,979,904 downwards.
TAGGAGAGGGAGATGATCAGAAGAAGAGAGGCGCTGTTTTGTCAGTACGCTTCAGGAGCCAGCTTGTACGGATTTATTTAAAGCCTGACATGTTCTGGTTGCAGTGTGTCTGGAAAAAAAAAGTCAAACCTGCTTGCTGTGTGATTCTGCTGGATGAGCCTAGAGGTGAGCTCACAGCCAGCCCAGTAATGCCATTAGTGTAAGGTTCTGAACAATGTTTGCCGGCGCCTGAAAACTGCAGGCATAACACTTTGTACGGGTCCGCATTCTATCTTACTGGCTTATTAATAATAAAACGCTAATATGGTGCCGTCGCATCAGAACGCATTTATCTCCATAAGGATAGTTCGCTGCTCATGCACGTGGGGTTGTCAGCTTATTACTTTGAGACCACGCCGAGGAGGGGCGATTGTGAGAACAACATTGTGGGTGTTGTGAACAGCAGCAGAGGATAAGGCCGACCAATCCTACCTGTGGGATTCACTGGGAAGCTGCCCCACATGAATTCCATAGCAGCACAGAAGTGCATTATTTTAGTACAGCTTGTGCTGGAGAACTTCCCTAATGGGTAGGGGTGTTTTTTGTTTTGGTGATATTTCCCCCAAAATTTCTTGATGAAAATAGCAAATTGTAGTGTTATGTGTTTTTACCCAAATTTTTATTGCAAATTTTACCAACAGCTCAATAAAAAAGGGTGAATGGCTCTACAAAGGCAGGCAATTACTGGCACACACACCCCAGCCCAAAATAACCTGCTCAAAAATTCCCAAGCTGCACTCTGATTGCTGCTTGGAGCGTCAAGAAACTGCTACTTACTACTTCCACATTCCATTAAAGTTGCCCCAGCATGCACTGTGAACCTGAACATGAGTGTTAATGCAAGTTTAAGCACACTTCCTCCTGTTTCTGCCCTTCCTCTTCCTGATCCTTTACTGAAAACTATACGTAGGTTCCTCAAAACTGTGTGAAAAAACAAAAGTGGTGCAATTTTTGTTAAATTGATCTAAATTCCTGTCCAATTCTGTCAAAAATAAGCAAAAGCGGTGGGTTATGTTTTTTTTTGCATTTTGACCTAAATTTCATTTTATGTAGCGTTTTCAGTGGAAATTCTCATTATTTAGTGTTCTGTGTTGATCACTGAAAAAAAACATCCCTACGAATGGGCTGTGCACCAAGTTGTGGTTGTGGTTGCAAATATTTATATCCTGCTTTCCAGCAGTAGTTCACGAAACAGTTTACATAGTAAAATAAATCAAAGTGGTATCATATTTAGCAGGGGGAGAGTCACCCCTTAGGCATTGAAACAACTGTGTTGAGAGAGCTGCAGGCAGTCTTCTGAGCTGCCTGCAGCCTTTTCCTGGTCATGTGAAGGCGCCCCCCCAGGTGGCCCGGGAACACAATAAAGGGACATTTATGCCCTTCCCCCAGAGTAAGCCCCTGCTGGTTGATGTGGGCCAACTTGGTCCTGTGTCAGTTAACGCTGGCGCAGGTCTGCATTGACCCATAAAGGCAGATCAGAGCTGGGAAGGGGGTTTGGATTCGCTGGGCACCATTGCCGCTGCATACACAGACTTGATCTGCTCTCCTCCTCCCCATTTGACTCCTCCCTGCTCCATTCTGCATCTTCCTTGCCTCCCTCTCTGCCTCTGCATGGCCTTTCCTGAGGCAGTGGCTGTCCCTGGTAGTCCATCACTACACATACCTGGTTGCTTGACTCCTTGTGGCAGCCAGTCTGCATGGTCACAATTGTGACAGCTGGAAAGTGTGTTATGGCACTGGAAAAGAGTGTTACAAAGGAACACATGTTTTGGCGGCAGAACAGCCATTACCAAATTGGGGGCCACATTTTGAATTGTGGGGCTGAATTCCCACCTCTATTTCCTTTCCTGTTTCACTATGCTGCTTTAAAGACATAGCCGCTCATTTTCTCCTCTTCCACCCAAACCCTCTTCTCTACCAGCGGACTCCTTATCAGGACACTGTATTGCTTTTCAAAGGGAAAGAAAAATCAATTGTCAATGTGATTATCTACCTGCAGGGTTACATGTAGAGAGTCAGCTAAAATGAGTGAGACGCCACCAGAGAGGCCAGGAGTCTAGAAGGTCAATCATGAAGGGGCCAAGGGGCATTACAAAAATAAAAACTCAACAGTACCTTGAACATGTGTTCATTTGGAAGCTATCTTCCCAAAGCTACAGCTCGGAGAAGTTGATGAAACATTTCCCAGAGATTGCCAGGAAAGGATGTGAAACAAAGAACACAGCTCAAATAATGTTTCTGCTAAAAATAAAATACGGAGCTGGAGTGACAAGATTTACAGCGCAATCCTAGAAATTGTACAGCATCAACGCAACAGGGTTGTGTCGATGCTGCACACTTAGGGCTGCCATGGGAGCACCTATCGGCACCTCCACATCAGCGCTAAGGCAATGGGACCGGCGCTGGCTGGTCCTGTTGCACCCATGCTGCACTTCCATTGCGTTGGCCAAAGCCGGCTGGCACAAGGGTGGCTCCATGTCCTCTGGACACGGGATTGGCGGGGATTTGGGGTGGGGGGCGGGACATTAGGGGGTCCAGGTTTCGGCCATAAGACCAGTTTAGCAGGCGTAGATCCCATAGGGGAGGCTGGAGCCTCCAACGGTAAGGGCATGAGCATTGGGAGGCCGGCCTTGCTAATCCAGCGCAGTATAGGATGGCACCCTTAGCTTTTTCAATGTGCCAGTTCTATCTAGTCTTACACCAACTTCCTATGCCTTGTTTTTCCTTTACTACAGGAAGCAACTGATTAAATTTAGATTGACAGCTCAATTCTCACCTGTGCTGGAATAGCCAAGCCGGCATAGCTGGACTGCATCCTAAGCATGTTAGGAGGCGGCGGCAGCAGCAGCAGCTCAGCGTGGGGCAAGGGGATGTTTCTCTTTGCCTGGAATAAGTCCCAACCAGCCCTATGGGGCTGCTCGGATCTGCACCCACAAAATAGCAGGCGCAGGCCCACGTGGCCACGAGCAGCCCAAATCGGGGCTGCCCAGCCCAGGGACAGGGGTTAGGATATGGCCCAATTGTTGTGTCCCGTCTCCGCCCATGACACTGCCCGTAACGTCTCTGGCATGCTTCTGGCATGCCATCAGTGCAGTCTTGTGCTGGTGCTCGACCGGCACAGCTGCTGGATGCGTCAGCGCCTGTGCGTCAGTGCTGCTGCTTGCGTCAGCCCAGTGGACGATTCCGCAGTGCGGACGCACCTGGTAGCACATTTGCGACAGCACTGGTCCAGTGGAACACCAGGTTAGGGGTGCTCTCTCAATTGCCTAATACAAATGTGAGCTGAATGAAGCAAAGTGGCATTAACTACTGGGGCCTGTGAATCAAATTCAGGTTGTTTTGCGCAAATGCAAACCCGAACCTGGCCTACTGGCCCAGTTGGGGAGCTTTTCCTCTATCCTTAGAACCCAGCAATAGCCAGTTTGGCACAGCTGAAGCTGTTGTGCTGGGAGCCTTAGGACTGGGCTGCTTACTGAACATGTCTTATGACACAGTATTTTTCAAAGAATCTGTGGTTATTGCAAACCATTGACTTTAGAAAGCAGATACTAAGGGCGCAATCCTAACCTGGAGTTAGGCCAGCACAGTTAGGCCAGCAAAGTTTGGCTGACACGAGGGCCACGTTAAAGTGCATTTGTACCACTCTCGGAGTCAGGGAGGATGGTGCACGTCTGTGCGCTGGCCTCTCTGACTCCGAGAGTGGTCCAAACATACTTGATGGTGTCCCCTGTGTCAGCCAAACTTTGCTGGCCTAACTGTGCTGGCCTAACTCCTGGTTAGGAGTGTGCTCTAAACTACATTGCTTTAATCCTCATGGAGAGGTCTTGAATATTTTAAAAAATTCTCTCCATGCAAAATTTTAAAACACAATTTGAAAACATTGAAAAACTGAAAAAAAAAATTCAAGTAGGAATTCTGAAATTTGTTAACGTTGGTATTCCTGCTCATGTCCGTTTCAGCTCAGCAGAACATCTAAGCATGGTATTCATTATGGGTTAGTTTAAAAATATAGTGTTGTGGCAGAAAGAAGTGTGAATTGAGCCTTGCTATACTGCGTAAAATCCTGTTTGCCCACTGTCCACTGCACACTTCAATTATGCTCTGGAATCCTTTGCATAGATGAAATGGAAAAAGGAATTATATTGCTTTCCTATTTGTCTCAATTGACTGCAGGACCCTGATGCAGGCTATGGTGAAGTTCTTCTTTCTATCAGCTACTTGCCTGCCGCGAACCGTCTGCTAGTGGTGCTCATAAAAGCCAAGAATCTCCATTCCAAACAGTTGAAAGAGCTCCTTGGCAAAGGTGAGTGACAAACAGTGCTATGATGGGGAGGAGGTCAAGTAGCAGTATAGAGGACATAGGTACTGGGGTGCCACCAGACTGAGGGTACAATCCTATAAGTGCCATTGGGCTGACACTAACCACTTGCATCAGTCCAACAGCACTAGCACCATTGCAGGGGCATCAACCAGCACCCCTGCCTTGGAGCTAGTGCACTGGGCCGATGGTAGCAGCAGCGCCGGCCCAATGCTGCAAGTCCATGACCGCACCACTTGTCCTGACCTCTCTGAGAACACAATCCTAACCTGGAGTTAGGCCAGCACAGTTAGGCCAGCAGAATGTGGCTAGCAGAAGGAACATGGTAGCGTATGTTTGGATCAGTCTCAGAATCAGAGAGGACAGCACACAGATGTGCACCGTCCTCCCTGGCTCTGAGAGTGGTCCAAACACGCATGTCCCTTGTATGACTTTGCTGGCCTAACTGTGCCAGGCTAACTCCAAATTAGGAGTGCACCCTAAGTGAGTTGGGGATGGAGAAATGGGCTTGGAGCAATCGACTAACGGGAGGTGCCATGCAGGAAGGAGATGGCCCAGAACCCTCTTCCATGTGCTCGTTTTGATGTAACTGCAGGACCCCCACTCCAAATTTTTCATGTGAATCAGGCAGACACTTGAAAAGAAATGTGTGTACACCCCCAATCATGTCTAGTCTGGCATTCAGCGAGTGTTGACACTTGCTGGCAATTAGGGTTTTATTTTCAGAAGCCAGAAGGAAATGTCAGAGAATGCCTACATCTGAAGGCCACCCTTCATTAAATGGCCAAATTTAATTCCTGTTCTTGCAGATATATCTGTCAAAGTGACACTGAAGCACCAATCCTTGAAGCTGAAAAAGAAGCAGACCAAACGTGCAAAGCACAAGATTAACCCTGTCTGGAATGAGATGATTATGTTTGAGGTGCCCCACGATCTGCTCTGTGCCTCCAGTGTGGAGCTGGAAATGTTAAGTCAGGATGCTGACGGGCAGAATCATTTACTGGGGAAGTGCAGCCTCGGCTTGCATGCTGCTGGCACCGAGAGGAACCACTGGGAAGAGATGCTGAGGAATCCCAGACGGCAGATTGCTATGTGGCACCAACTCCACATGTAGCTATGGAGGGAGGAACACCCACCAATCCAAGTCTGTGCTCACAGAGCCAGAACAAAGAGATGTAGTTCAGCATTCTGAAGGAACATGAATGGATCCATCCTCATGATCAAGCACAACTCTTGATGTTATCCTTAATTGTCGTTTCCAACTACTGTGGAAGACCATCACAGCAATGAATTGAGCAAAGTGACCAATCCTTTGTTAGTCCATGGTAAATGAGCGGTGTGCAGGACCATGTTTGCACATTCTACCATCGGTCTTTTGTTTGCAAAAGCTAATTAACATGTTAAAAACAGTAAGATCTAGATGTTACCATGAGTTTTTTTGAGAGTGTCACTAGACACTTGATTAGGGGCGCAATCCTAACCTGAAGTTAGGCCGGCACAGTTAGGCCAGCAAAGTTTGGCCGACACAAGGGACACCAGAAAGTATGTTTGGACCATTCTTGGAGTCAGAGAGGCCAGCACTCAGACATGCACCATCCTCCCTGACTCAGAGAGTGGTACAAACGCGCTTTAATGTGGCCCTTGTGTCAGCCAAACTTTGCTGGCCTAACTGTGCCTGCCTCACTCCAGGTTAGGAGTGAACCCTAGAAGTGATCCAGTAAACACTGTAAACTTGCACAGATCCTTTTATGGAATGGTGGTTGAAGAATAGAAAGAAGAAAGTTGGAATAAATAGATAATATTCATAGTGGAGGGAAATAAGAGGTGAGGTTTTCTAAGATCTGTTTTGGACTGTTTTTTTGTTTTGTTTTTACTTGTTCGTAATTTGAAAAATGGCATCATTTGCCGATGACACCAAACTATTCAGAGAGGTAAAAAACAAAGCAAATTATGATGAGCTCCCAAAGGATCTCTCAGGATTAGGTGAATGGGAAACCAAGTAGCAATTACAGTGGACCTCCTTATCTGCAGGCTTGGCACCTGCTGATTGCAATATCTATGGGGGCTGAGTCCACGGATGGAGGATCTTCCAGATGCAATGGGAGGTGCCTTCTGGATGCTTCTGGGAGATTTTCTAAGGTGCAGGCACGTGCTGCCTCCCTGCACCTCATAAGAGCTCCCAGATGCTTTGGAAAGGCACTTCCAGTTGCCAGATTTCCCCCCTTGCAGATTTCATTAACCGTGGAATTCTGTATCCTGGGGGGGCTCCAGGAACTGATTCCGCATGGATACCAAGGGCCCACTGTATTGTCCAGTGTCAATGCATATAATGGACATTAGGGCAAAAAATCCCAACTTCACATATAAGCTGAGAAGGTCTGACCTATCTGTGATTAACAAGGAAAGAGACCTTGGATAGCTCAATGAAAACATTGACCTAGTATGTGGCAGGCAAATATCATGCTTGGGGTCATCGGGAAAGGAATCAAGAGTTAACACTACTAAAATTATCATGCCTTTACACAGACCTATGAAGCAGCCATGTTTTAAATACCGTGTCCAGTTCCTGTTGCCACAGCTCAAGAAGAACATTGTAGAGTTGGAAAAAGTGCCCCCCCAAAAAGAGGGGTAACCAAAATGACCAGAGGGCTGGAAACCTCCATAGGAGGAAACAGTGTTTGGGGTTTTAAAGCTCGGAAATAAAAATGATGAATGCCCTAGTCCTATGAGCCTACTGGGTCGCCAAAATTTGCATTCTGCTAGCACAGTGTGCTTTATGGAGGTTGCAAAATGCGACACACCCTACAGTGCAGCCTAACCACTGCCTGAGAAGCTGCAGGCAGGCAACAGTGCCCTCCTTGGGAGCCCTGGAACTTGAAAAGTTGGTGTGGGGTATATGCAGTGGGTGGAACAGGAAGGGAGTGGGCAGAAGGGGGTAGGGACCAGGGCAGAAGCAGTGTGTTGAGGGTGGGAAGGAGCCAGATTTCAGTGGCAGCAGCCAGGGCTGTATTATCCATTAGGCTCGCTCTCCATTAGGCTCTCTCTCTCATTGTCCATTAGGCTCTCAGCCTAGGGGTCCTGCAGGGACTAGGGCCCATCAATTTGGCACTGCTATCTGTGCCCTAACCCACCCCAATGTTGGAGTGCAAGGCTCGAGCCACCCACAAGCAGTCCACCCCTGCCGTAGGGAGCCAAGCCATTGCAACGAGGGGCTCCCATGAGGGCCGGACCCAGCCTGGCCTGCAGGACCCAGGGCAGTAAGCAAGCCAGGGCTGAGCAGCGCCTGTGCAGCTGGATGCCTGACCCTGCTTCCCTGGGTGGGTGGAGTAGACGTCACAGGGCTGAGCTTGTTCAGTGCCCCGGGGCCAAGCGACACCTGCACATTCGGCTGCCCAGAGGCAGATCTAAGGGAGGGCAAAGCTCTAAGTTTTGCAAGAAGCCTTACCTTGCAGTGGACATCACTCCTCTCCTGCACCGTTTTAGCCAATCCTCACAGGGAAAAGCAACATCTTGGCGTTGCTGACTGGCCACAGCAGCAAGGGAGAGGAGGGATTTACATGACAGGGTAAGGCTCCTTGCAACACTTAGAGCTTTGCCCTCCCTGTAGATCCGCCTCTGTGGCTACCTGCCAACCCATCTCCTGGAGGCAGGTGGCACAACACCGACACATCCCTCCTTCCTCCCTGGCCAGCCAGGGCTCCCTGCAGTGCCAGCTGGACCCGCGGCATGAGCTGCCCACTGGCTTGTAAGTCAGAGGGAGATAGGGGAGGAGCAGAGAGGAACAGTAACTGTAGCAAGGGCTAGGAGCATGCCCTGCTTTTCCTGAAGAGTTTTGGAGTGGGCCCAAAATACCTGAACCTTGACAACCTAGGGGCCCAGCCATGGGTTAATACAGCCCTGGCAGTAGCTCGGTTGGTATCCTATCCCCCTTCCTGGCCTCGATCTCAAATTGCTGGCACAGGTCCAAGCAGACCCATCAGGGCAGTTAAGGCTTACCCTTGGGAACGGGAACAAATGTTTCCTTACCTGGGGAGACCTCTGGGACTTCCCCTCCCCACGGATTGCAGCATGTGCTCTGGTGGGCATGGCGGTATCTGTGGAGTGGATTTGGAAAGGACTGTGCTGTAAGGGGAACGTGAATGGGACTTGTAACATTATGCATGCTGTGGCGGGAGGGAGGGGCAGGGGAGAGAGAGAGAGAGAGATAGCCCTTTCTCAATGTATTAGAAGCAGAGGTCATCCAGTGAAGCTGATTGGCAGGAAATTTAGGACAGAGTAAAGGAAGTACTTGCTCACACAGCTCAAAAATATTCTGTAGAATCTGTTGCCATTAGTTATGTTCAGTGGTGTCATTCAAATGATTTAGGAACAGGAACTCATTTTTGATTGGCACTTGTCGGGAACCCAGAACCCAGGACACCTCGTTAGGATTCGGAACGCCCGTTCTGGTCCGTTCCCCCTGAATGACATCACTGCCTTCGCCCCCCTAGGAATCCAGAGTCGCTCCCTTTAACCCTCTGAGTGCCGGCCAACCAAGAAGAAAAGCTCTTTGCAGAGGAATTGGGAGGGGGGAGCGTGAAGTGGGTGGAGTCAGCCCTAATTTTAACTAGTGGAACTGAGTTCCCCCGCGTTCCCCCTGCATGACATCACTGGTTATGTTGCCAGTGATGGCTAGATTTATCAATAGCCACCAAAGGCAGATCTAAGGGAGGGCAGAGCTCTAAGTTTTGCAAGAAGCCTTATCCTGTCATGTAAATCCCTCCTCTCCCTTGCTGCTGTAGCCAGTAAGCAACCCAAGATGTTGCTTTTCCCTGTGAGGATTGGCTAAAATGGTGCAGGAGAGGAGGGATTTACATGACAGGATAAGGCTTCTTGCAAAACTTACAGATTTGCCCTCCCTGTAGATCTGCCTCTGATAGCCACTAGTGGTAATGATTGGGGGCTACATCTAGGTTCAGTGGCAGTACAGTATACTTCTGGATTCCAACTGCAAAGGTGGGAGAGAAATATGCTCTTCACTCCTGCATGTGGGCTTCCCAGAGGCATCTGGGGGACCACTATGGCAAAATGGATGCTGGCATAGATGGATCTTTGACCTGATCCAGCAGGGCTCTTCTTCTGCAAAGATACATATTTGTGATTCATTACAAACCTAAGAGTTGGCTTGCTGAATTCCGGCACGGCATTTTTTCCAGCTCTGACTAGCCTGATGCCCATATAAAGTTAAGGAGAGAGTCACAATGAAAGAGTCAGCTCCTACTGCTTCTACCCAATGAACATCTAGTTTCATCATTATCGCCGTCATGATTATTAGCAGGTAAAAAGCGAAAACTTTCCTGCATTTTTAAAAATAGTTTTTAGTCCTGGCCTTAACTGTGCAGCGTCCCCTTGAACATTCTGAGGCTGATTGGAGCTATAAATAAGAAGGGGGGAAGAAGCTGATGAGTCTTAGTCACTGTTTAAGCTCATTTCGTTCTTATGAACATGTTTGGGATGGGAACACCTGGCAAACCAGTTGGGAAGGAAAGTATTTTAGCCCAAGCGTGAATGTTACCAAACACTTCAGGTTTCACACTATGTTCTCTGCATGCATTTTTCTTTTCCACAGCAGCACTTCCCAAAACAAAGAGTACAACTGATACTGCAGAAACCTCTGATTTTAAGATGAAAGCATCAGTATTTGGGTTATTTTTTTTAAAAAAGATGAACAATCCTTCTTCTTACTTTTATTTTTAATGGTCCTGCCAGCTTTGAAATACCTGCAGGTTCTACATCAAGGAGACCTAGCATCACGGCTCCAGCCTTCTTTCATGTCCTTCATTAGGAGCAGAGAGAAATCAGGCAGACAACCGGAGAAGCAAAACCTCCAAAAAAACATTTAAATATGGCTAGGCTGATCGAGATTGGAAAGGAAACCACAAATTCCCCATTCATAGCCTCCTCTGCTGTACCCTCCACTTCTGAGCACTGCTATGAAAGCTGCATACCTGTGTGGCTTGTGGAAAAGGCTATCTGGGTGATGACCTTGTACCTGTAAAGCCAGAAGGGAGACAAAGATAGACCCATACAGAACATATATTGCACAGCCTTATTCTAAATGGTTTGTTTCTTTATTAATGGCACTTAGGGTGCAATCCTAACCTGTGCTGGAATGGGCAGGCCAACTAGCTTGCACTGTATCCAGTGAAGGTTAGGAGGAGAATTGGGCCCAACTGGGAGTAAGGGGATTTGATTCCCCTTAACCTGTGTCATGCACCAGTCCGCCCTATGGGGCTACTCAGATCTGTGCCCACGATCTGAGCAGCCCGGATAACACTGGTTGGTCTGGGGGTGGGGCTTAGGACCAGGCCGGTCCCACCCTCTCCCAGGCTCAGTCTGCCTTCCCGGACTACCCTCCCCACCCAAAACTGCCTCCATTCAGTGGTGTCATTCAAATGATTTAGGAACAGGAACTCACTTTTGATTGGCACTTGTCGGGAACCCAGAACCAGCCACGGAGCCCGTTAGGATCCGGAACGCCCATTCTGGTCTGTTCCCCCTGAATGACATCACTGCCTCCATTCCATCCTCCCACCACTCTCTCCATCCCCCTGTGCTGTCCCACCTAGGCTGGCACAAGCCTATCAGTAGCTTAGCTAAAGGTGGGTGTTGTTGACAGCACCGCAATGTAAGCTGCCCCACCCCTTGCTGGAGCCATTCCAGATGGTGAGAGCAGCGGATACACCCCTTGCATTATCATTTGACTGATCATATAAATAACTGTTACACGGCCTTTGGGAAAGGATATTTGGCATGTGATGGTCTAGACGACCGACCACTAAATTTTCCTGCAGTAGTCCAGAAATAATTTTAAAGAAAAACCTGGTCCTTCCACTATAACGGAAATAATTTTAGAAAGAACTTATTTTATGTCCTTCCAGTTCCTTAAGTCCATGATAAAGAGTGAAGCACTGTGACTGTCTTGTCTCAGCCATCGGGTTTTAAAATAAAAGCAGAACTGAGAGTGTACAGTATTCGTATTGAAAATGACAAATTCAGTTGAAGTAGTGAACCGGGCATGTTACGAACCCTGGGGAAAAAAGAGAGCACTTGTTTGTGGGGTGGGTGGGTCAAAAGTCCACTAAAGACAAATGAAAATAGCTATAGCTTTCATTATGGCATGGATCTTATCACTGGGAGTTGAAAAACAGTCATCCCCAAGATTGCTAAATTGTTGCCAACCAATTTCTTTTGATAAGACTAGCTGATGATGGCTTGGCTGATAGGAGTTCAACAGGCTATCCTGGCAATTGTGAGAAGCTTTGCTTTGTGCTATGAGAACTCAGAGCTGCTGTAATGTAAACATTTCCATAGTAACACTGACAGTCTCTATCTTTGTTGGTTTAGGTGGAGCCATTAAAAAAGAGGGGCAAATTGGAGCCACCATGCTAAATAAATAGTTTAAAAATAAATAAACGAATGCAAAACAGCTTAAAAAATTCAGTGGCTGGAGTCAGTCCCTGAAAAGACATGAACAAAACTGAGCCAGAGGTTTTTTTTAATGCATTTTTCATGGCCTTAAGGAGTAATTTAATATACCCATCTGTTGAATGAGATAGGGCGCAATCCTAACATGCCAGTCGGCTGGCACAAGTCAAGCCTGATTGCTCCTTGGAAGGACAAATCCTGAAGCTGAAGCTCAAATACTTTGGCCACCTCATGAGAAGAGAGGACTCTTTAGAAAAGACACTCATGCTGGGAAAGATTGAAGGCAAAAGGAGAAGGGGGCGGCAGAGGATGAGATGGTTAGACAGTGTCACCGAAGCGATGAACATGAAACTGGGTGACCTCCGGAAGCTAGTGGAGGGCAGGGAGGCCTGGCGTGCTGTGGTCCATGGGGTTGCGAAGAGTCGGACACGACTTAGCGACTGAACAACAACATTAATGATCATACCTGCACTTAACCACTATCTTGACCAAATATTTTGGATGTGACTTCCTTGAAGTTACAATGAATATTTCTGACCTATGTATGATTAATCTGTCAGTATCAGCAAGCAGGGTTATTTCTTTCACTGGTCAGCTGACATTTAGTTGAAGACAACACACCCCAAGAACACCTCTGTCTGGGATTAAAATGAACATATTTAGCTATGTATTCTAGTGCAAACATGTATTTTGGGTTGTGTCTAGGTTGCATTTTAAAAAATACAGGTTCACAGCATGCAATTACCCCAACTTTAATTATCAACTAAATGAATGATGTTGTTTTTTTAAAAACTCAACTGCATATGATACCTTTTCAGCTTGCTGACCATGGCATCTTGTTTAGTAAATTAATCTGTAGTTATGTGGATGTGGTTTAATGCACAGAAGTTCATAACTGTGCGTGCATGCATGTCTACTATATAATGCCCAGAATCCTTTGCAATGTTCTAATGCTATAAATCAGAACTGGATAATCCCCTCACTTCTTGCCCTTTTCTATTATGAGTTTTTAGCTGTAATAGTCCAGAGATCCTTATCCATCGCAGGACATCCACATGAAAATTCCCACGCATTCCAACAAATGACTAGTGTAGTTGATTCAGACAATGCCAATCACCTCCTGGGGGGTCAAGGAGGTCAACAGAGCAACCCAAGTTCTTCAAATGGGTTAGGAAGTCCCTTGCCCTGGCTGTAAAGCTCGTTTGCACTCTGAGTAATGGAGGCCAGCACACAGATGTGGACTTAAGGTGCATTTCTGACACTCCTGGGCCGGCACTCCATGGTAGGATTGCGCCTTTAGTTTCATCAGCACTGTTTTCAGTCATGTTTACCAGAGCACAACACCTGCTACATTCAACCTCTAAATGAGCATGAATCCCCTGTTTTTCCTTATTAATCACTCGCAGCATGCATGTCCAGCACTGACTACATACTTTTCCTACGTTATCTGATTGTTTCATAGATCACTGAGGGTGGTTAGAATTATAGCCAGTATTATGGTGTGGCTCCCATTAGATCTACCTGAAAAGGTTACCTGCACATACTAGATGCACTTGTATTAACCTCTGCTTTGTAACCTGTTTGTTGGTTCACTGTGACAATTTCAATTTGTCATCTGTAAAAAATACATGATGTAGTTTATGATGCAATAGGGAGGGACAACTGGTGAAAAGCTGACATCAGGAAAAAAGGTTAAAGGCCACTTGGATGATATTTACCATCTCTGCTAACCTTTAAGGAAATGATAGCTTTGTCTTCTAACTTTTATATATGTCTTTGAACGTCAGTCTGGGAAACATCTGAATGTGTCTTATTTAGAATTCTGGGGTCATGAACTAATTTTTGCTTCGAAAAGCTTGCTTTTTGTGAAAAACTAATTGTAAATAGTACATGCCTTAGCACTACTGTGAGAAAGTCTCGAAAAACAAATAAAATGTAGAGTTTGGGGGGGGGGCACAGGAGGACAAATGATGTGGACCAAACACTTTTATTGTATAAGATCAAATACTGACTCTTCTCATTGTATTCATTGTCCAAAGCACAAAATAAAAGCATGAGAATTGGTATCTAATTTTACGGCAGAAACAAGAAAACTTCAGCGATGAATAAATGATACCTAGCTTGAATCACTCAGCTGTTCTGTTTATTTTGATGCTCTCCTCACACCGCTTTACTCACAGATCAGAAAGGTTACATTTTAATGAATGGGTGAAGAAGATGATTTGAATCAATTTATATAACTGAAGTTGATTATAATGATCGTAACACCCAAATACGCAATCCGTAGGCAACATCATAGAACAAAATTAATAAATATTGAAACTCCTCACAATGACTCATTCAGTTATTGGCTGAATTGGAATGCCTGTGAAGAAGGCATTCTGAGCAATATTTTTTGGGCGGTGTCACCTGTTAGGTTAAATCTGTTGTTCGGACCTGCAAGTTCATTTTTTATTGTAAATAGCAGCTGTGTGGTTGGGTAGGTGTGATCAGAATTGGTGTACAGGGAGGTGATATTAACTACAGTAGGGCTCTTCTTATGTTCTTAACGTGATGAGCAGTTTAGACCCTCCCCCACCTGCTCCTATCACAGGAGGAAAGAAGAGTATGTGCTTTTGTAATGTAATTCAGTGTCTTCTCTACCTCCCAGTCCAGTTTTGATTAATTAAACTAAATGTTTTCCAGCCTCATTTCTGCTGCAGTCTCATTTCCTTTTATCTCTTGGTTATTTTTAGCAAAGCTGTGTAAACACAGCTGAAATACAGTGTGTACTTGTAGCTTGTATAAGCTAGAAGTCTGTTCTGTCATGCCCACGTCCTAGAAGACAGACAGTATAATCAAGAGTAGTTGCTTGCAGTGGTGTACCTAGAGGCAGTGGTGGGATTCAAATAAATTAACAACCGGTTCTATGATGTCATAGCCGGAGCCAAAAAAACCCGAAGCCAGCCGAGGTAAGCGAGTGGGCGGGGCCTGGCCATTTAACAACCGGTTCTATAGAACCTGGGCGAACCCCCTGAGTCCCACCACTGCCTAGAGGGGACTCACAGCACTAAGTTTTGCAAGCAGCCATTCCCCCTCCCCTTCAGAGCCATTTGTAGCCAAAGTAGCCTCCATTTTGCTCTAGCTCAGTGGCTCTCAAGCTTTTTAGCAACGGGACCTGCTTTTTAGAACGACAATCCGACTGGGACCCACTGGAAGTTATGCCATAGCCACCATTGTGATGTCAGAGCCTGCTGCTTTCCTAAGAATGCAGCAATCAGTTGGGTTATTTCTCAGCCGTTTCCCAATAGCAAAGTGAATGAGAAAGGAAAAAAAAAACCAAAACCTATTACAGCCCTGACACAAGCCTTGACACAACAGCCCTCCCCCTTTCTAACATTCCATCTTTTCATATTTTCAATATGGCTGCTCTAGGTGCTTTGCGACCCACCTGAAATTGGCTCCGACCCACTGATGGGTCCCAGCAGCGGCATTCAGCCGGTACGCTGGGCGGGACTTACCTTTGAGCGGCAGTCCGCCCGTTGCATCACGCCGCATTCCGCTGCGTTCCCGCCCGCCCCGGCGGGCGGGAAAGCAGCGGAACGCGGTGTGACGCAACGGGCAGACTGCTGCTCAAAGGTAAGTCCCGCCCAGTGTACCAGCTGAATGCTGCCACTGATGGGTCCCGACACAGTTTGGGAACCACTGCTCTAGCTTCTGGGAATGGCTCCAAAGAGAAGGGGGAGTGGCAGCTTGCAAATTATAGTGTTGTGATCCCCCTCTAGGTGCACCTCTGGCTGCTTGCCACTCTTGATACGTAGCCAGGCCCTCAGAGAAGGAACGGCTAAGTTAATCCACACGCAGGCATGTGTAGCTGGCTTGATCCATCCATTTCACTTTTGCTATTATCTTACTGATGCATCTGGGAATTCAGGAAAGACAGGGGCGGGGAACTGGGCGAAGGGAGATAGATGGGATACCAAATATCTCCATAGAAACCGGCCAGCTTCATTAAGAGAAAACTCACGCCATGAAATCATTTCTCCTCAGCCTGAAAATATGAGGCTGCAGCAAAAACGGAAACATGAATGGAACACTCCCTGCAGGCTCTCACTTTGAAGAATTTCTGCTATGTTTCTTTGTATCATGCTGCCTATCGAGAACCAAAGTCTCACCACCCCTAGTTTCACGCACAAAAGTGGATGAGGAAAAAAATCCCATTTGTTACAGGAAGAGTAGTAATAACCTCATTTTTTCCCCCATGCATGCACTCCTATGGACAGCTGGAGCCTATTAGTGCTCAAACAGATAATCAGCTCAGGAGCAAAGCTCTCAGTCTAACATGGCCATTCTCCACGTTAAGCTTCCTTTCGCCTGTGCCTTTCCACCTCAGGCAGACACAAGGCCACTCTGAACAGAGACTCTTCTTTGTCTCCTTCAATAGAACATGGCCCTTTTGAGGCGGCTTCCGTGCCAAGTAATTCACCCATAATTAGAATGTACTGGAGGACTTTGCACCACGCAGGCAAAAAATCAGTTGCCATTTAACAGACAGACGTCAGTCGCACATTCAAGGTGAGGAGGTATAATGTATTCGGGGATTGTGACAAGGAATGCAGCTGGCAAATGAGTCTCTCTTGACTTGGAGTAAATCTTCAGCAAGGTCAACAGTGTCCAATTAGAAGGGGTCATAAGAAAGGAAGGACCAGACAGGATGTGAAGCGAAAAGAAGCCCCCTGCTGGTGATAAACTGCATATACTGGTGTCTCTCAATTGCTAATCCATGTATTTTCACATTTTATACCATCCTTCCTCCAGGGTTGTATACATGGCAGAGGCAGATCTAAGGGAGGGCAAAGCTCTAAGTTTTGCAAGAAGCCTTACCTTGCAGTGGAAATCACTCCTCTCCTGCACCATTTTAGCCAATCCTTACAGGGAAAAGCAACATCTTGGCATTGCTTACTGGCTACAGCAGCAAGGGAGAGGAGGGATTTACATGACAGGGTAAGGCTTCTTGCAACACTTAGAGCTTTGCCCTCCCTGTAGATCCACCTCTGATACATGGTTCCTTTTCTCCTCACAACAACCCTGTGAGGTAGGTTAGGCTGAGAGATACTGACTGGCCCAAGGTTACCCAAGCAACTTCATGGTTGGAGCAGAAATTTGAACACTAATCGTCCGGGTCTGACTGACACCATAACCACTATACCATCCTTCTATATATCTACGGTTACCAATACGAACTGGGCCAGAATGCCTATGCCTTTAACCACTGTATAGAAGAGGGGATTTTGGCAGATGTAACTAATCATGAAAGGGTTTCCAAAGCTGCAGCTGCCCAAATTTCCCCTAGGTCCCAGTTTGTATCTGGTAATCCTATATATATATCCAATGTGGCCCAGTGCCGGCAGTAAGTCCTTACAGCCAGTGCCAATGTTGCAAAAGTGCCGTAAGGCACCCTGGCGCTGGGCTTCAATGCCGGAAAGACAAGTCAGGGGAGCGCCGGGCAGTAAGTGTTACCACTGGCCAGTGGTGAGGCTTCCGGGGGTAGTGGTAGGGAAAGGCAGGAAGGGGTCAGAACTGGGCAGAGACTGGCCTGAGGAGAGTCATGTTCTCCAGAGGTGATGGGGATGACAAGACTCTGCTGGCAAATCCTATGCCCCCTCCCACACGTGAAAGCCCATCATGGGTCTCCTTGATTCTGCACCAACTAAATAGCAGGCGCAGATCCAAGCCCCCTTGCTGCCAATCAACCTCGACAGGCAAAAACATCTGTTCCTTTACCTCAAGGAGACTCTGGTACCTGCTCTGGCCACTTAGGATACAGTGGCAGCCACTGTACCTCGCAGAGCCACCAGGGCATAGGATTGGACTGTAAGCAACTGTGTTAAATATTTTGCGAAATGAAACCTGAAGGAGTCTCATGTTCCATTACGTTATTAAGAACATAAAAAGGTAAAGGTTTCTCCACAATCGAACGGTCTAGTCGTGACCGACTGTAGTAGGCGGTGCTAATCTCCATTTCAAAGCCTGTAGAGCCGGCGTTTTGTCCGAGGACAAGCTTCCATGGTCATGCGGCCAGCATGACTCTACGCCGTAGCGCACGGAACGCCGTTACCTTCCCACCAAAGTGGTCCCTATTTATCTACTTTCATTTTGACGTGCTTTTGAACTGCAAATTAAGAACATAAAGGCTGTTAAAACCTCCAGAACTTTGGATGCACTGGGAAGCAAATTTGCTGAAGGCGATTGTTATCTGTCTAATAGCAGGGCTCTTGGCTTTTTGTGGAAAGCCTCTGCTATTTTGAAAACAAAGATTGCTCTCACACAAGAAATCTTCAGACTGAAAAATGTGGTGCATTTCTTACAATTGACAGAAATTAGACATTGCCACAGCATAACAATGGCTCAGATAGTTTCTCTCCTCAGAATTTATCACCAGAAGCAATCATCTTGGTATGAAAAGTGTGTCTCCTTGTGGCCAGAAGGTGACTATCGCTGCTACACACTTTATGAATACGATGACTGAAAAGAAACACCCTGTTTTGAAAATGTCTGTGAGTCTGCTGAAGTGCCTGATGCTGATGTGAAAACCGGCATATTGAAGATCCAGGGTTGTGATTCACTCTTCTATGTAGCAAAGGAAGATCATCAGCCAAAGAGGCCCTTTTGAATTTGCTGCTAGAGCTAACTTGCTCAGACACCTCAGATTTAAGCCTCTGCTTTCCTTCTCCAAAGGAAATCAGAATTGTGACTCATGAACTTGGCGTACTATTCTTGGACTTAGAATTCGCTTTGGTCACCAGTGTCAATGATGATTGTTCCAAAAGCGCCCAAGGCTTTCAGTAATGCCTGGGTTTTGGAAGCTTGCTAAGAAATTTCAGATGCCAGAAAAGCCAGCTAGGAAGACTTTCATTTTCTTGTTCTGGCTTTCTGGAAAATCTTTCAGCCGAGTCTGAATGCTGCAGAGCCTAAATAGCATCACTGAAACTACTTGTGACAGCACACTATTCTATGTGAGGGTGACTCTTGAAAGTGACTTTTTATTTGGAGAAGCCATCTCCATAGCAACCAAGGCCTTCTTCTAGAGGAGGGTTTTCAGCCTTGATTCTTTTACTACTCTTAGGAAATATTTCATGCACTGGGAAGGACCTGGTGTTGTGGCCAGGTGTTGAGTATCTAAACATTCAGTGCTAACAGTTTTTCATGTGCCATAAAATTGCTTTTGAGAGAGGCAGTTGCCACCAAAATGCTAGTTGAGGGGATGAGGAAGGAGTGGCGTGTGCTCTAAAAACCTGATAATATATTTATTTGATCTGTGTATTTGTAGATTCCCTGAAAATGTTTGTGAAGGATAACATTATATTTGTTGTTGTTCAGTCGCTAAGTCGTGTCCGACTCTTCATGACCCCATGGACCACAGCACGCCAGGCCTCCCTGTCCTCCACTAGCTTCCTGAGTTCACCCAATTTCATATTTATTGCTTCGGTGACACTGTCTAACCAT
Source organism: Lerista edwardsae (assembly GCA_029204185.1). Taxonomy (NCBI): domain Eukaryota; kingdom Metazoa; phylum Chordata; class Lepidosauria; order Squamata; family Scincidae; genus Lerista; species Lerista edwardsae. The sequence continues at coordinate 11,960,595 of JAJKFI010000007.1, read as the reverse complement.
CTCATCCTCTGCCGCCCCCTTCTCCTTTTGCCTTCCGTCTTTCCCAGCATGAGGGTCTTTTCTAGAGTCCTCTCTTCTCATGAGGTGGCCAAAGTACTTGAGCGTCAGCTTCTAACATTATATAGAAAGCGAATTATGGATGATTTCTGGTACGCTGCTCTCAAAGCTGTTAGGATACATTTCTTGAACATTTTTTGGCAGGCTTACAAAAGCACTTTTTGACAGTATGCTCAGTGGTGCACTGGCACCAGGATGCTGCTGGCACCAGCACCCTGGTGGGAACCTGGTGCCAGGAAGGCCAGCAGTGCCTCCCTACCCACATCACTGGTTCTCCAACCACCTGCCAGAGCAGGTAAGTCAGCGGCAGAGGTAGGAGTGGTGAGTGGAACTGGGGGTGGGGATGGGCGAAAGCGAAGGATTGTAATGGCATGGGGAGGCTATAGGAGGGGGTGGATCCAGCAGTGATGGTGTGTGCTGGGTCCTATCTTCCATTCCTGCAGCCTGGAAAACCCACCCCCCCTTTTCTCCTCAGACTTGTGCTAGCGAAATTGCTAGTGCACGTCAGAAGAGATCCACTGTGGAGCAGAAGGCTTACAGAGGTGTAAGGGGATGAAGGCCCCCCGTGCCTGTTTTTGGCGTGGCTGCACGAGCAGGCGTGGGTGAGTGGGTGGGGAGGAAGGACAAGCACTCTCAGGGCGCAATCCTAACTTGGATTTAGGCTGGCACATTTAGGCCAGCAAGATTTGGCTGGCACAAAGACCACCGTAAAGTGTGTTTGGACCACTCTTGGAGTCAGGAAGAATGATGCACATCTGTGTGCTGGCCTGAGTCTGAGAGCGGTCCAAACATACTTTGTAGTGCCAGCCAAACCTTGCCGGCCTAACTCCAGGTTAGAATTGTCTTCCCAGCCACTCCTGTCATATGAAAATGAACATTCAAATCGATATCTTTGTTATAAGGATACACTTCACCCATCTTGATCAATTGAAGTGTTTTTTTATTAATAATCATCTTACATTACAAGTATAATGTATGACAAAAGGAAGGTTCTCGTGTACATACTATGATATATCAACATAGCTCTATTCGTATCCAGTGTCCTAGGCCCTTTCACACAGGTACTATAAAGCGTAGTCCGCAAAGTAATAACATTTTAAACATTGTCAGAAAAAACGTGATATTAACATTTTAATACGTATGCAATAATAGATCTCAAGGTTTTTCTGCCCCTCATTTATGCCTGTGTGTGTGTGTGTGTGTGTGTATGCTTAAACTAACAGTTTGGGGCTGCGGTTGTGATGGGAAGGGAAAAAGGCAAACATGAAGGGAGTATCTTCCTCCCCCCGCCCCAATTGATTCTTGTAGCTTGAAGGGATGCCTGAGCAGGAGAGATCTAATAGCCTTCCTGTTGTATTTATATAATTACAGTTTATGGGATGTGGCTCCCCTGCATTAGCTGGGGAGATTTCTGTACATGAGGTGCAATGCTTGAGGGTATTTCTGTACAGTGTGAGGAGGGCATGCAGGTTGGAAAATAGTCCACTAGCCACAAGATAGTAACAACTATCCATGAGTTTTAGTCCTGAGGAGTACATTTTCTAGGAAGCCATTTTGTATGGCCTCACACTCTATAATCCAACAGCTTGTGGGGTTTCAGGTAGGCCAGGTTAGTAACTGAGGTGGGTTTCCAGAGTTGTGTGGTGGCAAAGCCCTGATGTATCACGGAGGATAACAAACTGCATCACCAGAGGTATGTGGCGCAAGCTTGCTCAACCTAAGCTGCGCCACACCAGTGCAAGTAAGTCACTTGGCTGAGGAAGAAGCAACTGGGACCCCGTTTTCCTCACCAACCCCCCAATTTAAAAAGTAAACACTTGCATAAGGCATTACATAGTGACTAGATAACTGGAAGTCCACATTTTACATATATTCCCCCTCCCTGGGATGAAGCAACTGAGTCTGTGAAAATGGCGAGCACTGAATGAAAATGCTGTGCCAGGTACCTGCCTTACAACTTTAACAGAAAAACCATGTTCAACTGTATAATCAGTGGCTTTGTCTAAATCGGAGCTTTCATTTGCTCAAAAGGAGAAGGGAAGCATCGTCCAGCTCAAAAGACATCTCAGCATATATTTCACAAAGAATGATCAGTGAACACTCACTATGGCTTGAATCAGCAGTGAATACATAAGTCTGGCATTCATATTAAAAAAAAAGAACAGTCACATTACAATTATTTTGCTGGAGTGGTTCCGTCATATCGCTGCAAGCCAACAGCGATTCAATTCAACTTTCAGGCTCTAGTTTTCTCCACCTGATCTCTGTCCACCCCAAAGGCCATCGAGCTGGCCAACCAATTTGCTCCGTCAACAATGAAAAAAGTAGCTGCTCTTTGAAATGTAACCAAACAGAGTGGTAGTCGCCGAGGAACAGTGGTGTAACTGCATTAGTGCCTCTGGCATGACCTCTCAGCTAAATACATTCACCTAGTTATCATTGTACACTCCGTTTATGCTCTACTCCCCCTCCATTTGCTGCTGTCTCCACCTCTTTGATTTTGCTCTTGTCCAGCTTTCTGTAAACAACCCAGCTGCAATCCTTCATCTAATAGCTTAGGTAAGAGCCACTGAGGTCAGTGGGACTAGCCTAAGCACAGATAATGCAAGGACTGTGGTCCCCAATTAACAATTCCATTTTGCTTTGCTGGCCACCGAGCATCACCAACAGGGGAGGAGCACAGGCTATATTTCAAAATGTTCGGATCTCCACTCATTAAATCAATACATGCAGAAGGGGGTTAAGCGCATAAGTAAGGAGAATGGATATTAGCCGAAGTGAGAACATAGACATCTACAGTATATGTAACACCAACCGGAAAGTATTTACCCCTCATCCCTGACAAGAAGGGCTGAACACAGGCTTGATTTAGCATCTTGTTTTCCAGGCCAGCAGAATTCCCTTGCCCAGCCACAGCAATCTTTCTCCACTAGACAGCTCCATCTATATAGGCAGACTTCGAAGTAAGGCTATACCTGATAATTCTAGCTTTACTTAGAGACTGAAGACTCCTGTCTTTAAATGCTGCATGCCTCTCACCAAAACACAGGACCTGCCTTTGCATCACGATGGCCCGTTCTAGCTCTACGTTTCATGTATATATATCTATTGAAAACATAGAAATATATAAATATATAGTATTTTCTTTATATAATGATATATAGGCATGTGAATTCATTCATTACATGATGTGTTTGTATATGTATTGGTACTTGTGGCTTGACCGTCTATAAGCTATGAGCATGGCCTAGTGAAAGCTTGACAGCTTTGTCCACTGATTTCCATGGGAAAATTAAGGATAGGTTCCTTTCCATCCCACTACAATCAATGTGACTCAAGAGTCTTTGGCTTTGACTGGATCATGCCCATATTCAAGGGGATATTCAAGGTGCAAATCCTATTGATTTTTGTGGATTGCACACCTTACACGACTATGCATTGTGTACAAACACCAGGTTTCATGCATACACATTTTATGTGCCTCCAAGGCAGGAATTGCATAGATATTTCTAGAGTGAGAGTACAATGGCTGAAGAACAGAGTACTGGGTTCCTACTGTTCAAGAAACCTTTCTGTTGTAAGCTGAGAAGCGTGTCTGACTGAAGTGGTATTATGGAGCTGCTGGATACATCATTTTTTTGCTATTCAGATGACAGTCTCAAATTGTTAGCAGAAACATAATCTGAAAGACCCCTTGGTGGCGGCATTTGTGCTGCGGGATCAAGATGTTTGAAGGGTATTTGAGAGCCCCCATCAGCAAAGTACAAGCAACAGGCACAAGCAACGTAAAGATCAATTTTAATGTAGAAAGCATGCCAGAACCATGTAAGAAAAACACATCTGCATTGTCCACACATGTGTTCTTACTGTGCTTTCGTGGATGTAAGAAGAACTTTGGTTTCCTGTTTCACTACCATATTCCCTGTTGCATTTGACTTAACTGCCACAGGAATTGGATTGCATGCACCTATTGCAGAATACTAATGTGTGCTTAGTTTGCTCCTGTTAAACAGAAGCATACATCTGTAGAAGAGCCTGAGTTAAAAAAATAACTAGGTGGAAAATCTGCAATCAGACCCTGTTAAAGTTAGATCTGCACAAAGAGGTACAGTACAAAGAAATGCACATATGAATCACAGATGCGAAACAGGAAGGAAAGACATGATTAGAAGCAGATATCTTTTTGTCCTTCAGAGATTTTTGTAGATTGCACATTTATAACAATAACCTCTAGTTTGAACACGACAGGTTGCCATTTCCTTGCCTAGGAAGGGATTATTTTGAGTTTGATGTCTTTTACGTCATTATCGCTCCACGTACAAGGTGAGTCAAATAGCCACCATTTGAAAAAAGGCCAACTAGCGCTTCTCATGTGCGGCATTTGACAACTACAAATGTTCAACAGCTGATGCCCTCTAGTGTCCTTTCTTTCTTACTACATTCACTGCACTCTTCAGTCTCTTTTTACTTTGCCTGATTGAGACTGTGACCAAAGATAGCAAAAGCATAACAGCTGATCTTAGACAAATACTGTATCTCTTTCAGTACAATTGCTGAAAGTTCCTAAACAAAAGGGATTCACAAGGACAATAAAAAGCTGCACTAACCATCGATACTAATCTTTAATGTAGTTCCCATCCTGCCACATTTGCATACCTGACTGCAGACATTCAAGTCCCTGAAATTTTATAAGATCATGCATTGCAGATATGCTATTCCTACATAGATCAGGTTGGATCACACTCTCACCTTTATGTTTATAGTCAGAATCTTTATGTTTAGCCAACTTCTTTTCTTTTAGTCATAAGATGCCAAAAATTAAGGACCATTTTGCACAGTGCTACAGGTTGGCTGGCTTTTTAGAAACTGGCCAAACTACAGTACTACCAAATCCTACTTCTGGCTTTACTGATGTGGAATTGATTTCAAAGGGGCCAAGATTTTATCCTAGGAATCTCTTTGTCTTCTTATTTGACAAATAAGCACACTCCACCACTAGCTGTAATGTATTTTATGAACTTAATTCAACCAGTATATTTAATGACTGTATTTTGGAAGAAATAAAACCAGTGCTTTTCAGAGATGGAATTCTGCATAGGGTTTCATCAAATGCTGAGAAATTGAATTCTAAAGGGAAATCATACATGAAAATAGCAAAGAATTTTTACAATTTGGGGGAACAAACCCAAACCCATCATACTTCAAACAGATAAACAATTTTTGTAACATTAGGAGGTAAGATTGTAAATGTAAACCAATTCACAGACAGCTTCAGTCTGGTTTTGACTAAAATGGATTGATTATTTTTGCAAACTGGAAACATCTGCAAGACTTCCAAATACCAAAAATCCTTATATCTGTAATCAAGTGAAATTTAAGCACTTTGAGGACCCCATTACTTTTAATACAAATGAATTACATGTATGCTTAACTGCCCGAACCACACCAAGCAGGCTCCAAATTGACTAATCTAGGTTGGATTATGCCGTGATTTTGGTAGAGTGACCAGATTGTTAAATATGTACTGGAGATAGCTTTGAAAATCATAAGACTGGGAGAAGAGGAAGCTTTCATAGAATCTCAATACTTTTTCTACTCTTTGCATTCTGATCACTGCAAATCTTTGATTTTATTGCCAATTTATATGTAGAGCATTCCATATGCATACTACAGGTGACTTAATTTTGCACTGCCTGGGGCTCATATAAACTGGGGCATAGGTCAGGGCACAGGAGAGGGTGTCTCTGACTTTTCTTAATTATTATTGAAGACAAATCACATCTAAGGAAAGGGAATTGTTCAGATGGACTAATGAATATTAAATGAACAGTATCTTGCTCGCCTAGCAGAGGCTGAGGTCAATTCTATTTCAGCAAAATCTTGTTTGGACTAAGAAAAATGCAAGACAAACTGAAATATAAATTACTGAGTCCTACAAATTGGTTGGGATTTGGGAATGGGGCAATGTGGCATCAATATTCTACTGTATATATCATATGGAAGTTACTGAACAATTCCCGTTTCAAAATGCTAATTTTGGGCTTGATTCATTCTAATCTATTCAGTCTGCTATAACACTACCACGTACAGAAAGGAATGAGCTTCAAAGCACAAACCATTCTCTGCATCCTGCAAATTATCCTCTTTCATGCATGCCGCTATTTGGATTCAGATGGTCTATTTATTTGAATGCCTTCAAAATTGGCCAGTTCTTTTAAACAGAATGGAGATGAAGGTGGGACACGGGCAATTTTTGGGGGCCATAAATATAACCAAAAGCCATTGGCAAGAAGGCAATACTAAAAATGACCCATTTTATTTTTACTTGCGTACACTTCAAACAATTGTTTCTTATTACCAGTGAGGGTTAACAGCTTTTCGGGAGTTACCGCCGGTAGACAAATGCCAGCGTAAATGCAGTTGTCTTAGCTGTGTACTGTAAATTGTTATCAGTGCTGTTCTCTTATTGCCTATGGTATGCATTTGCCTGTGGCAGCAGAAACGTCTCCACGTAACAATTGCTGCTAAGCTTGGAAAAGTGTTATGTTACAGAGCTGTAAAAATCTTCTGCATCAGTAACTGTAGCTGTATCAATAATAATGGGGCTGTAATGGCTGTCAAAAATGATCTAATTATGTGCCTTTAATATTTCCTAAAGGTCTTCTACTCCTCATTCTCACCCCTTCCACCTTCACCTTGAAGGCCAAAGGGGGCAATGTAAAATAGAAAGAGGAGCAATTTTTGAATCCCATCACAACATGGTGCTCATGGGGTTAAGGGAGGGAAACTACTGGAAAGCAGAAAGGCCACCAATCTCTATGTGCTTCCTTTTTCAGCAGGGGGTCAGGGTAGAAAGAGAAGGCAGTGCATGAACCTTGGCAGTGGGAAAGACTGACTGTCAATTTCCCTTTTTTTCCCGTACAAGAAGATGCACTCCATCCTATTTCCTATTCCTGGCTGTCCCCAATTACTCCCTTTCTCCTCCCCACGAGGAAGTCAGCACCCCATTCAAAAAGTAGCAACTTTCCTGCAATTATGTTGGACAAATATATTATGACATTCCATCTTCCAAGTCATTCATCTAGTCCCTCTTTCTTCAACTCGTCTTTTTCCTTACCAAAAAGAAAAACAACAACAATGCTCGTGTTGTGCATCTGTTAGCAATGCTACTGCCCAAAATTACGTTGAAGGAGGAGCTGACCAACAAGCCTCCGACCTCACCGCGAGGCAGGAACGGTCGGGAACCGGGTTCCTGTGTGCAGGAAGATGTGCCCACCTTATCAGCTGGCCCTGCCGACCGAGTTCCCTGGAGGGTGAATCCTGTTGGAAAGGAATGACCCGCCTCTACCAGGGAACATCGCATTCATTTCTGCACTACTTTTGCCTGCAAGAGGAAGGAATGGGTTATCTTGGACAGCTCCAAGTCTCTCCAGCTACTTTATAGTCTCCTGGAAATGCATCAAAGGCACCCTGCCTCCATCCCGACTTTTCTTTCATAACCACATCAAAGTTATTGTTCGAAAAATGAGCCTAGAGACCTGCAGAAAAGCAGCACATTATCTATGAGAAAAATGCCGTAACAAAAATGCTTGTTATGGGGACACTGAAGGGTTGCATTGAAATGAGACGAACAAATACAGCAGGGGACATTGGTGTAGATATAGCCTAAGAGAAACTGCCTCAACAACATGCTACATTACCATTGACAACGTACTGTTTAAAAATAAAATTATGTTTCTATAAATGAAAAGCTATAATCTAGCAGCAACAATTCGAGAGATACCTTAGCACCAAGACCGAGGGGAGGGTGGGGGAAAAACAGGGGTGGGGGACAGGAAAGAAGGAACAGTTCAGTGTAACTGACATCATTGCGGTGTTTTCAAAACAATGCAGACTGGCACTGGTGTGTCCCTCTGGAGACAGGCCATCCTAGTCATTCCTCTTGGCAAGAGGTTTCCTTTTATTCCTGTGATCGTCCAGCAGTACTGTCATGGTGGTGCCCTAATAGTAGCAGAGCATGGCACAAACAGCAGTGGAGATTTTGTGCTTGTTTTGGCTGGTTGAATCTGAACGGTTCGGATTTAAAAAAAAAAAAGATCTCCACAAAAAGATTTATTATTTCAATTTAAAACCCCAGTTTTTCATTCTTCCGCCAGCCTATGCCTAGTTCACAGGAATAAGCGCAACATTCAGGCTTCCTTTACCAAACGGTAAGCCTTAGTCAAAGAGGGGATATGTGAATCTCTAAAGGACATTGCCATGTGATAACGGCCAAAGATAGATCTTGCACTGATATCCCCTGGTATAGCAGGTGGGTTTCCCCCCCCCCACTTATTAAGAAAACCAAACAAAGAGAAGACATAACCCATTTATGATTATAAAGAGAGAGTATAAATAACATAAAATTAGCATACATATATTTAAGCTCTGGAGTCTCCACCCTATTACAGGACTTGACTCGTTGGCTAACTAGCTTCCACAGCAGCCCGGGTTTTCAGTAAAGAGTTTAAATTTTTTTTCTTATCCCCTACGATATAAAAATATAAATGCAAAACAATAACCAATAAAACTCCCTGTCTTCTGTATTACGCTGTTTTCAACTGCACGTGCTATCGAATTGTCAGATATATGCCTTGTTAGTAGATTTTTTTTTCACAGAAGGAGCAGAACAATTTGCCTGACCTTAAAAATGCCCATGGGTGTGTAAGTCCAAGAAAGGGCCACAACAAGTTAAATGGATAGACAAAAAAAGTTAACCAGGCGGTCATCAGAAGGTGTGTAATAATCTGGGTGAAAATTGGGGACCGGAAAAGAAAGTCCAAGATGTACACACAGGGTTTAGAAATCCCTGTGATCATTTGTAGAGGGCTGAAATGACTCAACAGAGGACCAACTAACCAAGAAAAAATGGCAGAGAAAGAAGAGACAGACACACACAAAACATACACACAAACACACACACAAAGCGAAGTGAGTAGGATGACATCGGCCTGCCACGTCTAGCTTATAAAATTGACTCAGTTTGAAAACATAGACTATGGCCCCAGCACATATTTCTGAAGAATGAAATGTTGCCACCTACACAGCAGCTGCCATGGTTGAAGATGTCAGTAAATGTTAAGTGTTGTCTCATTCTTAAAAAAAAAAAATTCCTCTTAGCTTCCATCAGATAAGTTTAAATTTTCAGTGTGGGGTTTACGTACATACATACATATATATAATATATATTTCTTATAATATATCAAAGCTTAGAGTATTGATTTTTAAAAAAAGATTCAACAGCTTTCTAAACGAGAGGCATTCCTTGCTAAATATCAGGGTAAAACTCCGATCCGGGGTCCATGCTCTGTAGCACTGGCTTCTGATCCAGGGAGGACATCCTGCTCAGCATTTCGGCAGACAGTGCATAACTATTGCTAGATTTCTCCTCAAACCAACTATCCAGTGCCCGCTTGGCTTCGAAGTTGGCAATTGGCGGTCCGTTAACCGCAATTGTCAAAAGATCTGTGAGCTGCTCCATCGTAAGACGGGACCGATTGTTCTTGCGCACTCTCTGAAGGGCGTTGCGCCCCTTTTCACAGCAGGCTGTGGAGGTGGGGAGGACTTTGAGGATCTGGATTATCTTATTTAAAAGAGGAAACCTCTGCCTGTATTTACAAATGTGACTGATTAAATCCTTAAAACCATTTTTGGTATAATAATCCACCTTGAGTTCTCGCCACTCCATGAGCAAACTCCCTCGGGTGTCCATGCCCTCTCGGCTGACCTCTGTACAAAAGGACGGCACTGCTTCCAGATGGTCGAAGATCTGAACCATGTCTTCTCTGCCATAGCTCATGAGCTCCTCAGCACTTCTCGGCCAAGCTGCAAGGTCAAACACCTGGCATGCTTTCACAAATGCCCGGCTGCGGGGCTCAAACCTTTGAGCTAAAATCACTTGGGTCTTCTGGCATATTTTCTCTCGAATTGACTGGAATTTGGCTTCAGCCACCCGTAGGTTTTTCACAGCGACGCCGTTAAAGCTTTCACGGAAGTTCTCCTCAAATTCCTGCAGATATTCGCCAGGAGAATCGGCTAGCCTGCTGATCTCTTGGATGGCTTCCTCTATTTTGTCATCCACCTGTGACACAAGGAGGTATTCACCTTGGAAGACAAAGGCAAGGCGTGAAAGTACAGCAATGACGTCCAGCAAAAAGTATATCAGCTTACTCGACTGGTAGTCCATAAGGAACTGCAGGAGAGCCAAGGCAATGGCGGATGCATCTGCCCGTTGGGTTTGGCCGCTGACATCTTTGAGATGGGCCACCACTTCCAGGTAATCCTTTATCAGAGCATTGAGGACATTTTGCTCTCCAATGATCCACTTGACTGCCCTAATGTCTCCCAAGAACTCAGTCTCTTCACAGAGAGTAGCAGCAGTGACCCTCAGCTCACACATCAATCTGGGGGAGTAGCGGTAAAAGCTAAGCAACTGCTTCAAGTTGTTCTCTAGTTCCTCCAGGCATGGAAGCTCCTTTCCACTAATTGCATCCAATATTTCCAAATGTGGCTTGTGCACCATAAGGGGTAAGCAGAGCAACCAAGGCAGAGTCTTTCTGATTGTCATGTACATGTTGGCTCTAAGACTGGCAGTAATATTAGCACCATCTACTCCCAAGCCAACACTTGGCTTTTCATCCTGCAGCCTTATTCCCAGGGAGGAAAAAGCTCTATCTAAAGCTTGGATATAACTATCTGTTGTAGAAAAGCCCAGCTCTTGGAGAGAGAGGAATTCTGTGGCTGGAGGCCCATCGCTGCTGATATATTGTACATACACTGCTACGGTGTCAGCAAGTAAGTCATCGCTCTGCCCATCCAAAATGATGCTGAGGAAGGGAGATTGCCTGACCCGTTCAACGAGATCCTCTCTAAGAGCTCGCGCGATATGATGGATTAAGATCTGACAGTCTCCCTCGTTCATATACTGATCCACCACCTTGAGTTCACACTTTCTCAGTAGTTCGGCAAGAGGTCGAAACTCACAATAGGGCCGGCCTTCCATCGCTAAATGGTACGCGGTGTTGAAGAGCAGAGTCATGTTTCGGCACATCTCTTCCGTCTTCTCGGGGTGCATTCTGAGCCTATAGAGCTGCAGGCACTTCTTGTGGAGGTTGCTCTGGCTATGAAGTTTTATCGTGTGGATCTTAAATTGCTTGGAGCCAATGATGAAGGCTGAAGTCCGAGAGGATTGCACTGTGTACTGCCGGCAGACATGGCACCACATTTCGTTCAGTGTAGGGGAGTACCGCAGAAACCAAAACTTCTTCAGCCACTCTTGCTTGAAGCGCCGGATCCTCCTAGTGACCGCAGACATCTTGGAGGGCTCGTCGGTGGCTGTGATCATGTCGTTGGAGACCGATTCGTCTGCCGAGTCCACCTCCTGGTCGTCGTCTTCCATGATGGTGGGAACAGACATGATGCTTTCTGAAGCTGCAAAAATATTTGAGAAAATTTAAGGTATGCTTCTAAGAAGTCACAGGCACACTGAATAAAACAACGACTCCACATCCCGCCCATGGCCGCACACGGTATACCTGGTTGTCAGCAAAGCCGGACATTACATTGCTAAAGTAAAATTTGGCTGATGAACTTGTGAGATCCCTTCATTGCCAAATAATAACAATTTCTAGTCCAGCTTCCTGTATCTCACAGTGGCCCACCAGGTGCCTAAGGGAGTTCAGTAGACAACAAGATGCTTGCATCCTGTTGCCACTCCCTTGCACCTGGCATTCTGAAGTAGCCTACTAATAACGTAAGGTCGCCCAACCCTATAGCCCACAATGGACTTCTCCAGAAATCTGTCCAGTCCCCTTTTAAAGGCATCTAGGCTAGATGCCATCACCACCTCCTGTGGCAAGGAGTTCCATAGCTTAATTAAGTATTTAAGTAATTAAATATTAAGGAAAAGTATTTCCTTCTATCTGTTTTAACTCTCCCAACACAGTTAATTTGGTCAGCAAATTCCAGGGAGTTATTCTAATTATTTTCACCACGACAAAAGAATGAATGAGACAGCATGTTCTACAAGGAAATAAAAAGAAGCACACACTTGCATTGTCAGCATGGTCAGCAACAAATTCTTTCAAAGGTGAAGAAAGGAGAAAAGGACTGACTGCATATGTCACACTCATGCCATTAACCAGGCCATGTCTCTCTCCACATTGAAAGTCGGTTGTACTTTCTAGGAAAGACTCAGAACAACAGCATGCTATTCTTTCTCCTGGAAGGGAATGCATCAAGAATACAGCAAACAAACTTCGCTGCAACAGAATTATTATTATTTTTTATTGAAAGTGCATGGATTACAGTAAAAAGGAAATACGATATTTCATCATTACAGACACAATCCCAAGACTATTTGCTCGGAGGACTAAGTTCTGCTTCATAAAACTCAACCACGTGGTCTCCGCGATGCTTCTCAGAACACCCAAGGCTGGAACATGTTTAGACACGGACAGCAAAAAGACCTCTCCTTATACAGTGTGTGAGGAATACATTGACCGAGTGGGACTCACCTGTGGGGTATGAAAATGCTTGGTACTCGGGTACCTGAGGAGGTAGTAGAGGTGGCTCAGTTAACTTGCCAGATCTGAGCATACTGAGTTCGGCCTGCAACTCGCGAATCTTCTTCTTCAACCGGATGCAGTTTGGGCACAACGACGTTGTTGGGATCTCGAGGGCATCGTCCTGAGTGGACGCCAGAGACAGATCAGTGGGACTGTTCACTTTAAATGATAAGGGTTCGTCACCTTCGTCCTCCAGCAGACCAATTTCTTTGGGCATGGTGAAAGAGGAGACACGGGAGATCTGCCACTCGCCCTCATTTCTGCTTCTACTATGATTTGGAGAGCTGTGCCGAAGACCCGCTCCGCAACTTTCTGAGAGATCTTGAGCTTGGAATCTAGCGGATTTTCTAGTGGAAGGAGTAGAGTTTTTCATCAGTTTGTGCTCTTCCATCTTTGTTGACTCTAAAGAAGCTTCTAGGACATCTTTGAAGATGAGATCTATTTTCTTCTTCTTGGTTTGGGGTTGAGGCACCCCTTCTTCAAAGCTGCGCTTGTAGGGGCTCTTCCCTTGTTTTGATGTGGTGAGTTCAAGAGGATAGCTCACATCCTCTTGATTTTCCGTATTTCTATCTGGTCTTTCCCTTAGTAACTTTTTATCTCCTAGGAAGAAAAATCAGGAGTTGAGATTGTCAGTGGGAAGTGTGCAATATTAACCCCAAACAAAAACAAAAAGACAGACTTCGGCATTTTCACATGTTGCATTATCAATGCTTACTGAAACAAACGCTAAAATTCAGTAAGATTTTGTCTGAAACAAAACGCTATCTAGGTAGCCGTACAGTAGTAGGCCTTGAACACATCTAAGAAAAAGCGAGCTGGAGGCAACTGACTGAGGGCGCAATCCTAACCTGGAGCTAGGCCGGCGCAAGTCACTTGTGCCAACCCTGGAGTGTTGCAAATGCGCCATAAAGCATGTTTGTAACACTCTCGGAGTCAGGGAGGCCAGCACATGGACATGAACATGTGCCATCCTCTTTGACTCAGAGAGTGTTGCAAACATGCTTTATGGTGCATTTGCAACACTCCTGGGTTGGCACAAGTGACTTGTGCTGGCCTAACTCCAGGTTAGGATTGCGCCCTTAACAGAATAGGCAGCCAGCCTGAGTTGGGATGAGACTATAAAGTTGAGTCTCTTGACTTCTTGGAAGTGCAGTGATAACTTTGACTTGGTAAAAGGCATCAGTCAATGACACATGAAGTTTGAGATCAAGTTTTCCATGTGAAACCCCAAAAAACCTTTTCGGAGTGACTTAAGACATGATTGCACAAGGGATTTACTATCTCCTTTCCCCACACTGCTTATTACCATAACTAGAACCTGGTATACCGCATCCAAGCCTACTGCTGGTCCCAATGGCTCTCTAAGCATACGGCCACTCTCCAAAACACAGCAAAAAGCAGATACATTGGGCATATTAGCAAGTACTTATAACAAAGGGAAGAGCCAGATATCCTTACCTGGGAGTTCAAAAGATGATGGGTTTGGTTCAATTTTCATCTTTCTTCTATCTTGTAAATAAGTCCAAGCATCAAGACACAGGGTTGCTTCCCAGGCAACGTGCTGCTTTATGCCGATTTTTTTTTTCAGTTTTAAACATATTTATGCTTTCATAACAGCTATGGGGTAAGTGTGGAATTCCGAACGCTGGCACCATAGTCCTAAACAATTGCAACAATGTTATCTGCCTGCAATGCTGGAGTAAAATTGGTGTAAAACCAGTGTAATTCTGGGTTTGTGACACTGCACCGGCACGCCTACACACCTCGTCATAAGCTTCATCCTTGCAAGTCTTAGAAACAGGCAGTTTGAACACTGAAAATATGCAAGACTCCAATAATTAGGGTATGGCTCTAAATGAAGGACAGACTGTCTAGTTTAATGTTTTAGCATAATGGTCTTGGGTGACTTGTTTTCACAAATGTGTTCCTACTCCCATCTAAACATGGACTGTGCTGTGTGCATTATGTGATTCAATGCCATATGTAATTTGGGGCGCAATCCTAACCTGGAGTTAGGTTGGCACAATTAGGCCAGCAAAGTTTGGCCGGCACAAGAGCCATTGTAAAGCGTGTTTGGACCACTCTTTGAGTCAGGGCGGATGGCTCACATCTGTGTGCTGGCCTCTCTGATTCCGAGAGTGGTCCAGACATACTTTACGGTGTCCCTTATGCCGGCCAAACTTTGCTGGCCTAACTCCGGGTTAGGATTCTGCTCTTAGTTCTAGTTATCTACTGCCCCAAGGATCTTTGCTTTTGTATTAAACCCAGAGCAAGCTTCTACCAAATATGGGTTAAAAAAAAAAACAGCCTTGTACTGATTAATGGAATCACAAAAGCTGGGTCAAGGGCCACACTAAAATGTCTTGCAGTTGGGGATGGGATAGAGCAAGGCTTCAGCCCTTAACAGGGATCCTTGCCCTTTACCTATTGTTAGCAGAAGTTCAATCAATTGAGCAGCTTCCAACTACTTGGTATCTCTAGGCTTCAGTAGTGTAGGTGAGCTGGGGCTGGGGGGGGCATTGTCCCCCTCTCCATGGGTGGAGTGGCAATTTTCTGCCATCTCTGCTGGAGTGGGGGGGGGTGACACCTCCTACCTTTCAATGTGCTGCAAAAATGGGCCTTCCCACCTGCCGTACGGCTCCAAATGGGGCAGTTTCTGAGCCCTACGCTGTGCAAGTACAGGGGTGTGTGGTGTTTGCACAGGTGCGGGGGCATCATCGTGTCACCTGGCCCCAGGTTCCCACCCCCACCTATACTACTGTTTTGTTCCTTCTGAGTAACAAGTCCCTACAGTCAAAGCTAGGCACATCTACAAGCTTGCAGCTCAAAACCTGAGCAGGGTGAAGGGCCTTCATAATCTCAAATCCAACATTTTCTATGTGTCATGTTTCTTAGATAAGAGCCCAATCCTGAGCCTCACAGCGAGGGTGGTACAAGCGTACCGCTGGCACTGGCATCATAAAATTGCTATAAGGCACTCCTTGTGCCAGTGGTAAACTCTTACTGCCGGCACCTGGACAAAGCTGGTCCCCAATGCCCAGAGGTGGCAACATGATGTCAGTGGTGGTGAGTGCCCCAGTCGCCAGCGGGTACAGGTTCCAGGTGGGGTGGGGGGCATTCCTTGGCATGGGGAGGGGTGGGGCAAAGGGTGGGACTGGCAGCAACCTTTGCTGCTGGATCCCAATCCTCCGCCAGAGCACGGATCCCGACTACCAAAAATTGCCGGTGCAGAGGTGAGTAGACCCATCACCTACCCTGCGCACTTCTGCCGGGGGAAGGGGGTAGCCGTGGTAGCCACTTGACTACTGCTGCTCACACAGGTGGTTGGGCAGCTCAGGATTGGGTTGCCCATCTGTTGCCGCTACACCTAAAACCATTAAACCGTAACATTCTCCTGCTTTTGAAAATATTTTGAAATTTCAAGGTGCTTGGGTTGGATCTCTGTGGATGAAATGAATCTTGTTCTGAACTGTTTATTTCCACTACATAGTCATTGCCTTTATTATATGGTCCTTGCAATCTCCCACAACAGGGAGACTGAGCACAAGTCTGTCTTCCAGAAGCCCACATTTCAGATAGGGCCGTCTTTTACCAAGTCAAAGCATCAAGGCAGCAGCTGTAAATTTTTGATTGTGTTAACAATGAAAGAGCATTCCTTAGGACAGGCATGACACTGCATAGCTGATCAGATTCAATCAGTACCCCAGCGTAACTTTTCTAGGTCCAGCACAACTTGTAACATGCACTTCTCCTTCTCCTTGCATAAAAGGCTTTGTCTATTTTTTTAAAAATGCACTGAGAAAATTGATAGGTGTCTTTTAATGTCTTTAAACTTGTAATATGGGCTCACCCCGCAATAGCCACTATCCTTCCCTATGGGAACTTATAAATACAAAAAGTGAGGTTGTGGATCCTTTGATGTTAGCTGTGGCATTAGATGCTGATATTGTGTCCTGCTCATTGTTGCCCACAGTATGCTTGTGAACTGCTTATGTTGCATCAAGTATACCCCATCCACCCGCTACCCAAGAACCACTTTGTCAACTGGCACCCAGGACAGATATCAGACTGCTCTCTTCTTTTCCAACCTCTCTCCGGGGCAATATCCCTTTTGGAAGGTGCGGCACACCTGACAACAATCCACTGAGCCACCTCACAAAGCACCGTTCCCTTGTGGAAGCAATATTGGCTTGAGGGCTAGCCCAATACCTCCCTGGTACCTGAAGCAGTGTGCCCCCACACCGCCTCCATCGCCCCAGACGTGGTCTTGAGCATGCACACGCCACTCCCTATGAATGCAGAGGGAGGGCAGGCATGTGGGTGAAGGAGAAGGTGTGCCCCCCTCCCTCCTTCTCTTTACTAAACCAGGTGTGCAGCATGCAGCCTTCCCGGCCTGTACTGTTTCCATTCATACCAAATTGAAGCAGTGCAGAGCAGGAAGCCTTCATGCTACACTCCTGGCAAGTAAACGAAAGAGAAGGTGGGTGGACTCCAAAGAACGGATGAAAAGAACTGTACACAATCCTCCAAAAGAAGCCACATCATAGATTTATACAAGGGCACTGTGATACTGGCTGGTTTTTATTTTATTTTATTATGATTATTCTGCATGTTTAATTTGTACATTATTTTCTATCCCCTTTCTAATAAACCCTAAGATTGAATTTGCCTTTTTCACCCATCACCGACTCCATGTTTTCATTGAAGATGTCTTTCCCAGTTAGTCACAACCAAGTGCCTCAATGTACACATTGCATCAGTTTTCACTTAATTATATGGCGCTTAATTAGCCATGTTTTTGCTCAATCACCCAGTTTAGAGAGGTATTTCTTAGACTCTCAGCAGCCTGTTTGCATTTTTCCCCATCCAAAATACATTTGTGCAGCCGTTGTCAAACTATAGGTTTGTGGCCCCCCCCTGTAGGTCATGATGTAATTTTGGGGTTTTGCAAAACTGACCAGGTAGATTAGACTATGTGCATCAAGGGTTAAACAACTTGCTACTCAGGCTGCCCAATCACTATTATAGCCACAGGCACTTGAGAGGCTAGTAAAATGAAACTTCTTTTAGGTGGGTCCTGGTGCTAGATAGTTTGAGAAGCACTGATATAGGGTGCAATCCTAACATGGAGTTAAGCAGGCACAGTTAGGCCAGCTAAGTTGGCTGGCACAAGGGCCACCATAAAGTGTGTTTGGACCACTCTCAGAGTCAGGGAGGATGATGCACATCCATGTGCTAGTCTCTCACCAAACCAACTTTACGGTGTTCCTTGTGCCAGCCAAACGTTGCTGGCCTAACTGTGCTGGCCTAACCCCAGGTTAGGATTGTGCCCTTAGTGTAATCTGTAGAGGTGGTAACTTTGCTGCTAACACCTAGCTTCAGCAAAATTAAGAAGAATTATGATATTGTTCCCACCTTGGGGGATTCAACGTCTATCTACGCCAAGATCTATTGCTTTACATTATTCTTCAGCTTCTTATTGTTTATGAGTTACTGATCCATAAGGGAACCTGTCTTCTTATTCTGTGAGCACAATCCTAAACTGGAGTTAGACCAGCATAAACTAAGCCAGCAAAGTTTGGCCAGCAAAAGGGCCACCATAAAGCGCCTTTGGACCACTCTCAGTCAGGGAGGATGGTGCACTGACTCCGAGAGAGGTCCAAACATACTTTATGGTGTCTCTTGTGCTGGCCAAACTTTGCTGGCTTAGCTGTGACTGTTTATCCAGGAGTCTTTAATGCAGGCAATTTTCAAAGGGTTTTTTGGGATGTCTAACTTTCTGACACCTCCTGGATCACCCCATGCGCAAACTTGTTGACGCTCGCAAAGAACTTGAAAAGATTAGTGAGGTGGGAGGACTTCAGTTTACAGAAACAATTTTGATTCTTTTTCATTCTCAATATGCTTAATAATTCTATCTCTAAAAAAATTCTGATTTAGTTGCATTATTTTGGCTCCTTTTTAGTCCTTTAGTGCAGAGGTCAATTTCAGTGATGGTGCATTCTGGAGAACAGCATTTTTACATTTGAAAATCCCTGGAGGCATGCCATCTGAACCTGGTTCACTGTTTATTAGTTAAAGCTCCATTTCTTGTGATTCCTGAATCAAAACAACTAGGCTTACATTAGCTGGATGAATGCTGAAATTCCCACAAACCCATAAACTTTGGCCCAATATCAATGCTTGTACTTGCACATTATGAATGTCATACTGCAGAATACGCAACTTAGCTCACTTCTTACTTAGCTCAGCTTCAACAATTTCTGGGCTATTTAAGCCTGGATAGCAGAATATGAAAAAGAGTCATGTCATGTGCTTGGCCAGGGTTTATTGCTGTGCTTTGTGTAGAATTGACAGAAAGAAAATGCAAGGGTAATTCTGTATGAGTTCTTTCTTTTTTCTTTTTTACAATAAAGAACATTTTAGCTAGACACAAAGGACACTCGGTTTCCCACAAACAGCACCCCCTGGTGCACTCTCATACCACTGCACGTGGTATGCAAAAAACTATGGCTTTTGCCCAAATGGACCAATCCAATGGATAGCAGGTATATTGTGCAGCACTACACTGTACCTTATATTCAGGTTTGCTTCCCAATTGAGCAGCTATGCTCCCAAATGGATATGCCCCGTAAGTAATGAAAAGCTGCCTTATTTACAGCCTAATCATAAACTGTGCAGCTCAGGAAGTAGCCAGAGGTCTCCTTTAAGTAAGGGGATATACTTCACCTTATCCCAAGTAAAGCTCCATTTACCCCACGGTGCTTCTCAGATCCGTGCCAGCTATTTAGCTGGCATAAATCGGGGCAGCCCTGTGTAGGGCTGCCCAGCCAGGGAAGGGGGTTACGTTGTGCTATATGCTGCCACTGACCTTCCCCTTCTCTGCCCTCCCTCACTCAGAAATGGCTCCTCCCCACTTCCAAAATGCCCTCCTGCCACTGTCTCCCAGTCCCTGTGTCACCCAGAGCAATTTTACCTGTGCCGACCAGCACAGGGATGGGAGGCAGTGCCGGCAGACTGGCACGGGCATACATGCTGGCCCAACTGGCATACGTTACATGCCTTATGTTTGCGGCACTCTGAGCTGGCACAGGGATGGCTGCATCCACTCAATGCAGCATTCAAATTGCACCGTTGAACTCATAACATTGATCTACGTAGTTCAGTACTGATGGGCAAAAGCTCTTCAAGATATCAGGCAGGGGAATTCCCCAACACTACCCTACAAGATCTTTTAATTGGAGATGTCAGGAAATGAACCTGGGGCCTTAAGAATGCAGTGCATGTGCTCCTACTGGTGAGCTATGACTTCTTCCAAGGCAATAATTATACGTGTTGGTGGACCGAACTGCGTAGCTGTTTATATCATCGTTTTAGTTTTGGCTTTGCTGTCTTTCATTACGGTATCACAGAACCACATATGACTAACAACCTGACGAAAACGGCTTTGAGGGAGCAGAGACAAAGATTAGCAAGAGACGGTAGGCTATCTGCTTGAGGTCAGGGTACAGGAAGGAAGACAGAAAAAGGTGAGGCAGCTCAGTCTAGGAATGGGAACTAAAGCTGACAGTCCTTGCACACAAAACCCCACCCTTGACTGTTTTCAAGGTTTCTTTGATTCAGCGGCCTAGTTTTTTTTTTGGGGGGGGGAATTAAGCTTTTTGTCGGTTGCTATTCTTAAATAATTAGCAGCTAGAAATCCTTGCCAATGAACTGCAAATTATCCAGAGAGCTATTAGCAGATTCTAAATCACCCCACCCACCCACACTGTGTTTGTGTGGGGATGTGGGTGTTCACCTCCACCCCCCGCCACACAAATGCACAAACACTGATATTTGATAAATTTGTTTCAAACGGATTTGCAGTCTTGTTTTTATAATGTAAGCTTTTTATTTATTAATTTTCTGCGTTAAAACCGTTTATAGTGCTATATTAAAACGCTTAATAAGGTGCCCACAGCTGCAACAAGGAAGGAACCTTGTCTGGCTGACGAGCATGTTAAACACCTCAGGAGTGAGGTAATAAATCGACGCCTGAGAGGGGAGGGCGGGAAAGCACTCACCTCTCATGAGGTTCCTGTGGATGGTCTCCTGAGACATGCTGTGCAATCGCTTCATGTAATCCCCGCTGTACCAGACCCTCAGCTTCTCCCCCGGCTGGATGTCTCGACAGGTCCGAAAGTAAATCCTCTCACTGTGTTGGAACGCCATCAGGTTCTGTTCCCGCTCCTCTCTGGATATGGCCACATACCTGAAGGGGAAGAACAAGGCAGGTTTTGACTCACAAACAGGCGGAAGATACTGTGTATTCAACACATCGTAGCCACAGGCACACCAGGGATGACCTTCAGAAGAGGTGCTGGATGGCATGAATAATGATATACAAACTGATAGAGGCATAAGAAACACACACACACACACACACACACACACCCTAAGGAATATTCAATTGATTCTTGAGGCTGATATGCCTGTTGTTTCTGCTGGTTAAGAGACACTGTAGCAGTGCTTCACCACCACCAAGAGTACTCGAGTAATGACTTGACAAACAATTGCCTCATACGCCATGACTGGCCCCTTGGAACACACTGCTTCTCTTTCCAACTCAGGGGTCATTCTCGCTCCTTAGCCCAAGGGCTGCTTCTCCAAAATGGCTGCTACGTGGAATGGCTGCCAAGAAGAAGCCTCCATGCTACTGTTGTACAGTGAGAAGCATTTTCCAGCCCCACTGAAAATATTGCAATATTTCTATTTCTTTGCATCACCCAATGGAGACAACCAAAAGGGAAGGGTAGCTATGGAAAGCAGCAATTGGTTTCTAGATCAGTGGTTCTCAAACGTTTTAGACTAGGTCCCACTTGTGAGAACGGCTGTCATGTCGGGACCCACCAGAAGTGATGCTATAGCCGGAACTGACATCGTCAAGCAAGACGTGCCGTCATTGTGACATAATAAAATGACACTCCTGAAACGAAAGTTGGCATTCCTGGGCTGCAGCAATTGCAAAATCATGAAACATCCCTGACAGAAAGCAAGATGACAAAATGTTATGTAAAAGCACTGAACTAAGAACAAAACTAAGAACAAAAGCCCTCACTTGAAAATTCAAACTGTTAGCACTCACAAAAGGAATAAAGCAAGAGTAAGGTCTGCAACTTCCAAGATGGCTGCACCCAGCTTTCTGCGACCCACCAGACATTGGGTCGCAAAATCATCCAACACCCCCCAATGAAAATGCTGCTAAACTTCATCCACTAAACCTCATCAGTCCCTCAGAATCCCTTGTCTTCACCAAACCATGTTACAGCAGAAGCAGGATGGCATTGGTAGTTCTTACCTAAAGTTGCTTGGTGAGATGGTGAGAGATAGTGGTTTGCCTAAGGCAATCTATGGAATTTCTAGCAGAAGCAAGATCTGAATCAGGTTCATGGCTAGTTACTTAGTTGC
The DNA here is from genome assembly GCA_029204185.1 of Lerista edwardsae. Classification (NCBI taxonomy): domain Eukaryota; kingdom Metazoa; phylum Chordata; class Lepidosauria; order Squamata; family Scincidae; genus Lerista; species Lerista edwardsae. The sequence goes on along the minus strand of JAJKFI010000007.1, from coordinate 11,938,486 downwards.
TGAACATTAATCAGGTTCATGCCCTGGTTCACGGCTAGTTGCTTAGCCACCCTGCTAAACTAGCTAATCATACAACTACTTGGTATACACATTTTCATAATTTGTATGCTTAGCAGTAAAACCGCCAGGGTATTTTGGGGATTTGTATGGGAGCCTCGTTTCAGATCTAATTGAAATTAATTACCTCTGTGCAGCCACAGTGCTTAGTGGCTTGCACCATCCTTTAAAGCTGGCAAATGTTTGACTAATGGGGCACAGGGTCATGCCGAGTTATTTCTTCTTGAGGGAGAAGACTCCTGGGAGCTCTCGTTTCAACAGTCACAATACGTCGCATACTTAATGTTTGCATGGTGCTTTCTGAGTGGGCGAAGTACTCCACGTGCATTTTTGCGACCGAATCCCCAAAACGATCCTGCAAAGCCAACCAGCTCAGCACCTTAAATGAAGCTGAGAGGGAGCAGCTTGCCTAAGGCCACCTAAGGTGAGTTCATGGCAGAGGTGAAAATGAAACCAGGGAACCTGCAGTCCGATCCTGAGCTGTCTGGGTCCCGTAGGAGCAGCAGTATCACAATGGCTACTGCTGCATCGTATGGGATCTGCGGCAGCCTACTCAGGGGATGTTCATCTTATTCCCCTAGGGAAAGCCTGGCCCCTGCAATGGGGCTACTTGTGTCTCTGCTGGCTATTGAGCCGGCAGAGACTGTAACAGCCTGTCGGGTTGCCCAGCCTGAAACAGGATGTTTGATCTGACGGTGGAAGCCACTGCCTGCTCCGCTCCACTCCTCCCCTCCCCTTGCCCAATTCCACTCTCTCCCTGCCTCCCCATGTCCAACCAGGCCTTACCGCAGGCTGGCACTGCTGGAGCACTGTCCACCCAACTGGCACAGTCCCAGAGCAGCCAATGAGAGTGCCATAAGTGTGCTTTAAGGTACATTTGTGACACCCAGAGCTGGCAGTACAAATGTGCCGCCACCAAGGCCTATAGGATTGGGCCCTCATTCTCCTACCTTCCAGGTGTTGATTAGAATCCAGCACAGTTAATTTAGCATCGTCAAATGGATACAAACACTTTAGAATGGCACACAAGCTAGCTCAGCTAATTTTGGCAATTAGGTTTAGTTATCCACTGTTCAGCTGGTAATTGGCTTATCATACACATGCACCTTTGTGCTAGTAGTTCCTTGCACATTTTGAAGGAGATAAGGTGATACAAACGCTACTAAAGATGGAAACAGCAGAACTAGGTCCCAAATTGGACACTCACAAATTCAGAAAGATACCTGAGCCCTATCGGATGAACCAAGAATTGAGTAACCTTTCTTTAATAAAGCTTCTCATCAACCTGATTGTCAGGCCAGAGCATGGCAATGAACAGATGTTGTCATTTTGGCTAAATCCTGGGAATCGGTGGCTTACTGAATATGCCTTGGATGGCTGGAGATGCCCTGCCTAGGTTTACTTTTCTGGATGTTGCTGCATTTTTAGAATCTATTAAACATTGATTCTAAACAATGAACTAGTCAATAAATGCTCACATCTGAATGAACAGTGGCCAGCACTTGAGTTGTTTAGAAGAGATGGTTACGTACCTGCAATAACTGTTTGCTTGTCTATGTATTTGTGTGTGTGTGTGTGTGTGTGTGTGTGTGTGTGTGTGTGTGTGTGTGTGTGTTGTACTGAACAAACTACCCATAATAGTAAAGAAAGATTCAGAAGAGTCATAAGACACTACATAAAAGGGTGTGAGGAATTCCAGTGAACAGGTATTTATCCTTCTGCGCATACTTCAACGGAAAGATTTCAACAATACGTTTGTGAGGGGCATACTTATCAATTGTCCCCATTATATGATATAGTACTAGCGATATTTACAGGTATGCCTACAGGGAAAAAAATGGTAGTTTTGAGTTGCATTTGTGTTAAAATATGCAGATCCATGGTACAGTGTTTGCTTTAAAAAATCATTTTTTAGGAACATGAAAACACAACATGTACTTTCACATTATAAAACATTTCAAATTTCATATTCTTCCTTGTTCAGTGTTGAGAAGCTTGAAGTCCTTACATTGGCAATAACCTAGCACTGATTATTAGAACCCCAAACCCAGTGGTGTCATTCAAATGATTTAGGAACAGGAACTCACTTTTGATTGGCCCTTGTCAGGAACCCAGAACCAGCCAAGGAGCCCGTTAGGATCCGGAACGCCCATTCTGGTCCGTTCCCCCTGAATAACATCACTGCCCAAACCCAAGCAAGGGTTCATGGGCCTAAGTCACAAGTTCAGAAGTACTGCATGTTCTGAATCTAGTCAAAAGCATGTCTGAAACAAAGGCACCCAGAAAACTGGGGAGGGGAAAACCAAAGGCAGAACAAGACTCTGACCATCCCCAGTGGAAACTTTACACCTCCACAATGGATCAACCCACCCAGCATCCAAAGTCTTTTAGTCCCTTGTCAGCCAAGAAGTCAGAAGGCGAGGTTCTGAGTAGTGCTGAGAGTCAATAGCTCCAAGTTTGACTGATGCTCCTGTAACAGTCACAATACATAACGGCATATTACACTAAACATGCTATTTAGCTCCAGTATGGGAATGACATGACTTTAGGAATAAATGTAAAATAGCACAAGGAATTTAACTCTTTCTTGCAGTCCCATGCAGGCTTCCATCCTGGGGGCTAATAGCTGCTAAGAGTTCTGAGTAGTTTTGAGAGTCCTAAGAACATAAGAAGAGCCCCACTGGATCAGGCTAAAGGCCTATCTAGTCCTGCTTCCTGTATCTCACAGTGGCCTACCAGATGCCTCAGGAAGCACACAAGACAACAAGATGCCTGCATCTCGTTGCTACTCCCCTGCATTTGACATTCTGAGGTAGCTTGCTTCTAAAGTATGGAGGTTGCACCACCCATCATAGCCTGTAGCCTGTGGTGGAATTTTCCTCCAGATATCTATCTAGTCCCCTTTTAAAGGCACATAGGCCAGACACCATTACCACCTCCTTTAGCAAGGAGTTCCACAGATTACCCACTGGATAAACACGTATTTCCTTTTATCTGTTATCACTCTCCCAGCACTCAATTGTAGTGGATGTTCCCTGGTTCTGATATTCTGAAACAGAGAAACAGGGAAAGGAACCTCCCTCTAGCCACTTTATCCATCCCATGCACAGAGGCGTTTCTACAGGGATGGCAAAGCTCTAAGTGTTGCAAGAAGCCTTACCTTGTCATGTAAATCCCTTCTCTCCCTTGCTGCTGTAGCCAGTAAGCAATGCCAAGATGTTGCTGTTCCCTGTGAGGATTGGCTAAAACGGTGGAGGAGAGGAGTGATTTCTACTGCAAGGTAAGGCTTCTTGCAAAACTTAGAGCTTTGCCATCCCTGTAGAAACGCCACTGCCCATGCAGAATTTTAAATGTTCCCGCTCAGGCGCCTTTTTTCTAGACTGAAGAGCCCCAAATGATGTATAGTAGCCTTTCCTCATATGGGAGGTGCCCCAGCCCAGTAATCATTGTGGTTGCCCTCTTTTGCACTCAATAGCTCCAAGTTTGACTGATGCTCCTGTAACAGTCACATTACATAATGGGATATTACATTAAACATGCTATTAAGCTCCAGTATGGGAATGACATGATTTTAGGAATAAATGTAAAATAGCACAAGGGCCCAATCAGGACTAGAACCTTGGCCTAGGAAAAGAGGGAGGAATTTCACTCTTTCCTGCAGTGCCAGTGCAGGCTTCCATCCTGGGGGCTAGCAGCAGCTAAGATGTTACTCACAGCCTGATCCTCTTGGGCTCCTTCACTGCCAGAACCAGTGTAGTGTTCCAGAAGTGATCCTGCCAATCGTAAAAATCGCTCTGGCAGCACGCAAAGCAGGCAGAGAAGCTGCAGACGTGCTGGAGGACACAGAAGCATCTGCCGATATGGTGAGTCAACAGCGGGGGGTGGAGCGGAGCCGGGGAGAGCAGAACAAGAGGAGGGCAAGAGGTGTGTTGGGAAGTTGGGGTGGCAGATGGTACGCGCAGCTTGTGCCAGATGCTATGCCCTTCCTCACCTGCCATGCCCCCATTCTCTCCTTGGGTTTGCACCAGCTAAAGAGTTGGTACAGGTCCAAGGAGACCAATCAGAGAGTGGGCAGCTTTAGGAGAGGTAAGGAACATATTTTCCCTTAGCTCTCCCACGCCTCCTAATGCCCCCCCCCCCTTTTGCAGGATACAGAACAAGCCTTTTTGACACGGCTGCATCGGGAGGGGGGGAAAGGATAGGATTGGGCTGTTGATCATTTGAATATCTGTATCCCATATTTCCTAAAATGTGTTCCAGTTATAATAAAAACATATAGTCAAAATATCAATAGGAATAAAAACTGCTTACTGCCCAGCAGGAGTGAACCATTTTGTTTAGCTTTTGACAGCAACCAATTATTTACACCAGTGGTATATTCAAACTTTTTAGACCAGGACCCACTATTTAGAATGGCACTCATGTCGGGACCCACCGGAAGTGATGTTATTAATCTAGAAGTGATGTCATGGCAGGAAGTGACATCATCAAGCAGGAAGGGCTGTCATTGTAACATAATAAAATCCGGAAGCTAGTGGAGGACAGGGAGGCCTGGCATGCTGTGGTCCATGGGGTCGCGAAGAGTCGGACACGACTTAGCGACTGAACAACAACAACAAAATGACACCCCTGAAATGCAAATTGGCAGTCTTAGACTGCAGCAATTGTGCAACCATGAAACATCCCTGACAGAAAGCAAGATTAGGGCAAAATATGTAAAAGCACTGAACTAAAAACAAAATTAAAAAAACTAGCTTGAAAATTCAAAACGTTAACACTCACAAAAGGAATATAACAAGAGTAAGGTTCGCAGTTCCCAAAATGGCTGCTCCCACCTTTCCGTGACCCAGCTGACATCAGGTTGCGACCTACCAAGTGGGTCCCGACCCACAGTTTGAATAATACTGCAGTAAGTTACTGCAGCCAATAAGAACCTCTGGAGAAAACAGTATGCTAATGAGATTCAAGGCCCACCATGAGAACAAAGAACTGCAGTTCAAATCTTTCCCATAGTTGTACCACCTTTTCCAGATGGGAAGGAGGTATAAAACTGGCTTGCTGAGGCAGACAACCAGTTAGGAGAAATAAATTTCAACCAAGAAATCTAGGAAAACAGATCTGACTGTTGTGTTCTGTGTCAAGCGAATGCTACTTGCAAGTACAATGGACAATAGAGATATACACAGACAATGGAGATATATGAATGTTGCAATTGTTCTGTGATAGGGAACAAAATCTTGCAAACACAACTTCAAACACTCATGGAAAAGGAAAGACAATGACCCAACAAAGAGTTTAAGTTATATATACTGTGTATATATTTATTGTTAACAAAAAAGTCAAAAGATAATTTTGCATCGTATACAAGAATAATGTACATGTGTAAGCACAGTGTTATGATCAACAGGGGCACGTAAAACATGCCAAGTTTAAACAACATGTACAAGGAAGCATCCCTTGTGGGACAATACAGAGAAAGCACTGAAAGCAGAATACTGAGTCCTAGCTGCCAATCAATTCTCCGCATCCAAAATAAATCATGGAATATACCTTCATATGTGCATATCAATCAACGCTGTGTATACACCAACGTCCCACATTTTTCAAGTTTAGATTTCAGCTTATTAGCCTGCTCTAAAGGAAAACCACTCAGATCTTCCATCTGGATGTTACTAAAACATTGGAGAGCATTTATCCAAGTTTGGAATACCCAGAGACACTGAGCCTTTAGATCTCTCAGAAAATGTGAGTGGCACTTGAGAATTTTAGTTGCTTTGTTTGTGGGGCTCAGACCCACAATTCTTCAAGGCTGCTTCTGCAGTTGCACCACCATTGCTAAACAGAAAACTTTGAAACAGGAAAGCTGAGCAACCTTAGCCATCCTAAAGGCCTGCAAGCACACACAAAGGACACTTCATTATCAGGAGTAAGTAAAAAATGCCATTCTCATTTATTTAACGTAAATAGCACCATAAAATATACAGGGTACTTTACAGAGTTAACATAAGCAAAAGGTAGAGATCCCTGCCCTAAGGAGCTTACAATCTGAATTACTTTGCATGGAACAAGATCTACTGACTTGATCAGAGTTTCATATGTTAATCTTATCATGCTCGCTAAATGTGGTTTCACTGCAGCAGTGCCTTTAGGGATCTGTTGCAACTGACTACTGTACAATGCAGTGCTCTACAGAGGCACGGAAACAGGTGCAAGAATGAAAAAGGTTGCAATGCACATGCAGTTTAAGTATATGCAGCATAAGCAGATGTGATGCTAATACTGAAACATCTGATCTCAAAAACATAGCTAGGCCTTAACAGACCTGGTGAAGCTACAATTTAGATCTAGTAAAAGTCTCATGTCTATAAATCAAGCAGTACGTTTATGTTTTCATTTGCCCTTGAAGGAGTAAATTGGCATACGAAAACCAACACTAGCAAATCTTTTAGCGACAACGTGAAGGTTAGATGGCAGCATCTTATTTCCTATAGCCCCTCATATAAATAAAACAGCAATTCTGCTGAAGCCAAGAGGACTACACTGGTGTTGCAGCCAGCATTTGAGCATGCTCCAATTATTTCTGCAAAATCCAAATTTTCCCTCCAAGGTCATAAAAGCTCATTTTGAAAAAAATAATGCTTGCAGACAAAGTATGACACTAGTCATATTCTCAAGTATTGCAAACACAGATATACAACGAAGAAAGCCAGTAGACTGATCGACAGAACACTTTCCCAAATCATGCCACTTGTAGAGTAAATGCTACTGATTTCAGGGCAACTTTCAAGTAACTGCACTTCTAAATCTCACTTTGACTTTCACCACATCCCCACCTCCGAAGAGGCTAAGTGGCTAACACCTGGGTTTTTCCACTTGAATTTCAGAGAAAACAAAGTAGGTTAGGAAATGAAGTCTGTTGGTGATTGTTTGCAGACTTTGGAAGGGAACATTTCTTCCTCTTCTTTTGAAAAAAAGTTCTTCCTGTATCATTGTGCTCCCCTTTCCCAGCATTTACCCATCTTGACATCCACAACCAAAGCTTAATGCCTCATAACTAAAGCTAAGAAAATAGGCAATTTACGTGAGCCTTTTATACCTGTGACAGTGCTTCAGTTCTCTTAGATCCTCATCTACACAATATGGGTTGCAGAACAGTAGGGGTGGCAAAAGGGAAATATTTACATGAATTGTTTCAAGTGCAATTACATAAATAACATTTCCTGAGCAAAAAAGGTCAAGGAAACAAATCTAAATGTACCTTGACTTCATAGAGCAGGCTCGAATAATGCAACTACTTTTATTTAGGTTTCATAGCTTCCAATACATGTGGGGATGCTACGCTTCCAAGTGCACAGAGCAACAACAGCTACTGAGTTGCCATAATTTATTTTACTCATAACAGGGAAATCCCACGGGCTCCCCCAGTAATCACGTTTAGGAATATGTGCCGCTCTTTTTCAACATCAGCTGCTCTTTTCTGTTTCACACAAAGGAAGCTCAGGGCGCAATCCTAACCTGGAGTTAGGCTGGCACAGGTAGACCGGTGAAGTTTGGCCGGCACAAGGGCCACCATAAAGTGGTTTGGGCCACTCTTGGAGTCAGGGATGATGGCGCGCGTCTGTGTGCTGGCCCCTCTGGCTCCGAGAGTGGTCCAAACATACTTTACGGTGGCCCTTGTGCTGGCCAAACTTCGCTGGCCTAACTGTGCCAGCCCAACTCCAGGTTAGGATTGTGCACTAAAAGCAATACTTCCTCTTCCGCGATCTAGTAGCTCGAGCAAGTGGCGTTTGCTTGGGATGGCTTTGGTTAATCTCCGTCTTAGGTTCAAAGGATGCCTTTACAGCGGCTGTCTGCTGGTTAATCCCGTGGCTGGCATTAGAGACCTGACTCTTACTCAGAGACTGGAGCTCATCCTTGATTTTCGTCAGTGTCTGACACATCTGGCTGACTTGTCCAGACAGGTCAGACATCCTCTGGCTAATCGTGTGCATGTTATTGGCCATGTCTCTGTGGATTGTCACCAGCTCCTTACAGAACTGCCTGAATAGCTCTGTCTGCTGGATGTGGGAGTCAAAAAGCTGGTGGTCCAAGCCAGAGCCCGGTGAGTTTCGGGCACGTGGCCGAGGAGGGGCCCTGCAGGAAGACGGGGGACACAGGTTCGGGTGTTTCATTTCCCGACTTTGGCTAATAATATCTGAATAAACTGAAGAGTGGACAAAAGATGGCATGGGGAGATGGTCAGCTTCTTCTGGCTCCCGTTGTAGCGATGAAAAGCGATGTTTCTGCGAAGGGCCGGGCACCTCCTCACCTTCATCAGCTTGAAACAGAAAAAGAAAGACCAGATTATTTGCGGGAAAACTGGGTGGTGTTTTTTTTAAGTCTTTACTTTAATTCAAGAACAGCCAATCTTGTTGGGAATTTGGATAGTTTTTCTAGTGTCGTGAGACCCAGGGGGCCACATTTGGACGACTTCAGAATTTTATCCGGCCTGCAGCAACTTGTCTTTTTTGCATTTGCATTTGCTAATGTTTGACATTTTTACTCATTATATATAATTTCTCTGTTGAAGCACAGCATTGTTTCTTTGCAATTGGCACATTTCTCTGTTGCTCTGAATCAAATCATTCAGACTACAAAAAAAAAAATCCAACTTCTTCAATCATAAAAGTGTTTTCAGCCTGCAAAAATGCATAAGATATACAATGTGGCTCTCGTACTGAAAAGTTTGGAGGCCCTTGCTTTGAACATATTATAATGTCCGTTTAAGAAACAGAGAAGACCAGTTAACCATGAGAGAGCAAACCTGGCAGAGGAGATTATAAAAACCTGAGCAAAACCTGAGCACCCAGTGAAATTGTGCCACATTATGAGACAGTGGCGTACCTAGGGGTGGTCGAGGGAGGCAGCAAATGTCTTTGGGCGCCACCCAGCAGGGGGCAGCATCACAATCCCTGCCGCCGCCACCACTAGTTGGCCTCTTCTCTGCATATTGGAGGAAGCAGGCGCCACTTCTTGAAGCAAGAAAAAACTCCCAAGTTCAAGTGGCGCCTGCCCCCTCCAATATGTGGAGGAATCTTGCATTGCTGCAAGGTTGCAGTGGGCCTCCTCTCCTTCCCCCCCCCCCCTTTTAAAGGGGGAAAGAAAAGAGGAGGCAGCCCCAGAACAGGCAGGATGGCAGACTGGAGGTGTGCCCCCAGGCACACACCCCCAGGAATGCCACTGTTATGAGAAGCAAGGGCACAAAAAAGGTGCCCCAGCATTTAAAGTATCCTAGAGATGTGTCCCCTGTGTGCTTTATATCCAAATGCTATAATGGACTGGCAGATATTAACTACAGCTATTCTTTTTTCTGGATGCTTGACTCCTGTAAGTATTCAAAGCAAGATGGTAAGCAACAAGCTAAATGCACCCTGTACCACTCCTCTGGTGCAACTCCTCTCTTTTCTGGGCCAGGCTGGACGACTGGAATATTCTGAGTGCAACCAGCCTCCTCAGATATGCTACATACTGAGCATGTGCCTAGTAATGAGGAACAGAAAGGGGGTTCCCAGACTCTCCACAGGTAAATGCAAGCACGCTTGTATTGGTCTAAGTGACAGATTTGAGAATTATTTATTTAAAACATAGTTTTACCAAATGGAATAAAAGCAATTATAATGGTTATTGAAATAAAAGCAATTATAATGGTTATTGAACTACAGGTGCGCCCAGGTATCCACTGATTCAGTATCCAGTTTTCCACAAATACCATGGATGCTGGGACTCCTATTAAAAAGATAGGGGGACGTTAAGCATCTTTTTTTACATTGTTGCAGCAAAACCACTATGTTCCCCTATTTTTAAAAAGGCATCCCCAGAATCCACTGTTTCAGGGATCCATTGGGGGGTGGTGGTTTGAATGGAACCCTAGCGGATACTGGGCTATGCCAGTAGTTAGCAAGCACCAAAAGTAGTTTAAATTTCTGCCCATCATTGCGTAATGGTACTGGAGCTACTTGTTAAATTTTTACTGCAAGGTTTGCTTAGTCTCAATTATATGACTGAGTACGTTGGTTCCAAAATCACAAGGCATCAGGCTAACAGGCAATGACTGTTTGGGATGTAAAATATAAAACAACATAATGGCATCCTCCTACGGGTACACAAAAATTCAACAGTTCATCTCTTATATTTTCAAACCCCAAGTTGAGCAAACAATCACAATCCTAACCTGAAGTTAGGCCGGCACCGTTAGGCTGGCACAAGGGCCTCTGTAAGGCTCATTTAGACCACTCTCAGAGTCAGGGAGGATGGCGCTTGTCTGTGTGCTGGCCTGTCTGACTCAGAGAGTGGTCCAAACATACTTTATGGTGTCCACTGTGGCAGCAAAACTTTGCTGGCCTATAGGTTAGGATTGTGCCCTCAGTGCATGCGGTTACAGTTGTGGGGAACTGCCTCTCTCTGGAAGGATACCTGCATCCTTAACCAGCACTTCTATGGAACCGGGGAACCCAAGGCAAGCCACAGCTCAGGGGCAGAGCACATGCGTTATACATGGGGTTGCCTCTGATGACTACTCAGAAGCGGAAACTGGTTCAAAAGATAGTGGCAAGGTGGATGACTGGGACTAGGGCCAGCGGATCATCCTTAGTTCTGAATCAGGTTCTTTGGCATGACAGCACTTCCTTTCTGAGCACAACTGGAAGTCGAATATTTACAGTCCTAAACAGCTTGAAACCAGAACCCCTTAAAGGACCATCTTCTCCCACATGAACCTTCCCAAGTTCATTTTCAGGTAACTTCCTACAGGCTCCCAGGCCATCAGAAGTGAGGCAGATGGTGAAAAAGGATGGAGCTATTTGGGTCATGGTGTCCCACTCCTGCAGCAGGAAGGAGGCTGGTGCAGAGTTTGCTTGTCAGCATCAGGTGAAAACTATTTTCTGTAAACAATTGGTCTTCCATCTCTTTTCATCTTAACTGGGTTATAAATGGTAGTGTTTTATCTGCTCTCTCCCATGGTTTTTTTTTTTTTTTTTTTGTATATGAGAGATGTCCTATTGTATTTTTTTTAATTTTTTAAAAAAATTTTTTAATAGACTGCCTTGGAAGCCTTGCTGATAGAAGAGCAGTGCATTAAGTACTTGGAGTACATTAAGTAAATAAATGCTTCTCCAGCAGATGGTCCTTGATAAAGTTTGGAACAAAACCCTGCTAGAGGTCTTGGAGAACCACTTGCAATTGGAGCAGACCAATAGTGAGGTCAGGTGCACTACTGGCCCAATTCTACATTAGTGTGCTTGAAGTGGGGGTCCAAGTCAAGGTGGAGGGGGAGGAAGGGGCCTCAAGACCAATCTGGCCATACCTATAATTCTGCCTTGCCATACATACTGTAGCACCTCCTTCCAAGACAAACATGGTCGACCCTTGGAAACATGCTTTTCTTTACTACTGAACATGACCTAGAGGAGCATGTTCAACACCAGCACAATGGGTCTTCTTTTTCCACAGATTTGGAACCCGCAGATTTGACAATCCACAGGGTTCTGAACCCGTGGCTGGAAGACCCACAGGACCTCCTAAATGTGACCAGAAGCTCCTTCCGGTCGCATCTGGACAGTCTTCAAGTGCCTTTCTGACACTTCGGAAGGGGCGGGGCTCAGAATGGCTCCAGACCTGACTGGAGCAAGGTTCTGATCACATCCAGAGGTCCTATTGGACTGCATCCCATGGATTTAATTATTCATGGGAGGTTTGGGAATGTATCTCCCATGGATACTGAGGTCCAACCTGTATTGAATAATGAAAGAAGCTTGAGCATACTTCAGTGGAATGGCCATGTTGCCTGGTTGTCCAATCTACATTTAACACAAAATTATGGCAATGGCCTTCTCCATTGCTTAACCATTTTCTAATGCCATTTTACCTGTATCCCCAACAGAGGCTATAAAACCGTAAGCTGAACCACTGCCCGAAGTAACAGGGAAAAAAAGAGGGGAGATTTATTTTGTCCAATGGTCAGAGTTAATGGAAGTTCTCCCAAGCTTCGGCCCACCATAACAAAAACAAGTGCAGACCACTGCCATGAATAAATTATCATGAGCAAAGAATCAAATTCTTCAGAAGCAACGGAAAATACTTATCATACATGTGCGGTGGCTGTCCATAATACCACAAACAACAGATAAGGTGCTTTGAGTAGTCCGCATGAAAACAAATATTAATTTTGAAGAGGCAAGAGCTGGGACTGGATCGTACACCCAGAACATATGATAATCCTTAATAGAGTGCGTGGTGGGGCATTAGAGGTATGATGTGAACTGGCTACTACATACATGGCCAAATACTGTCCGCAATTTCTGAAATCCACAAATTTGCCAATGTTTTTGCTCACCAAGACCCTTCCCATCCCCTTGCTCCTGTGGCGAGGCACAGGCAGGGTTCTGCATGCTATCATATCATATGCATCCTGGTTCTTGAATAAGTGGGGGAGTCCCAGTCTCCTTAGCTGGGAAGACAAGTAGGGGGTCTGCCTTTGTCGCAGTCAGCCTCTGAAGCACTCATAAAACAGCCATAAAGTCTGGTGTACCATCCTGGAACAGCCGCATCTTCCTCGAGGCTCAGAAAAGGCTCAAGGCCTTTTCTTTGATGTTGAACTTCCCAGTGTAAAGATTTGCTTGCCACTGACGCAGTTGGTAAATGTATTTGTGGACAGTTGTTCACAAATACACAAAGGGGCAAAAAGGGTTAATGGAAATTGAGGGTATCAACAACCCACAATGCATGTGTACAGGAATGGGTAGATTCAAACATCCTCAATATAAGGAATTTCCACGTTTGTGGATCTGCGAATCACCTCCTCGTTGTCTACATGCTGGATTGATTGATGCTAGACACTTGACTTGAATGTTTGGGATTCTCTCTCTCTTTCTCTCTCTCCCCATGGGGATGTGCTATAAGAGTAAGAACTCTGTGTGGCTTTCCATTTGCTATTCCACATACTTGGAACTGTGATACAATACCTACCTTTTTGGCTAACTTGTTCAAAATAACATAACCCCAACCAACTCTCTCCGTGGACTCAATCTATTCATAAAGGCAGGAGGTTGAGAAGAACCAAGTACAACAGGAAACGCAAACCAGAGGGCAAGAATTCCGTAGCAGGACAGCATGACCTTGCACACAACACGCTTCTTTTGTCAGATGGGACTTGTACGGCAGGGGACAGAGGAGAAGAGGCAATACTTACAGCTGGTCGATGGGCTGTCAACCACGTCCAGATCCGCTCTCCGGAAGCCGTGCATCTGGTGTGACGAATGCAGCGTCGACTCGATGGCTCTCTCGTGGGCGGTCAGGACAATGGCCGAGGGCCTCCCCGCGCTGCCAGGACTGGAGAGGGACCTCTGCATGAACGCCAGTTTGTCTTTGGTCCTTCTCTTCATGTCGTCCCATCTGTGCTTAATGTCTTTCACAGACCTGGGGACCTGGCTCACCGAGGTGATTTTGCTGGCTATCCCTTCCCAGATCTTGTCCCTGTCTACATGGGATAGACGTATCATCTCCCTTCCAAACAGCCTGGCTTCGTTCTGGGTCACTTCAGTGACCAGAATGTCCAGCTCCTCCTTGGAGAATTTGGGCTTCCTCTTTCGTTCTGTCATGCTCCTTGAGTTCAATATGCCACAAAGCACAAACGGGTAAAAGGAAATCAATGTGAAGCACCCGCACGACTACAAGCATGAAACAGGCCAAGCTGTGCACTCATCCCCAACTTGGAGGGGTCATCCCCAACTTGGAGGGGTTCCCCTCCACCACTCACACCACGCTTGAGTGAAAAATGCAAAAACATCAACAGTGGTAGGCATTTGCTTCTAAACTAGCATCCATCAAGGTGGGTGAAACCCCACCTTGTATCTGCTATTTGTAGCAGATACGAATTTTGCACATTTTGGGCCCAATCAGGGTGCAATCGTAACCTGGAATTGTGCCGGCACTGTTAGGCCAGTTTGGCTGGCACAAGAGACACCGTAAAGTATGTTTGGACCACTTTTGGAGTCAGAGAGGTGCGCCATCATCCCTGACTCCCGAGAGTGGTCCAAACACGCTTATGGTGGCCCTTGTGCCGACCTAACTCCAGTTTAGGATTGCGCTCTCAGTAGCAACCCCAGAGGGGGGGCAGGTGCTACACTTTGCTGTGTAAAACGCTAAACGCTCTTCTCCATCAACGGCATAGCCAGTCCTTGCTGAGAAAGCAATGCCTCCATGTTGCTTAATGGCTATGATGGTACGGGAGAGGAGCAGTTTACACAGCAAGGTAAGGCGCCTTGAAAAACTTAGCAACTCACCACCCTCTAGGAACACTACTGGGTCCAGTCCTATCCAAGTTTCTGGTGCTGATGCAGCTGCAATGCAACCCCAAGGTAAGCAAACAAATTAATAAATACAAACTGAGGCCTCCCTGATTCTCCACCACCAGAATGCAGCACATGCCCTATCAGGGCTGGAAAACTAGATCGGAGTGGGCCCTTTATTTAGATGGTTTATACCACGTTGAGGGATTGAACCATCTGCTAAAAACTTGTATTATGTAGTATTGGATGCAAAATAAATTTTAGGGACTTATCCCTTTATGGATTTGTTAATGACCACTGGACATCCAGCGACATCCAGCAAAAAATAATGACCACTGGACATCCAGCGACTTCATGGACTTTTATGGGTTAAACCTGACTATTAAAAATGGTTGAAAAAAAGTTAATTTCCTCCATTTTCTACATTTGAGACATTAACTGGGATTAACAGCAGTTCTTCACAATTAAGTTGTTCTATTTTTCTGTACTGCAGATGAAAAAGAATATCATCTTTTTCAACGAGTTTACTTAAACCTCACCCAAAAACACAGGTGAGCGCTAAACAGGTAAAAAGGGGATTGAGAACCAAGTATGGGGTATGGAGAACCATCACCATTGATCTCAAAACCTTGAGAGGATGGCACGTAAAAGACAAACAATTTGGGGGAAACATTTGTGAGCGGCGTTGGGCACCTCCCGATGGGAAGAGAAAGGCAGGATGTAACTAAATAAATTTGTAAAGCATATTAAGCATATTCAGATATCTGTGTTATGTTATTCAGGGTGCAATCCTAACCTGGAGTTAGGCCAGCACAGTTTGGCTGGCACAAAGGCCACCATAAAGTGTGTTTGGACCACTCTTGGGGTCAGAAAGACTAGCACACATCCTCCCCGAGAGTGGTCCGAACGCACTTTATGGTGGCCCTTGTGCCAGCCAAACTTTGCTGGTCTAACTGTACTGGCCTAACTCCAGGTTAGGATTGTGCCCTCATTTATTATATCTAGGTTTTGTAAATGAGTCATTATAGGTTTAATGCCTATAACTCCCATCCAGTGTCAACTATCTCAGGGTCATTTTGCCCTGGTCAGATCTAGGATATACTCAGTGTTGCACAGAGTGACTTGCAAAGTACATTCGGGTCTTTTTCTCCTTATGGCTGAGACGTCCCACCACATATGCACATGACAAACCTATAGCAGAGACCCCCAATAATCTTCATATGTTGCTATGAAGAACAGTATGGTATGCCTAGTGAAACATGTGAATATTATTCATCATGCAAAGCACTGTCAAGTTGCACAAGTTATAAATTAACTGTTTTAGCACCATAATCTCAAATCCTAGCAATTCACAGAAAAATCTGTTGCAGTGTATTGCATCTGACCATCAAAGGAGTAGCAATGGATTTCAAGGATTAAAATCTGGTCCACCACAACCATTCTTCATTGATTTAGGCCAACACACACACACCCTCTCATTTAGTAGGTTTACCAATAATTTTAACTCCCAAGTACCACCTCTTTTGGTTTTATCTATGCATTAGTTAAGCAGGATTCTATAGAAATCAACTCCAATGAAGAATGTATAGTATTGTATAGATTCCCTAGTGCAATTTCAACTCTAATCCATGATCTCTCCACTTTCAGTTTTGTAATTTTTTCATTCAAGAGCAAGATATTCAACTAGCAGTTTGTATTGCCTGTCATGTTTCATGACAGACAATACTTCAACATGCAAAATTGACTTGTGACTTTTACTATCACAAGCCACTGGCTCAAATATTTTTTAAGGATTATTGAAAACCTTATTATCATCGTCATTACTAACATACTGCTTTTCAACAAAAACGTTCACAAAGCAGTTTACAGAAAAATCAAACAACTAAATGGCTCCTTGTCCCAAAAGGGCTCAAAATCTAAAAAGATGCAGACGAACACAAGCAAACAGCCACTAGAAAAGACCTTGTGCTGGAGTGAAAAGACTCCAATATAACTCCTACTCAATATAAGAGCAACATCCATTGAAAAAGTGCCTCTTGCTCAGTTAACAGGGGATTGTGCTATTATTATGGAGAAATATGACCACTGCTGCATGTAATACTAGAAACATGAACACAAATATGCTCTAAACATTGTACCCGTTATAACCAGCAACACAGCCAACATGCAGGACAAACAAGCCCAAAAAAAGAATACTGTGGTGGAATTTCTCTTTGAGAAATGCATAGAAAATTATACATTTTGAATCACCTGCCAAGAGCAACAGAATTGGTTTGGATATGATATTTTTAAAACAACACAGTTTTGTTTTGACTTCACGCATACACAAATCACAAAAGAACCAGAGAAAGTATCGTCAGTACTTAAATGATAATCCAATTCCTTTATCCCGCCCCTTTCCTCCAGTGAAACCTTTTCAGTGTTGAAGACTACATTACATGGAAAATTGTCTCTCATGAGAATGTCAGCACAATCATAACCTGGAGTTAGGCTGGCACAGTTGTTGTTGTTGTTGTTGTTGTTGTTCAGTCGCTAAGTCATGTCCGATTCCTCGCGACCCCATGGACCACAGCACGCCAGGCCTCCCTGTCCTCCACTAGCTTCCGGAGTTCACCCAATTTCATGTTCATCGCTTCAGTGACACTATCTATCCATCTCATCCTCTGCCGCCCCCTTCTCCTTTTGCCTTCAATCTTTCCCAGCATGAGGGTCTTTTCTAAAGAGTCCTCTCTTCTCATGAGGTGGCCAAAGTATTTGAGCTTCAGGATTTGTCCTTCCAGGGAGCAATCAGGCTTGACTTCCTGGAGGATTGATCGATTGGATCTCCCTGCAGTCCAGGGGACTCTCAAGAGTCTTCTCCAACACCATAATTCAAAATGGCACAGTTAGGCCAGCAAATTTTAGCTGGCACAAGGGCCACCGTAAAGCATGTTGAACCACTCTTAGAGTCAGGGAGGATGGCCTCTCTATGTGCTGACCTCTCTGATTCCGAGAGTGATCCAAACATACTTTACAGTGTCCCTTGTGCTGGTCAAACTTTGCTGCCTAACTGAAATTAACTCCAGGTTAGGATTGCGCCCTGTTTTATGTTAAAATTAGAAATGAAATGCTTTAGTCAGCATTTCATTTCCTGAAATGAAGGAGAAAAGTAATATGTATAACTCCTTCTATAGAGACCAGAAAAGCCTTTGGAGAGGATAACAAAACCCTTGGTAGATAGGAATCAGACTCACCTCATCCAGTTTGAAGCAGTCTCATCTGTCCCATCTATAGATTTATAGCGGTTGTTCTTATCAACAATCTGAAAATAAAACAATTAAAAAGCACATTACCAGGAAGACAGGCTGCAGGCTCTCATATTCTAAGCAAAAGATATAAAACAGTGCTTCTCAAATGTTTTAGACTGGGACCCACTTTTTAGAATGACACTTGTGTTGGGACCCACCAAAAGTGATGTCATAGCCAGAAGTGACATCATCAAGCAGGAAGTACCATCAGTGTGATGTAATCCAATGACACTGCTAGAATGCAACCTGGCATTCTTGGACTGAAGCAACTGCACAACCATGAAATATCTCTGATAGAAAGCAAGATTAGGACAAAGTATGATGTAAAAACACTGAACTAAAAACAAAATTTTTAAAAACCCTCACTTGAAAATTCAAACTGTCAACACTCACAAAAGGAATATAGCAAGGGGAAGGTCTGCAATTTCCAAGACGGCTGCTCCCGGGTTTCCCACCAAGAGGGTCGCAACGCACAGTTTGGATAAAACTAATATAAAGCACTAAGTCCAATGGCTGTTTCACGAGTCACACCACTGTTAGGATAAAAAGGTAAAGGTTTCCCCACAACCGAATGGTCTAGTCGTGACCGACTGTAGGGGGCGGTGCTCATCTCCGTTTCTAAGCCTGTAGAGCCGACGTTTTGTCCAAGGACAAGCTTCCGTGGTCATGTGGCCGGCATGACTATATGCCGTAGCGCGCGGAACGCCGTTACCTTCCCACCAAAGTGGTCCCTATTTATCTACTCGCATTTTTAGGTGCTTTTGAACTGCTAGGTTGGCAGGAGCTGGGACAAGCAACGGGAGCTCACTCCGTCACGTGATTCTGAACTGCCAACCTTCCGGTCAGCAAGTTCAGCAGCAGCGGTTTAACCCGCAGCGCCACCATGTCCCGTCACTGTTAGGATACTCACCAGCCAAGAAAAGAATCCAGCCGACTTGTCCTGACTCGAGAGCTTCCCTTCATACGGTCCAAAGATACGGCCTTTGGGAATGACCTCATTCACACAGCGCACATCCCGCTCCCCGTTGGGCTCTTCTACCACCTCCATACCAGGCGGGATGGTCAGTGCAGCTCTGTCAGGGATGCCAATGGGTACTGGAGCATCCGACACAAACATGGGTGGGCCGTGGTTTGGACATTCATCCACAAAATACTCCTGGCAGGACTCACAGACTGTAGGAGAAGACAGGAATTACTCTGGGGCACTGAATGTTGAGACATGAACCAGGATGCAGTCAGGTGCTTTGTAAGTTTTGTTTTACTAGCTCTTTTGATAAGAACCTGCCAGGCTAGTAAATAAGTTCAGCAAAAACTTATCTGAAGAGTCTATTTTGTCAGGGCTGATGTCCAGTCTCGAAAGTTATACAGCCTTGACAAAAGAGGGAATTGTGCAGTCCCCAGTGTAGACTCCCCAAAAATCAGGCACAGTAATTTCAGCTCAGCCCGAGCATTAACACATAAAGTCAATTACAGCACAATGCTTAACCCCCGCGAGTTCACGCAGGCTGCAACGGCCTGTGCGGCATCCAGTGCAGGTTGGAGGGGACTGGCAGTTACCTTGGGGTAAGGAGATACATTTCCCCTTACCCCATGTAACATTGCAACCATCCTTATGGGGCTTCTCAGATCTGAAGCTAGCTATTTAGCTGGTACAAATCTGAGAAGACTGGTGTAATGCCATGCTGGCCAGGAGGCAGGTTAGGATACAGCCGCCGCCAATCCTGCCACCTCCTGGGCCCAACCCTCTCCGGTTCTGCCGCCTCCCTGAGGCCATTCCACTCTCCCACCACCTTCTCCCAGCCTCTGAGCCATTTGGTCCAATCTTACCTGCTCTGGCTGGCGCAGGGTCAGGACCTGCCCTGGCTGAGCCTGCAAGGGCATCTGTGCCAGCCTATCTGGCTTTTGAGTCATCAGTGTCATCGAAGCGATGAACATGAAATTGGATGAACTCAGGAAGCTAGTGGAGGACAGGGAGGCCTGGCGTGCTGTGGTCCATGGGGTCGCGAAGAGTCGGACACGACTTCGCGACTGAACAACAACAACAAAACACGCCTTAAGGGAGGACTACACCAGCTCCAGTTAGAATTTGGATTGGTCTGTGACTTGTTTAAAGTATAAAGGCACACTTCACACAATCATGGAACTGAAAGGAATCAAGCATCATCTAATCCAGCGGTCTCCAACATGGAGACTGCTGCTCTGGCGAAAAGCATCCCCAGTGCAAACACGTTCTACCCTTCCACCCTGAATGCTTACAAAGACCCTGACTACAGCCCCCCCAGGGGTCTTGGCAGCAAGCCGATTTCAGCTGATTTGCCATCCCAGCATGCTTCACGATCTGACTTCCATACAGAACTAGGGGCTGTGGTCAGGGTCTTCAAGCGCATCCGGGGCGAAACAGCAGAAGCCGGTCACCCAGGAGAAGGGAAGGGTGGACATCAGATCCAGCCCGCGGGCAAGAGTTTGGCGACCCCTGATCTAATCCAACTGCTGCACCAAAACAGGGAGGAACATGAGTGCACCCATGGCAGGGCAATGAAACTGCGCCCCCAGCACGTTGCCCCGCCCCCGTGCGTCTCCCAGACACGCCTCCCTGAGCCCGGAATAGCTCCACTTTGGAGCGGAACCGACGCAAGGGAGGGCGGGTGGGCCAGACAGCGCGCATGGTAGTCAGCGGACTCCGCGCAATGGTGCCCCGCCGCCCCACCGCTGCCAGCGCCCATGGCTCATGCCACCCTGGGCTACACCCTTCCTCCACCTCTGCACCAAAGTAGGCACAAACACATATCATTCCTCCCAAAGATCCATGTTCATGATCCAGTCCAAAGTTGGGTGCTTTTTTGTGTTCACATGGCTACACTCTTTGAATTAAAACTAATACTTGCCCAATGACATTTTCTGGAAAGAAGCATTGTGCTCACGACTTCTGTTTGCTTTGTGCTTAGACAATATGGAATACATCTTTCAGAGTCTGGAAATGGATGTTCTTTTCCCTCTCTCAAAACACCAGAACCAGGGGGCATCCACTAAAACTGAGGGTTGGGAGAGTTAAAACAGATAAAAGGAAGTACTTTTTTACCCAGCGGGTAGTTAATCTGTGGAACTCCTTGCCACAGGAGGTGGTGATGGCATCTGGTCTTGATGCCTTTAAGAGGGGATTGGACAGATTTCTGGAGGAAAGGTCCATCGTCGGCTATAGGCAATGATGGATTGTGCAACCTCCTTACGAAGGTGGTGGGCTACTGGTATCGGGTGCAAGGGAGTGGCAACAGGATGCAAGCATCTTGTTGTCTCGTGCCTCCCTGGGGCACATGGTGGGCCGCTGTGAGATACAGGAACCTGGACTAGATGGGCCTTCGGCCTGATCCAGCAGGGCTCTTCTTAAGTTCTTAAATGGGCAGTAAAGTAAAACGTGTGATGTTTTGCTTCCATAGAAATGCGGATATTAGGGGTGGTAGCGAGAATAGAATTATTTGTAAATTAAAAAAAGACTCCCGCCGCCGGATCCCAACCTCTGTGTAGGGCCCTGTGGCTAAATAGCTGGTGCGGAGGCAAGTAGACCACTTGCCTGTCCTGCGCCCTTACTGTGGGGGAAGGGGATGCTCCACCCCTTCCCCCACAGAGCATCCCATGGCTGCCTGCCTGCCACGGGATGCAGCCGTCACCTAGCTGCACCAAATAAAATGTCACCTAGCAACTGCTGTGCTTCCGGGTGGCTGGGCAGTTTAGGATTGGGCTGTATGTCTGTCCATCAATAATCCTACTCAATTTCCATTTTGCAACCCCTGCCCTTTTGTTAGCTGGTGCTATGGAGCAGTTCTTAGCTCAAGACATGCACTTGCCAATGCCTACAGTTGTTGCACTCGAAGAGAAGCGGAAGAAGTCTTGACCGCAGGCAGCCACAGGGTTGCAGCTAAAAGCACTTTTCCTTCTAAAGCTTCCAGGAAATTGACAAAACATGAATAGATCAGAATTTTGCCCAGGAATGAAACACTTACACCAGAAGTCCACCTGCTGAAAGCTCTTCGACATGATCAAATCCTGCTTTCCTTTCAGCTTCTTAGGCTCCACGTCCACAGACTGGGAGTCACCCTTTCCTGAGCTGAAGAGAAAGCCAGACAACAAAGAGGGGGTGTAAGAGTGGAATATCCTGGTGGGACTAGAAAGCAGGTGCAGAAAGAGCACATTACCTAGAAAGCAAGGTATGCATTTAAATTATTTAAAAAAGCCTTCTGACAAGTTACATAAGCTTTCTTGGACCATCCATAATCCAACATCGCAACAATTATGAGCCCAATCCTGTGCGATGGGCTCCTGTAGGAGAAGCGGTGCCAAAATGGGCAGCACTGTTTCCTGCAGCCACCGCCAGTCTTCTTAGTCCCACCCCCTCTTGGGAAGGCTCCTCCCCTCCCTTCTCCCCATCCCACCCCTCCCATGCTTCTAAAACTCTACAGTACTTCTATGGACAGTCCATGCATCTCTCTGAAAAGGACATGCACTAGTCCCTCTTAACCCAATCCCAGGATGTAGGAATAAACAGCTATTAAGGGAAACACAGCAGGAAGGCATCAAACTTAAGAGCAAAGATATCGGTGTAAAGAGCAAGAGAAGGCTAGGCCACGGTCTGACTCCATTTTGTCAGAATACCTCCATTTTGTTTAAAAAAAAGAGCTAAAGCTGTTAAGGTACCAGTTGGTGATAATCAGCTCATTTCCTGAGGTAATTTCATCAGGAAGTATAATTTCCTATTTGCTTTTTTTTTTTTTTTTTTTTTTTTTTGCAGAAAGGTGTGAGGTCATAGCTAGGGTTAGGAAGGAAGTACTTAATCAGGAAGGTTCCATCCAGCTAGTGCTGCAATTAAGAAGATTCCGCACAGCTGAGACCCCTCACTTAGAAGAGACCCAAATCACTTAGTGGTTTGTTTACCTAATCTTTTCTGAACAGGATGGAACCACCGAACATCCCATCAGGAAGAGGTCTAACCTTTATCCTGATTGGACAATTAATTATACTAAAGGGGATATAAAGATACCCAGTTTTGGGGGTACAGGCACAAACCATCAAGGGTGGGACTGCAACATCACCCCACCCACCCACCCTTGGTTGTCCCCCTCCCCATTGCCACACCACTCTGAGGGCAGCCCTCCTCCTTTGCTTTTTGTTAAAGAATAGGACAACAAACCCTGGAGGGTCTTCTGAGAGCTGAGAAAGCTGTGTGCAACTTCCCCGCCCCTCAAAAGGCTTTCTGGAGACCAAAAATGGTCACTTCCAGTTTGCAGTTGAAAATTAAGGATTTGTGGCTTCCAGAAGGCCTTCTGAGGGCCAGAGAGGTCACACGCGGCTCCCCAGGCCCCAGAAGGCTGAAAATAATCTCTTTTGGTATCCCTTTTGGTATCACCTCTTTTGGAGGTGAGCCCCCAGACACCAACCGCCACCCCCTGGAACGCCACTGGTGCAAAGGCTCCTCTGAAGGTAGAGGCTTTGAAGGTAAGGCTGGGCAAGAGGCACTTTTTACAGTGGTGTTCCTCTTATATTTAGCAGGAGGAGAGTAATTGTCCCTCTTCACCCCTGTGCAGTGTCTCTTCTAGTGGCTGTTGCTGGCGGTGTTCTGCATTTTTTTAGATTGTGAGCTGAGCCATTTTGGGATAGGGAGCCATGTAACTTTATTATTTATCATCATCATCATCATCATCATCATCCTGTAAATCACTTTGTGTTGAAAAGTGGTATATAAATACTGTTGGTTGATTGATGGATGGATGGATGGATGGATGGATGGATGGATGGATGGATTATTGATTGAAATGCACCGGCTTTATGTTAATCCTTTTACCAAAGTTGTCCATATTCCTCTTCGTGGCACGGAGAGTAGGGCTCTGTCTTGATGGTCACCATCTCCCCCAAGCAGTCGTTCCGTTTTTCAGTCATGTTCTGCAAGGAATCCAAATATTGGAAACCAACATAAATCTTTTTTGGAAATGCTAGTTTGCAATTCAAAGCACCTGCTCTCCAAACGCCCGCTTAAGAAAACTTCCTGATTCTCCAGCCACAAGACAGACCATAGTACTTTTTTTTTTTTACCCACTTGCTATATCTGGGAATAAAGTCAACGACTTCTTTCTGTCAAGATGCAGCATCGTTTCCCTCCACGAACCAAATGCTTCTGATGGAAAGCAACCAGAGACCACCCTCCAGGGGTTTGGCAACAAATTTAGGACCTGATTGGCAACAGTCCCACTACCTCTCATTATGCTGAAATATAGAAAGAGGCCCCATGTATCCCCATTGTCCAGACGCACATCAGAAAATCATGGAGACTCTCTTTCATTCCCCTAATGTTTGGAACCGGCTGCAGAACAAATAACATGGTCATTCCGTATTGAGCACACTGATAGTATTTGAATATTCTTCCATCTGGAAACTCAAGCAAATTTTGGAGTTTGGGAGGATTTTTAAATAAGTCTCCCAGAAGGGTCCTCAAGCTGCTATATTGCTATTGCTTAATTACCCTTCCTGTATTTCAGTTAGGTTCCCAAACTGTGTGTCAGGACCCACCAATGGGTCACGAGCCAGTTTCAAGTGGGTTGTGAAGCACCTAGAGCAGCCATATTGAAAATGTGGAAAGATGAGATGCTGGAAAGGGGGAGGGATGTGTTGGTTGTTTTGCTTGTGTCAAGGTTATAAGTAGGCTTTTTTCTTTCTGATTCACTCAGGAAAGCAGCAGGCTCTGGCGTCACAATGATGGCACTTCCGGCCATGACATCACTTCTGGTGGGTCCTGGACAGAGTGTCATTCTAAAAAGTGGGTCCCAGTGCTAAAATGTTTGAGAACCGCTGCTATACCTCTTCGGCTCTTAGGGCCTGATCCTATCATTCTAATTGGGAGTGGTACATGCTTACCGCTGGTTCCAGATATCATAAACGTGCCATAAACATGTTTACAGAACCTGGAGAGTAGGGATTGCCTGCGTTGGGGCCAGCACCAGTCAGTCTTGCACCTCAGCATGGGCGGAATAGCCGGCCAGCACTCCAGCAGTACCAGCCACTGGTAAGGCCCATTGGGGCAGGGGAGAGGCAGGAAGGGGCAGAATTGGGCGGCAGAGGGGAGGAGCAGCCCTGAAATCAGGAACATAACTATTTTTAAAGCATAACAGAAGCAGAATATCCTGTTCTATAAGCAGCAAAGACTAGGTCACTCGCTTCATGTTCCTCCCCTATTCATTTATGGTTTCTTGCAAACCACTAGTAGGATAAACGGATCTCACAGTACAGCTGACCAGAGGCAGATCTAAGGAAGGGCAAATCTCTAAGTTTTGCAAGAAGCCTTACCTGGCAGTGGAAATCACTCCTCTCCTGTACAGTTTTAGCCAATCTTCACAGGGAAAAGCAACATCTTGGCGTTGCTTACTGGCTACAGCAGCAAGGGAGAGGAGGGATTTACATGACAGGGTAAGGCTCCTTGCAACACTTAGAGCTTTGCCCTCCCTGTAGATCCGCCTCTGCAGCTGACAGCATTCAGGGCTGGTAAGTATATCTACTGTACAGTACATGTTTGGAGTTCCTTTTAGATTTGCACCATCACGGTCATTTCCACCTCTTCCTCAGTCAAATGTATACTTCCAGCATCGAATCAGCAAAAAACAAAACAAAACAAGAGATCCTCATATGGATTCCTGAATTCTGTTTACTGCCTTTAATTCCTAGGAAGATAAGCTTAGTCTTGAGTTGCTGAAGCAAATTACACTGGAAAATGTGCACATTCAGGAAAACAGAGGAGTTCTGAAAATTCTGCATGTCCTCATTCCGAATTGGCTTTCCGAATTCCGAAAGCCAAGTATATCAGCATTCCGAAAGCCAAGTATATCAGCCACACTGTGTCACAGACTCTTGCTAAGACCTCATACAGGTAGGTAAAAGCATCCAGTCCTGGGAAAGGCAACTAATTTCTTTATAAGGTGTGCACGAGTGTTTATCATTTCCCTTCACTGTCCAAGTGCAATCATTTACAACAGTTCCTATGCACTTCCTTTTGCTGAAACTATGGACTGGTTTTTGAACGAAGCTTTAAAACAAAATATATGCCATAGAGATCAAAGTGCAGGCTGCAGGACAGGGGGAACCTCTTATAAGTGAAAACAGTTCAGAATCACACTGACAAAAACATGAGGCATCATTTACCTAGCAACAATTCTATGCCTCTCCGGGACCTGAAAAAGGTGCCAGAAAAGGGACAAGATTGAGGCATAACAAAATTATGCAAGGGATGGTAGGGTGATGTTCTTTTCCCTCTCTCGTGACACCAGAACTAGGGAACATTCACTAAAATTGAGCATTGGGAGAACAGAAAAAATACTTTTTTTACCCAGCTGGTAATTAATCTGTGGAACTCCTTGCCACAAGATCTGGTGATAGTGTCCGGCCTGGATGCCTTTAAAAGGGGCTTGAGCAGATTTCTAGAAGAATAGTCCATCATAGCTTACAAGCCATGACGGGTATATACAATCTCCTTGTTTTAAAGGTAGGCGACCTCTGAATGCCAGATGCAAGGGTGGGGCAATAGGATGCAGGCATCTTGTATGTTCCCTGAGGCATCTGGTGGGCCACTGTGAGATACAGGAAGCTGTACAAGATGGGCCTTTGGCCTGATCCAGCAGGGCACTTAGGTTCAAATAAGACAAGACACTACAAGACTCTTGAGCAGACCAATTCTCTCATGCATCAAGATGGTGAGAAAAGGACAAACCAGAAACCTGAGTTTGTCACATAAGGACTCTATGACACCCTTGTTGCTACACAAAGCACTGACAATGGGGAATTGCATGTCTCCCGCTGAAAACAGGCATATGCCATATATTCCATAAAGGTTAAAATACTACCATGCTAGACATAAGGCTAAAATTTGACTCACATAGTCCTCAGAAACTGGGATGTCTGCGACATGTTAACATCCAACAATCAGAACAAAAAACTTTTAACGATAAAAGAGATCACCACTCTTGGACAGATCAAACCACAAGTTTTTGGCTTGAGGGACTTGAATTGTGCATTAATGTACTTGAAATATCTGTGGCTTCTGGACCCAATTCTATGTGGCCCAGCACCAGTGTTGCAAGAGTACCATAAGGCTCTTCCACCGCCAATGGTAAGGGCTTACCACTAGTGCCAGCCCATTGCTAGTACCCAGGGTCTGAGGAGCTGACATGGAGCCAGTGAACGGTAGGTCTCACCACTTCTGGCGGTGAGCTCCTTCTGAGTGGGGGGGGGGCAGAATGGGGGTGGGACAAGCAGTGGCCTCCACCACTAGACCCTAACCTCTGACACGGAGACCCTCAAAGATGCACTGGCAAAATAGCTTGAGGAGGCCCATTGGCGGGCCTGCGCCCTTACACAGGGGGAAAGGGATGTATGTTGCCTTCTTCAGATGTGCCTCTGGCGGCTGCCCAGCTTCCATAGGATGCAGCAGGCAGCTTAGGATTGGGCTGTACCAGAAATACATATCCAGAATGCAAAGTGACAACATATAGCATACTCATAGTAATCAGACATATTCTTACTTGAACACATAGCCTTTCTAGCACACAGCACCCTCTTTGCCTCTAAGGCAGTGCTTCCTAAAGCAGTGGGTTGTGAGCCCATTTCAGGTGGGTTGCAAAGCACCTAGAGCAGTCATGATGAAAATATGGGAAGATGGGGTGCTAGAAAGGGGGAGGGCTTAGCTTTGCTTGGGTCAAGGTTGTAAACAGGCTTTTTTTCTTCAAGATTCACTTTACTATTGGAAAATGGCTGAGAAACAACTCAACTTCTTGCTGCATTCTCAGGAAAGCAGCAGGCTCTGGCATCACAATGATGGCACTTTTGACCATGACATCACGTCTGGTGGGTCCTGGTCAGACGGTAGATTTAAAAAGTGGGTCCCGGTGCTAAAATGTTTGAGAACCGTGCTCTAAGGCACATGTGCAGATTGGATGTGTGGTTAACGCTACTGCGGAAAAACCAAGATAAGACAGGAAGGAAGGCCACTTCCCCGTACTCTTTCTGCCACCTGAATGGGCAGTTTGGGGTGGCACACAGGCCAGGTGGATGACACATCCCTACCCTCAAGAAATACCGAGCTCAATGAATAATGAACACTTGGAGGTTCAAGTATTGAAACGTATACGTAGATCTTGACTCGTCATCCAAAACAATCAGATTTATCACAACCTGAAGACAAAAATCCAAAGAATTTGTGCTTGAATCTCTTCCTATAATGCAAAGCCGGAGTGAGGCAAGGAAGAAAGCATCCCATGCGTGCAGTTGCTTCTAAAGGGAGTTGCTTCTTCTGGAGTTTTCAACTCCAAGCACAGCAAAATGTTTTGCAGTGATAAGTCTTGGCACAAATGACGGAAAGCGAATCCAAAGGTAGAAAGAGCTGCAGCTTGTACCAAAGGATATTTTGAAGCTTGCCAGAACACAATATATTTAAACACAAGGTTTCCATTTAAGCCAGGAATCATCCAACTATCCCAAAACATTTTCTCCACCCTTCCAGCAAAGCCACACAGCTAACTATCAGCAAATCGGAATCTTGTTCTTCCTGCTGCATTTTAGATCAGAGATTGTGCAAAAAATATATATATTCCAACAATACGCTTCACTGAACAGAAGCAAAAAACAAACATTCCCCAAACTGCCATCAATTAGAATGAGGAAACATTAAAAACAAACAAGCATGAGGCAAGCCATATCTAAGGTACACAGAGCATAGCAGTTTAGAAAATATTGAGGACATGCACTGGTTCAGGCCAGCTAACGTAGTTCGTATTCCAGGAGCTCAAAGTCCATCCACTTTTCAGAAAAGCCTTTCAATACACTTGTCAAATTCCTGCAGCCTGCCATAATACCACCAGCTGCTATTTTTACAGGGAAACTCAATTCAGGGTTACGCAGAAGAAGGATCTTACAGGATTGCCAGATTTTATAGGACAGCAGTCTTATAGGATTGCCAGTAAACATCCTATGCATGTTTACTCAGAAGTAAGCCTATTTTGTTAAGTTAACCTTGGTCCCAGGAGAATTCTCCCCTTTTATTTATTCTTTCACTGTAGCCGTGCCATGCCCCCCAAACCCAGTACTTTTACTTCCATTTTTATGTAAACCCACTGACTGAGCAATCCTAATCCTGCTCTGGTAGTCATGCCGTAAAGCCTGTGCTGTACCCGACACAGGGTTGGAGCGGGCTGGAGGTCATCTTGGGGTAAGGGAATATTTTTCCTCTTACTCCGTGTCAAGCCCCAGCCTGCTCTATCGGGCTACTCAGATCTGCACCAGCTATTTAGCTGGCACACAGCCGAGAAGCCCACATAGGGCTGCCCAGCTCAGGAGCTGCGGACAGGATACAGCATGTGCCACACCCACCGATCCCGCCCCTCTCCCTGGCCTGATCCTCCCGCCGTTCTGTTCATCCCCACCCAGAAATGGCCTCTCCCTACCTCCAGACTTCCGTCTGTCCACCCTCTCCCACCCACCCCCACCCCGTACCAGCTGGAGCAGAGATAGGTGCCTGCAGGCTGGCACATGTTGTTGTGCCAGCGTTGCCTTACAACATGTTTGGTGGCTTTACGGCACATTGGCGACAGAGCTGGCCCAGGGAGGCCTGTCCCACCTCAACTCTGCATTAGGATTGGGCCGCCTTTTTGTAAATTTGTTGAATTCAGTGGAAGACATTTCCCTTTCTCGTTCCACAAGAGCACTGACTTTCCAATGGCCAAAAAGCAAATAAAATGCTTATGTATGCTTTGAAACTAATGCATGGAGTCATGGATGAAGATTGAAGGGAAGTGCAGATATGTGGATAGGGAGAATGGCATACTGGTCCTAGGAAAAAACAGAAGTGGTGGCTGCCAGGTTCCTGTCATTAGGCATCTGGATCTCTTGCTAGGACCAACAGAACTGCTGATAGACAAATGTGTTATAGAACAAAACTGGTTACAACTGAAGCTTCTCTGGGTTGGGAAAAAGAACTTTGGTGGAAACAGAGAACTTAACAATGCCAAAAATGGCAAGCATTGGTAGGTGAAAGCAAATAATTTGGCAAATAAGCAAGTAAGTTTAGAAGTAGGCTACCTCAGAATGCCAGATGCAGGGAAGCGTGGCAATGAGATGCAGGCATCGTGTTGTCTTGTGTGCTCCCTGAGGCATCTGGTGGGCCACTGTGGAATACAGGAAACTGGACTAGATGGGCCTTGGCCTGATCCAGCACGGCTCTTATATTCTTAGATGATTGTGTTTCATTTATCTCATATTTCCCTCAGGATTTTACCTCAGAAATTTACCTCAGATGCAGGGGAGTGGCAATGAGATGCAAGTATCTAGCCTTATGTGCTTCCTGAGGCATTTGGTGGGCCACTGTGAAATACAGGAAGCTGGCCAAGATGATTCTTTGGCCTGATCCAGCATGGCTCTTATGTTCAAATGGCATTTTGACATCCTCAGTAAGTTTTGATAGTGTTTCTCAATCCAGCCACCAGCATCCCAATCCCTTGGGTCCAGGGTCCCTCTGACCAAGTGTCCACACTCCTGAGTTCACTGGCCAAACACCCCCAGTGAGTCAGAAATGCACATTCCCCATTTATACTGGTGTAACCTACTATTTCACAGGCCTTAATACTCCAGGACAGGACAGGGCAGGATATAGTTCCCAGGTAAAAGGACAACCACTGAGTAGAATTCCAGGTGCACATTCACTCACTGGCCAAACACACAGATGGGGGATCAAGTCCTGAGGGCAAGCTGCCCGCCAGTGGGCACCACCCCTTTTAACAGCCAGTCCTTCAGCTAACTGGAAATCCTACAGGTTAACTCTCTAACTTTTGCAGGCACTGAGCTCACCAAACACTCAAGCCCCAAAACTCTGGTTTGTTTCAGTAGCAGACGAACAGCCCAATCCTATTCTGCATTGATGGCGGTGGTGGGGGGAAATATAAGATTAGGCTGTTAGCTTTTTGCATGCTTCATTGGACATCTTGCCTACAGTCCTGTCATGAAACTTAAAAAGGAGTCAGTATTGTTCATAGATTTATCAATGCAATTCAAGTTGTTGATTTTAAACTTAAGAAAGTCCTGTGGCATTGGGGTAGGGGGAGGTCTGGTGTCTGAAAAGCCAAGCTCCCAGAACCAGGGTTATCCACTAAAACTGAGTGTTGGGAGAGTGAGAACAAATAAAAGAAAATACTTTTTTACCCAGCGTGTAAATTGTCGAACTCCTTGCCACAGGAGGTGGTGCCTTTAATAGGAGATTAGGCAGATTTCTGGAGGAAAAGTCCATCACAGACTACAGGCCATGATGGGTTGTACAACCTGTTTATTTTAGAGGTAGGCCACCTCAGAGTGGTGGCTGCAGGGGTGTGGCAACGAGATGCAAGTATCTTTTTCTTGTGTGCTCCCTGAGGCATCTGGTGGGCCACTGTGCGATTTAGGAAGCTGGACTAGATGGGCCTTTGGCCTGATCCAGCGGGGCTATTCTTATGTTCTTAAAGGAAGTAGTAGCATCCAGGATTGGTAGCATACCACAGCAGGATGAAAAACAATCCTGATTGCAAATATGCACTATGTGCCATGCCAAAATCCTTAGAATCATATTTATACA
The DNA here is from genome assembly GCA_029204185.1 of Lerista edwardsae. Lineage (NCBI taxonomy): Eukaryota > Metazoa > Chordata > Lepidosauria > Squamata > Scincidae > Lerista > Lerista edwardsae. Next base: position 11,907,191 of record JAJKFI010000007.1, on the reverse strand, counting down.
ACTCCAAAGAGAAAAATCAGCAAATCATCAAGTTGTATGTGGAAACTCAATTAACAGTTTGAAATAGGGAAGAATGTCAAAGATAAATGACTTCACCTAGCTGCCCCCCTTACCCAGTTATTTTTAAAAAAAAACAGTCTCTCAAAATAACTTTATTTATTTACATCCCAACTTTCCTCCATGGAATTCAAAGCAATGCACATAGAACTCTAAGAACTTTCCCACCGTTACAGTGACCCAACTCAGACTTGCTCAGATTCAGCCACCTTGCTACACCACGTCCTGAGATGATTTCAAGAGAACTTTCCCCTGCATGACTATTTATATGCAGAAAACACACCGTCTCGTGTGTCACTTTTCTAATCCTTTGGAAAAAGCATTAACAAGGTAAAATGTCTTTTATTCCTGGACAGAGTGAAAGTCATCAGCATTTATATGCCACCAGTATTTATAACTATGGGCAGTTGATGATTGCGCTATGAGGTATAAGAAGGATGGAGATGGGGCTCCGATTAATGATCTAAGTCAGGCATCTAAGTCTGAATCTCAGAATAGCAGCTGCCCATCAGTCAACTTACTAACCTAGATTGACCAATCAATTGGTGGACTCAGAATTAAGTGGACGGCTTCATATGTGAACATCTTACTTTTGTAAGTCCATAGATGCTTTTATTTCATTCATTATTCCATAAAAATGCTTTGAAATACCAAATGCAGCAATCTGTAAACAAGATTTTTCCACTATTCTTGTGTGTAGAAAGGGGTGTGGAGGACCAGTATTCTAAAAATAGACAGTACTTTGCCTGGCCTTCTGCTTTCTCTTACGCTTACATTAGGCACTAAAATAGCAGAAAAGCAGACAGACTGGTTTATAGGTCAGGTGGATGCTCTAACACATATCATGGACAAATACTGCTGGTTTTCCTTCAGTTCTGAGTGCAGCACATGAAAGCTACCACCACCAAGCCACAGTTCCACTCAGCCTTCTATAAAATGCTGCCCTAAGCTTCATGCTTAATTTCTAATTCAAACCTGCAGCCAGGACACAGGACACTTACTTCCTCTTTTCATTCATTATGAAGCATGGAGCAGAAAGGATAAGAGACGGGAAAAAGCTAGGGAAAACAAAACCAGTTGGAGATGCTATTTCAACAGTATTCACATTCCGCATGCTAAATGACAGCAACATTTGTACTGATGCCTAGCATTTAAACAAGCCAGGTTCCCCCTTCTCTGCAGCTCTGAAAGACAGAACATTATCTGGAATACAATTTGACAGCCCTATTTAGAGGCTTGCCAGAGGCATCAGATTCTGCACACACTCTCTTTCCTTGGCTTCATGAAGCAAGACATATCAGTTGCTAGCCAAAATAGGACGGGCTATTGACAATGCTTTCTATTTTAGATACCATTCTGCAGCAAAGATGCATGAGCTGGTAAGCCATACACACTTTCAACCAGAAACTTACCATTCTACAACTGCCCCTGGCTCCACTAATGTTATTGTGATCAACAAGATTAAAGGTCATCAAAAGATGACAAAGATCAACAGAATGCGATTGTCCTGATCTCTAGTCAGAAACCATTGCCTAAAGCTGCAAGGGCAGTCCACATGCATGCTGAAAGTCACAACGTCTACATGTGCCTAGACTGGGCAACTGACAATGTTTCATCCAAGAGAAAGGTAAAGATGGGGCAATAGCTGAGCTCGCCTGAGAAAAACTGAAGCTAGAGTCGATTTTCCCTCGATTGGAACTCATATACTCCAATAATACAAAATATCTTTTCCAGGTAGGTGCAGATCTCCTGTCACGCCTGAAACGGGCAGCAACCGCAGATGTGTCGGAGGCGATGACAAGTACAGCTCGGCTTACACGCGAGGTCGAGCACTCACACACTGATCGCCTGCACAGCCTCCCACCGAGTCCAAGGCACGGGCGTCCTCCCTTCCCAAGGCAGCTGCATTAGCGCGCTCCAAGCAGTCCCGCCACCCGCCATCGCCGCAGCCTTTGCAATGCAGTGCAAGACCCCTGAGCGCGCTTTCTCGAAGGAAAGCCTCCGGGGGGGGGGCGCTGCTAAGCCCAGGTAAGCGCGCCCGGGACGGGGGAAAGCCGCCTGCACCGCGAACGACCCGCCACTTCTCTCCTCTCGCCCGCACTTCCAGTCACTGGGTTCTTTTCGCGACCCCGCCCCTACGTTCCATCCCCGAACGCTCGCAACCCTCTCCGGCCGCTCATTGGGCCGCGGCCGCGTCACTCACCGGATGTAGTGTAACAACCCGAAGGAGGGGGTAGAAAAAGGGCAACAGTGGAGCGAACGAGAAGAAGGCAGAGGGGGGGGAGGAAGAGGAGGAGGAACGAAGGAAGGGGGTGCGCTGCGCCCAGCGCTCGCCCCAGCGGGGGAGGGGAGGAGCGAGGCGGCTACTTACCTGGCCGCGCCCTCCGCCACTCCCGGGCGAGAGCTGCAGCAAGAGCCCCCTCCCTCCGCAGCGTCCCCCCGCCGGGTCCCTGCAAGCGGGCGCTCCCCCGGCCGGCGCCTCCCGTCCCTCCGCCCGCCCGCGCGCCGCAGCCATTTTCGTGGCCACCTTGGCTACCGAAGGGCTGACTCACCTCGGCGCTGCGGGGCCCTGGCGCGTCGTCTGGGGGCAGCCCGGCTCTTCCCGCCGCGACCCTCTCCGCCGCCCCCGTCCGCCCCGTCCTCCTCCTCCCCCTGCGGCGCCGGCCCGGCCAGCCCAGCCTGGCTCGCTAGTCCCAGGCGAGGACGAGTCCCGGGGCCGGGCCGGGCTCGGTGGAAGAGGAGGCGGCGGCAGCTGCGGCGGCTCCCTCCCTCCCGGCCGTGACCACCATCTTATTAGCACAGGAAATGACATGGCGAACGGAAGAGAGGGGCGTTCGGGGGCCGAGCCCGGGGACCCCCCCGAACCGGGAGGAGGAGGAGGGAAGCGACGCGGGCTGGCTGGCTGGCTTCGAGGCCCAGGCTCGGCGCTAGAGGGGAGTCTTTCCCCAAAAGCTGCGCCGCCGACCCTCTGCACGCTCTTCCTTTGCTGCAAGCGCTCCTCGCTCGCCTGGCAGCCACCCCAGTGCAGCCAAACACCCCCGCCCCCTTCTCCCTGCCGCCGCAAGCAGGCGTCTGCCCCAGGAGCAGAAGACCGCACTTCGCAAAGGCGACCGACCCAGCCGCCGCCGCCGCCCAGACCGCAGCCGTTTCTTTTGCCCCCCGTAAAAACCTCTCTTTCCACCCTCCTTTCAAATAAAGTTGAGTTTGCACGGGAATTTCCTTGCCATCCTCCCTTTGTACAGCCCGATCCTATGCATGCTTACTCGGAGCCAGGCTCATGGAATTCGGTGTGAGCGTGCATAGTAGAGATGCAGCCCGATTCTTTTGCAGGTTTATGTCTCATTGAGGTCAATAGGGCTTGCTTATATTTCTTGGATCTGCATTTCTTCCTTTTTGTATATTATCTGCTGATCTTAACATTCATCAATTATAGATATATAAATCTATGCCATCGGATTTTATTTATAGATATAATATATAAATCCACTCCAATGCCATCGGGTTTTATTTCCTTGGAGACTTCTGAAAAAACTTGGCACTCCATAAGAGTTCACTTATGCAATTGGAGATCTGAAATGTAAAGTGATTACAATATTGATTTTAAAGATGCTTAAGACAAAATAAGCCTATTGGGCCTCAATAGGACTTAGGCTGCAATCCTATATGTACACAGATTCCTGGGGGGTAAGCCCCAGTGGAACTTCTGAGTTGATATGCTTAAAATTCTGTCAAATTGGAAGCAAGGCTGCAATCCTATACATATTGATTGTGCAATCATATATCTGTCTACCTGGGTGTAAACTCCACTGAGTTCAGTGAGAGTTACTCCTAGGAAGTATGTATTGGATTGTAGTCTTAAAGCCCAATCATAGCCATATCTACTCAGAAGTAAGTCCCATTATAGTCAAAGGGGCTTACTCCCAGGTAAGCGTGGATAGGATTACAGAGGCAATCCTAACCTGGAGTTTGGCTGGCATAAGGGACAACATAAAGTATGTTTGGACCAGTCTCTGAGTCAGAGAGGCCAGCACACAGATGTGTGTGACATCCTCCCTGTCTCCAAGGTTGGTCCAAACTTGCTTTACAGTGGCCCTTGTGCTTGCCAAACTTTGCTGGCCTAACTCCAGGTTAGGATTGTACTCTTAGTCTTGCTGAACCTAATGGGACTTCCAAGTAAAAGTGCATGTATTCAGGCTGCATGTAAAGTTAGATCTGTATAGTAGACAATGTTCAGGGGGATTGCTTGTTTTTACTAAGATGGGGGTAATATTCTTCCCCCCCGGATCTGCAGCAAAGTATCTGCAAGGGATTGGTCTTCAGAATAATTTGTTAGTCTCATATGTGTTCAGACATTTGCAGGAAGGTATTGCTGGTTTAGTAAACATTTAGTAATATCATGCAATACTTGTTAAATGTTGGCTATGCCAGTAATTTATTCATAATTTGAATAAAGCTAATGCAGAAAGAAATGTCTTATGGGAAGGAACATCCCTGTACTTTCTGGTGCTGGAATTATAAATGATAATTAGCAAAAGAGTACACAACTACACATTAGCTGGGATATATCAGATTTCATAATACATTCAGGGTGCAATCTTAACCTGGAGTTAGGCCGGTACAAATTAAGCCAGCAAAGTTTGGCTGGCACAAGGGCATTGGTGTCATCTACAAACAAGGAACGGGAACGCTGGGTGGGACGTGGGTGGGACTTCCGTGTGATTGGCAGCCCCCCCCTCTTCGTTCCGCGGCTGCCCTGGCCTCGGGGGGCTGCCCCCGGTTTGCGCGCCCCACCGCTGCTCGCCCAGGCTCCGGCGCACCCCCCACCCGTCTCCCCCGGCGAGCAGGCACCCCCCCCCAAGGCCAGGGCAGCCGCGGAACGGGACAGGTGGGCAGCCAATCACGTGGAAGTCCTGCCCAGCATTTAGGTTCCTTGTTTGTAGATGACACCACTGCACAAAGGCCACTGTAAAGTATGCCTGGACCAGTCTCGGAGTCAAGGAAGCCAGCACACAGACATGCCCCACCCTCCCTGATTCAGTGGATTAACACTGGTATGGAGGAAGGCACAGCCATGTGGTATATGTTCACCTGGGCTGAAAATAAATTTACTTTTTCTGAAGTCTTACTGAGAATACAAGCATTAAGCACATAAGAATATAACCAACTGATGAGCAGCCCAATCCTAACCTGCGCTGGCACAGATGGGCCAAGGGGCCTGTACTGTATCCAGTTCAAGTTCGGAGAAGGCTGGAGATCTCACAGGAAAGGTCCAGCGCAAATCTGAGCCTTGTAAAGCTGCCAGGCCTAGGAAGGGGGTTAGGATACTCCACTAATCCTGCCCCCTACCAGGCCTCTCCCACCCCCACTCCCATTCTATCATCTCTGCACAATTACGCTGGCAGCCTATCCTCTGGATACAGTGCCAACAGGCCTTTCCCCCAGCTTACATGTGAGTAATCACAAACGTGCTTTATGGCTGCTGTGCTTGTGCTAGTTCTAGATACGATTGGGCTGTGAGTTGGTTGAATTCTGGACTAACCCCCTTCACTGTTTTGCTGGCCTAGCTGTGCCGGCCTAACTCCAGGTTAGGATTGCACACTGACAGCGCAATCCTAGTGCGCCCTTTGTGTCAACACGACGTCATTGCGTCGACGCAAGGAGTGGAGTGCTGGCGCATGGGCGTCAACCAGCACCCCCGCGTCGGCGCTCCAACTCCGAAGCCGCTGCTGCTCACAGCGTTAGCTCCAGAGCGCCGACAGAGAGCCTCCTTTGTGCTGACTGAACACAGTTCAAATACGCAAGGCATTCTCTGTCCTGTTTCTGGACGGGGATTGGGGGGAGGGGGGAGGCGGGATCTGGGTGGGCTTGGGAGGTGGCCCTATGGTGGTAGTATGTACATACAGGCGTAGTGGGCTAGTGTTGGAGGAGCAGAATGTGTTGGAGGATGGACATCACCAGGCAAGGAGGTAGCATTTGGCATGCCACTTGAGGCAACATTAGGTTTTGGGCCAATTCTGATCCCCCCCCAACCCCAATTTAGCACTTGTCAGTGATTCCCAAACTGTGGGTCGGGACCTACCAGTGGGTTGCAAACCAATTTCAGGTGAGTCGTGAAGCATCCAGAGCAGCCATATTGAAAATATAGGAAGCTGGAAAATGGGAAAGAGGGAGGATTGTGTGGTTGCTTTGCTTGTATCAAGGTTGTCAATAGGCTTTCTTTCTTTCTGATTCACTTTGCTATTGGAAAATGGCTGAGAAATCACCCAAAGTATTCGTGCATTTTCAGGAAAGCAGCAGGCTCTGGCGTCACAATGACGGCACTTCAGGCCATGACATCACTTCTCATGGGTCCTGGCAGAGCATCGTTCTAAAAAGTGGGTCCTGGTGCTAAAATGGTTGAGAACCACTGTTCTATGTCATTTGTAGAACAACATTCAATTTAACTGTGAAATCCAAACTTACCCTTCTGCTGATGTGGCCACTGCTCTGCAAGCCCTGTTGTTGTTGTTGTTCAGTCGCTAAGTCGTGTCCGACTCTTCGCGACCCCATGGACCACAGCACACCAGGCCTCTCTGTCTTCCATTAGCTTCTAGAGTTCGCCCAAATTCATGCGTATTGCTTCGGTGACACTATCTAACCATCTCATCCTCTGCCGCCCCCTTCTCCTTTTGCCTTCCATCTTTCCCAGCATGAGGGTCTTTTCTAAAGAGTCCTCTCCTCTCACGAGGTGGCCAAAGTATTTGAGCTTCAGCTTCAGGTTTTGTCCTTCCAAGGAGCCATCAGGCTTGACTTCCTGTAGGATTAACCGATTGGCTCTCCTTGCAGTCCAGGGGACTCTCAAGAGTCTTCTCCAACACCATAATTCAAAAGCATCTATTCTTCGGCGCTCTGCCTTTCGTATGGTCCAGCTCTCACAGCCATACATTGCTACTGGGAAAACCATCGCTTTGACTATGCAAACCTTTGTTGGCAAGGTGATGTCTCGGCTTTTTATTAAATTGTCTAGGTTTGCCGTCGCTTTCCTCCCAAGAAGTAAATGACTTTTAATTTCATGGCTGCAGTCACCATCTGTGGTGATCTTGGAGCCCAGGAAAATAAACTCTGTCACTGCTTCCATTTCTTCCCCTTCCATTTGCCAGGAAGTGATGGGAGTGGTTGCCATGATCTTAGTTTTTTTTAATGTTGAGCTTCAAGCCAATTTTTGCATTTTTCTCCTTCATGCTCATCAGAAAGTTCTTTAGGTCTTCCTCACTTTCTGCCATTAGAGTGGTATCACCTGCATATTGTCTGCAAGCGGTATCATCTGCAAGCCTACAGTGTCACAAACATGCCATAAACATGTTTGCGACTATGTGGGTGTCAGCTGCACCAGCGGGACAGCAGCAGCGACATGTGGTTGTGGGATGGAAGGTTCCGTTGGAAGGACTCCACCATGGAAACCTGAAGCTGTGGATACTGGAGACTTTTTTTTAAAGATAGGGAAACATCAGTGGTTTTGCTGCAACAAGGTAAAAAAGAAGAGATTTGTTTAATGTTCCTGTATCTTTTTAATAGGAGTCTCATAAGAACATAAGAAGAGCCCCATTGGATCCACAATGGCCCATCTAGTCCAGCTTCCTGTATCTCACAGTGGCCCACCAGATGTCTCAGGGAGCACACGAGACAACAAGATGCCTGCATCCTGTTGCTACTCCCTTGCACCCGGCACTCTGAAGTAGCCTACTACTATAATAAGGAGGTTGCACAACCCATCATGGCCTATAGCCCATGATGGACTTTTCTTCCAGAAATCTGTCCAGTCCCCTGAACAGAAACCATCTGTCAGAAACCTAGGCAGAAACCATCACCACCTCCTGTGGCAAGGAGTTCCTCAGATTAGTACCCATGGATAACTGAAACCCTGGATACCGAATCATTGGATACCTGGGCATGCCTATACTTTTTCTTCCTATACCTTGATCTCTTTTGGGGGCAAAGAACTTGGTCTCTAATCATGCTCTTGTTCGTGTTCCCATGACATTACGTAAGAGAGGGTCCTGCTTTAATAATCTCAGCAAGCAACAAATAAATAAAAAATCATCAAATCATTAGACGTACCTTATTGAAGATCTAAATTAAGCAGGGATTTTTACATCGATGCAGCGCGAGCAGAACTTCACCAGCAATTCCCTCTCTGCGACTCACTTCCATCACTTCCAGACATCAGTGATTCTGCAACAGCACAAAACAAAACAAACGATCAGAAGTTCAAATTTCATTTGCTGTGCGTTCCCCGTGGAACAAAGATCTAACCCAGAAAGAGAAGCACATTAGCGGAACAAGAATGACTTGGTAAGGAGAAAATTATGTTAAGAAAATGCTTTCCATAGCAATAATGTAGACATTGTTACTGTTTAATTAGATGCTTCTATCATTTTCATCCCCACAGGAACTTGGCACTGTATTTTCTCTAATGACACATTTTTTTTCTAGCTAATAAAATAGCAGGCCGTGTGTCTGGTGAATCATGTTGCTTTAGACCAGGGATGTGCTGCAGCCCCCACAGCAAGAGACTCGAGTCTCTGCCCCCTTGACTCGACTCGACCACATTGGGGCTTGACTTGCAGAACTTTTGAGTAATTTTGACTCGAGTTCCCAAGTCAAGAATAAAAAATCTTAAGCCTCGCCTCTGCACCCTCCTGGAAGCCAACTCCCTTCCTCCCATCATGCCTTGCTGCTATCATTAGTCTGAAAGATGGCTTCAAATCACCAGAAGGTGGGTCACGACTGAGTTTTTGATGCATTCTGAAACTTGGGGAGCCCTGGGTTGTTGTTTTTTTGTGGGGGGGGGGTCCACAAAGCTCCCCACATACTCTGTAGGCCAGTGCTGGGAGGAGTAAGTGTGTAAAAAGCCCCTTTAGCCCAGTGCTATCCTGGAGATCATGTTACAGCCTTCCCCCTCTCTCCATCCCTTAAAGGGGCATGAGCCAGTGCTTCCCAGGTGGTGGGTCACGACCCACCACTTTGGGAAGCACTGCTTTTGGGAAGCACAGCCAGGTCAGCACCAGGGTCAGCTGGGGCCCGAAACACAACCCAGTTCTAGGACTCAAATCCTTGTGAATTCTTCACATGCACGTGGTCCCGCTGCTTGCCCCATTCACCTCTCACTCACCTTGGCTCCCTTCAATTGCTTCACACAGTTTGTCTCTCATACTCCCCTGGGCTTAACTGGGGGCTATGCAGCTCTCCATCAGGATGAGGTGGGTGAACGGGCTGGTTTCTAACTTCCCACTTGGCAGTGTTCCCAGGTGGTGGGGCTGGCGCATGAGGCTGCAATCCTATACTCACTCACCTGGCTCATTTGGGGCCCATTATACACAGTGGTGCTTATTACTAAGTAGACATGCATAGGATCACAGTGTAAGTAGTTAGAACAAACAAGAGAGTTAGAACAAGCAAAAGAAAATATTTCCTTACCCAGCATGTAATTAGTCTGTGGAACTCCCTGCCACAAGATGTGGTGATGGCGTCTGGCCTGGATGTCTTTGAGAGTGCAATCCTAAACTGGAGTTAGGCTGGCATAAGCTAAGCCAGTAAAGTTTGGCCAGCACAAGGGCCACCATAAAGCATCTTTGAACTACTCTCGGAGTCAGAGAGGATAGCTGACATCTGTGTGCTGACCTCTCTGTTTCTGGGAGTGGTCCAAATGTACTTTATGGTGTCCCTTGTGCTGGCCAAACTTTGCTGGCTTAGCTTATGCCAGCCCAACACAGTTTAGGATTGCGTCCTAAAAAGGATTTGGACAGATTTATGTATTTATGTATTTATGTATTTATGTATTTATTTATATTTATGGAGGAAAATTCCATCACAGGTTACAAGCTATGATGGGTATGTCCAGTCTGAGATTAGCTGGTCGCTCACCATGAGGGCTGGGATTTTTTTTCTGTCATCCAAATTGGCCATGGATGGCAGGGTTTTTTTTTTTTGCCTACCCTAGACTGGCAAGGGAGGAATGGTGTGTTCAGTAGGTTTCATGACTTAAAAATTGGTCACTTGTGTTTAATAAAGTTAAACCCCAACCACAGGCTAGTGTCTTCCTTGGGATGGTGCAAGGGTAATAGGCTACCTCAGAATGCCAGATGCAGGGAAGTGGCAGTGAGATACACGTATCTGGTTGTCTTGTGTGCTCCCTGAGGCATCTGGTGGGCCACTGTGAGATACAGGAAGCTGGACGAGATGGGCCCTTGGCCTGATCCAGCAAGGCTTTTCTTATGTCCTTATGAATCAGCTGACATAGCTCTGGCCATACTAGCCACTGTGGAGGGAAACTAGCCAACACATGTACAAGCAACCAACCAAGGTGTCAGCCAGCTCAGATCCCCAACATTACCCTCCATGTATCAGCAATTAATTTTAGATCAGTCCTTTCCTCTTAAGAACAAGGATGTCCAGGGCAGCTCACAAACAAGACAATAGAAAAAATGCAAGAAAAACGCAGCAGTGCAAACACATTAAAATGCAGTGCACTACATTTAAAAGATAGCAGAATTAAAAAACAAACAAACTGCCTATGGGGGGATACTAAAAGGACAATGCATTGCTAGCTTAAATAAATGGGCCTTCAGTTTCTGTTAGGAGGTCACCTGAGAGGAGAGAAACCCTTTTATTTTGGGAGTTTTGAAGTGGAGCACCAGAGCAGTGCTTGAGAGCACAATCCTAACCTGGAGTTGGCCGGCAAAGTTTGGCTGGCACAAGGGCCACCATAAAGTGCGTTTGGATCACTCTTGAAGGATGGCGCAGGTCTGTGTGCTGGCCTCTCTGATTCCAAGAGTTTGTCCAAACATACTTTGTGGTGTCCCTTGTGCCTGCCAAAATTTGCTGGCTTAACCTGTGGCCCAGTGGTGTCATCTAAATGATTTAAGAACAGGTACTCACTTTTGATTGGCACATGTCGGGACCCGCCCACCGGAAGTGACGTCATAAGCCAGAAGTGAGGTCGTGGCAGGAAGTGACATGAAAAAAGCCCTTTTTGAGGCCTCAGATGATTTTAAACTGACCCAACAGTTGCAACAGTATTCCACAGCACTCCCAGAACATGTTAAGGAGGCCTGGCATCATGTTAAAACCCCAGAGCAACTCATTTTTCAGTGGCAAGGAAAGGAAAGGCTCCGCTCGCTGCCTGCCTGCCTGTCTGGCTCTGAGAACATGCAGGCAACTCAAACATGCAGGAAATTCAAACATTGCAGAGGGCGGAGTCGACAAGTGGGTGGGCGAATGGGCGGGGCCAGCTGTAATCCTAGAAACCGGTACTCGCGTACCCCCACGTACCCCCTGCATGACATCACTGCTGTGGCCTCATGAAGGACCACTTGGATAAGGTTCCCCCTTATCTGTGTCTGGGGGGAAAGGAATGTATGCAGCGACGGGATCTACAAACGACCTGAGGGAACGCTGGGCGGGACGTAGGAGGGACATCTGAGTGATATGCAGCCTGTCCGCGGCCATCTGCAGCTGCCCTGGCCTGGGGGGGGGGTTCCTGCTCGCTGCGGAGGACGGGTGAGGGTCGCGCCGGGTGCCTGGGCGAGCAGCAGTGGGGCGCGCTAACCGGGGGCAGCCCCCCCCAGGCCAGGACAGCTGCAGAACGCTACGGCTGGGCAGCCAATCACGCAGAAGCCCCGCGTAAGTCCTGCCCAGTGTTCCCCCAGGTCATTTGTAGATCCCGTCGCTGAATGTATGTATCCCTCATAGATACCAGGGGACGCCTGTATTTAATGTTTTCTCTTGACTAGTTAGCAGCTTTGTCATGCCCCCTCATAGTTCAGTACTGCAGCATGACGAGAGGGGGCAGTAACCCTTTGCCTCCATGGTGTTCCTCCCGTAGTTGCTTTATAAAGCTTCCATGAGATCAATGGGAGTTTCCTTCCTGGGAGAAATACCCCAAGCGGAAACCCCAATCTGAAATGGAGAAGGGGGCCCCAGTCACAGTCCTGCGACAAGTTCTCCCAATCCGGCTGCTATATAAGGAAAAATAAGCATGTCGGCATTAAGAAAGTAATGCAACTTGTAACCTGACCCTCATTGGTGGTTCAGCATGTCATGTTGCTGTAGCAATCCTACCGGGGGGGGGGAGGGGGAACGGAGCGCTAGGTTTTGCAAGGAGCCTTATCTTGCCGTGTAAATCGCTCTCCTCCCTCACAGTTGTAGCCAAACCTCAGGGTGAAAGCATTGTGGTGGCAAGGGACAGGAGCAACTTATACAGCAAGGTAAGGCTCCTTGCAAAACTTAGCACTCTGCCCCCCCCCATAGGGATGCTACTGCTGTGTGGTCTGAACAACGAATTGCATGTGATTAAGGGCGCAGTCCTAAGGGTGACGTTGGGCCGACACAACGTGCTTTGCGCTGGCCCAACATCACTAGGCCTGGCACAGGAGCTCTAGCAGCAGCAGCGACCCAACAGCACTGGGAAGAGGCACCACAGCACCACTCCTGCACCACCCGAAACTCAGCTGGTGCAAGAGTGGTCCTGGTGTGGGGAGGGAAGGAGGGAGGAACTGGGTGGGGGTGGACGGGCTGGTGGGCGTGCCGGCCCGGGGAGGGGGGTGGAGGTGGGATGCTGACATTAGGCTGCATCCAAGCCTCTGTCCCCAGGTTGTGCAGCCCCAACTGGGGCCACGCAGCCTCCTTGGCTCTGCGCCTTCTATGTATGTATGTATGTATGTATTTATTTATTTATTTATTTATTTATTTATTTATTTATTTATTTATTTATTT
>JAJKFI010000007.1:11882202-11894371 GCA_029204185.1 Lerista edwardsae | reverse complement strand
TTTATTTATTTATTTATTTATTTATTTATTTATTTATTTATTTATTTGAAGAACTTATATCCCGCTTTTCCCATGCTGAAGCAAATGCCCAAGGCGGCTTACAGAGAACAACAAAGTACAATGCAACCATAATAGGTAAAACAAAAACATTTAAGATTTAGCAGGAACTCAGCAAGAGTTCAAGAATACACACACACACACACACACACACACACACACCCAATTGACCAGGGGAGTAAACAAACTATGGCAGGATTCCAAAGGGACATCAGGGGGCAGACAGCCAATCTTCATCTGAAGTCCAGACGAGGTAGGTATGATTTGAGCCCTCTCCGGAAGGCCATGAGAGTGTGTATAGTCCCAAATCTGGAGAGCACATAGGGGAGGCTGGAGCTTCCCCTAGGGCAAGGGTATGAACGTGGCCTTGCCCCAGGGAGGCTCCCCAGCGCACCAAACGTTCGCTGAAAATAGCACAGGCCCGCCGGCCTCACTATTCCAGTTCATTTTAGGACTGAGCTCTAAATTAATATGCCGTGTGAGGGGGTTACTAACAGTATACGGCACTGGTGTTGAGTGTCATCCAATCATGTGAACCAATCCTCTTATCATGATATATAACTACAGCCTGCCCTGGATGTATTAAGGGTGCTAATGGAATGGAAGGTAAGGTATAATTAAAACCTCAATATAGTGTGTAAATGGGGCAGATCTTGCATGACCCAGGTAGAGACACAATAACAGGCATAAATTAAAACATGCCAAATTAAGGGTACATAGACCCTCAATGAATACAAGCATATTCCTTGGTTCCAAGGACCCCTGCTCTCTTTTTTGAACATCTATATATATAAAGAAGAGCGTATGTATGTGTGTATGTATGTTTGTTCCACATAGGCTCCGCAATGCCTGGACCGATTCGCGCCAAACTCGGCACGCGGGTGCCTTGGCCCCCCGAAACCATCGCTGCGCGGTTTTGGAACGGATCGGGCCCCCACGGGCGCGGGTACAAGTGAATTTGTGGTTCTCTATGGACAGCTATGGGCTGAGCCGAACATTCCGAGGCTCTGATGATGTCATGATGAGATGCAAATGACATGCAAATGACATGCGGAATCTTCAGGCAGCAACTGAACTCTTGACAGTTGAAGACAAACAGCAGCAAACAGGTTTCACGCAGGCAAACCGATACAATGTGTTCTGTGGACATGTGGGCGGTCCCTGCTTGGCAGTGGACAGTTGGCACAAGGTGCTGTGGCTGTTGAAAGTTTACTTTCTCTCTGAAAGTTTACTTTCACTGTGTAATGTAAGGCAATTGGGCAGGTGCAACCAAAGGCTACAAAGATGAAACAACAGCGTACACAGGAAACACCTGAGGGGAAAGAAAAAAAAAACTTGCAATGCTATGTCACAGAGCTGCTACATCTAGAGCAACAGAAACAGTACAGCAGCGTGACAAAAGACTCCACGATAAGAGAGACAGAGCTGCTACATCTAGAGCAACACAAACAGTACAGCAGCGTCACAAACAACTACAGGATATGAAACAGAGGGCTACTACACCTAGAGCAACAGAAACAGTACAGCAGCGATGATGGGACATATAAACACCCGGGCACACATGTGAGTGGGGGTGGGGTCAGGGATGGGACATATCAACACCCGGGCACACATGTGAGTGGGGGTGGGGTCAGGGATGGGACATATCAACCCCCGGGCACACATGTGAGTGGGGGTGGGGTCAGTGATGGGACATATAAACACCCGGGCGCATATAGGTTTCCTGCAGGCAAACCAATACAGGGCCATCTGTATGCCTGGTGAGTGGCGGGGGGTCGGGGATGGCACGTATAAACACCCGGGCGAAGCCGGGTACATAAAAGCTAGTCTATATATATAAAGAAGAGCGTATGTATGTGTGTATGTATGTGTGTGTGTGTATGTATGTTTGTTCCACATAGGCTCCGCAACGCCTGGACCGATTCGCGCCAAACTCGGCACGCGGGTGCCTTGGCCCCCCCGAAACCATCGCTGCGCGGTTTTGGAACGGATCGCGCCCCCACGGGCGCGGGTACAAGCGAATTTGTGGTTCTCTATGGATGGCTATGGGCTGAGCCGCAGCATTCCGAGGCTCTGATGATGTCATGATGAGATGCAAATGACATGCGGAATCTTCAGGCAGCAACTGAACTCTTGACAGTTGAAGACAAACAACAGCAAACAGGTTTCACGCAGGCAAACCGATACAATGTGTTCTGTGGACATGTGGGCGGTCCCTGCTTGGCAGTGGACAGTTGGCACAAGGTGCTGTGGCTGTTGCTCTCACTCTGAAAGTTTACTTTCACTGTGTAACGTAAGGCAATTGGGCAGGTGCAACCAAAGGCTACACAGATGAAACAACAGCATACACAGGAAACACCTGAGGGGAAAAAAACGACTTGCAATGCTACGTCACAGAGCTGCTACATCTAGAGCCACAGAAACAGTACAGCAGCGTGACAAAAGACTCCACGATAAGAGAGACAGGGCTGCTACATCTAGAGCAACACAAACAGTACAGCAGCGTCACAAACAACTACAGGATATGAAACAGAGGGCTACTACACCTAGAGCAACAGATACAGTACAGCAGCAGGGATGGGACATATAAACACCCGGGCACACATGTGAGTGGGGGTGGGCGCATACAGGTTTCCGGCAGGCAAACCAATACAGGGCCATCTGTATGCCTGGTGAGTGGCAGGGGGTCGGGGATGGCACGTATAAACACCCGGGCGAAGCCGGGTACATAAAAGCTAGTATTCTATAAAGACGACGTAAACATTCCAGTAGATTATCCCTTATCTGGATAGCCGAAACCCAGACTATTCCATTGTTGTCCAAGACTTTAAAAAGAAAAAAATGTGTAGTGTGAACATTGGAAACTCATTCTCACATCCAGTGCTGTAGGTTCTCTGCTCTGTGGTGTGTACCTGTACAGACATTGTTGAAAAATGTCCAAGAGGCCAGCAGACATCCAATGGGTAACTGTGAAAAGAGCAAGAGGAAACATTTCTCAATATTATCCGCAATTATTCCAAAATTGCAATTATTCCAAAATTATTCCAAAGTACACTAGCATGACAAGGGAGGGGCAGTGGGTCTAGCAGGTTTCATGATTTAAAAACTGGTCACTTGTGTTAAATAAATTTAAACCCAAACCGCAATCTGGTGTCTTCCTTGGGGGTGATGCAAAAGCTTCCTCAGAAAGCCAGATGCAGAGGAGTGGCAGCAGGATGGAACTATTTCGTGTCTCATGTGCTCCCTGCAGCATGTGGTGGGCCACTGTGAAATATCGGAAGCTGGACTAGATGGGCCTTGGCCTGATCCAGTGGGGCTGTTCCTATGTTCCTAAATTCAGGCAAATCCAAAATCCAGGTGCCTTCCCATCTCAGACATCTAAGGGATACTCAACTTGTACATAAAGCCCATCTTTAAGATATTGATTTTGAATCTGGTTGCTTTTTCTACAAAAAGCAGCCACAGTGTGTATGTGTTGAGTGAGTGGTGTGAATCAGTAACAAAGCAAATTAAGGGTGAACACTTTCCCCATCAGTGGCTGTTTGCAGGAAACAGCTGCTTTGGAGCAAATAGCAGTTTCATGGATTTCTGGCAGAAAAACCATGTGCTGAGAAAGAGTTATTTCATGCACGCACGTGTGCGTGCGTACGCGCGCATGCACACGCACACGCACACACGCACACACACACAATTACAGTACTCCTGTTCAGCATTGGGTGCCCTTGCGACTTATTTTTGTGAAAAAAGAAACACTTCCAGCCATAAGCCCATTATCATGTGCTGAATGTAATGTGCAAATTGGCTCTTAAAACAGAGTAACGCTGTACTCTGGGGCAAGAATGATTGGATTCCTCTAATATTTTGTTACTTAAGACACTTTGGTTGCCGTGAAACCTGCTTCACTGTAATGGGTTTGGCTCGATGTCCTGATGACAGATGATTTGAACCCCACCTTGCAATTTTATGATTCCCAAAGTTCAGGTATTTCTTATTTGCTAACTGAAAAAAGAGCATTTTGCTTTCAAGTGACCCAATAATGTGGGTTATGCTAATATTTTGCCACCAGGGGGCACAGAAGAGCTTTGACTGGAAGATGTCTCCCCCACCTCTCTTTCAAACTCCTTGCTTTGCTAGTTAATTTCGAAGATCATTCGTGCTCTGAACCGGGACCGCTTGAAATGATTGTCCAGTACCAAGCAAAGTTAGTATTGACAGCAGGGTGTAGATAGCGATGATACGACCGAATGCGTTAAGAGCCTCTTCACACTTTTTTTTTTTTTTCTGTGTATGTAATGTGTAATGTGTGACGTGTTTGAGGGCACAATCCTAAGAGTGACGTTGGGCCGACACAATGTGCTTTCATCAGCCCAGCATCACTAGCACCAGCATGGGCCAACCAGCACCCCAATGTTGGCGCTAGTGCCATTGGGCCGACACTAGCAGCAGCATCGGCCCAATGGTGCCGAGCAGAGGTGCTGCAGTGCCACTCCTGCGCCAGCTGGATTTGGCTGACACAAGAGCGGTTCTGGGCATGGGGGGAGGGCTGGTGGGCAAGTGGAACTGGGTAGGAAGTGGGTGGGAGGTGAGTGGGCTGGTAGGCATGCCAGCCCAGGGAGGGGGGGCGGGGACGTCCCTAGGCCATGTCGTTCCAATTAGGCTGGCATAGGAGCAGCACTGCGGCGCCTCTGCTTGGCACTGTTGGGCCAATGCTGCAGCTAGCATCGACCCAATGGCAGTAGCACCAACATGGGGGTGCAGGTTGGCACTCCCACATCCATGCTAGTGACGTTGGGCCGTCACAAGCACATTGCATTGGCCCAACATCAATCATAGGATTGCACCCTCAAGAATTCACAGGGATGTCAAAGAACAGAGTTTGAACTTCAGGACCTTTCTGGGCCGGACTTACGATTGTCTGCTGAAGCTTGATGGCACATAGTCAGAGGAGAAAATCACACTGTGAAGGCTACATCTAAGACTGAGGATTCAGTGGATCACAGAGTACTGTATATTTGTAAAAAAAAAATTGAAAATGGTAGTTTAGATTAAAATAGATAAATAACATAGGCGAGTGGTATTCAAACTTTTTAGACCAGGACCCTCTTTTCAGAATGGCACTTGTATCGGGACCCACCGGAAATGATGTCATTAACCTGGAAGTGATATTGTGGCAGGAAGTGACATCAAGCAGGAAGTTCTATCCCTGTAACATAATAAAATGATGCTCCTGAAATACAAATTGGCATTCCTGGACTGCAGCAGTTGTACAACCATGAAACAATCCCGACAGAAAGCAAGATTAGGACAAAATATGATGCAAAAGCATTGAACTAAAAACAATTTTTAAAAAAACCCGCACTTGAAAATTCAAACTGTGAACACTCACAAAAGGAATATAACAAGAGTAAGGTCTGCAGTTTCCAAGATGGCTGCTCCCAGCTTTGCGCGACCCACCTGACAACAGGTCACAACCCACCAAGTGTGACCTATAAAGAGCAAGTCAACTGTAAAGAGCAAAAGAAGGCTAGGCCATGGTCTGACTCGATGTTGTCAACATGCTTCCATTTTGTAAGAAAGAACTGAAGCTGCAAAAATATTAGCTGGTAGGTAATCAGCTCACTTCCTGATGTAATCAGGAGTGTAATTTACTATTTGTCTTGCTTTCTGCAGGAAGGTGTGGGGTCATAGCTGGGATCAGGGATACTGAACCATCAGTTTGCAATCAGGAAGGTTCCATCCAGCTAGTGCTGCAATCAGAAAGATTTCACAGCCGAGACCCATCACTTAGGTTGTGTATGAAACCTTTTCTGACCATTCTGTGACTTCTGAACATTCTATCACCCCATCAGGAGATGGCCAACCTTTATCCTGATTGGATAATTAATTTTTCTAGAGGGATATAAAGATACCCAGTTTTGGGGGGTCCAGATCAACACACGCCAAGACCATCACACCATCAAGACCATCACACCACCAAGACATCATCAGATCTTCAGAAAAGATCACCAGACCATCTTCAGTTCAGATCACCTTCTCCACATCAGTCCAACATGCCCCAGCCTGGACCTGCTACCTGCTTGGACTTGAAAAGAAGGTGAACCAGCAAGGCTAACCACCTTGCAGGTATTAGGGCCTAGTTTAGTGTTAGGCATATAGTTGTTTTGTTATTTTAACATGTATCTTAGTTAAGTCTCTTTCCTAGTTTTGTAACTGCTTGTTTTTTTTAAAATAAACTATACATAAGAACATAAGAAGAGCCCTGCTGGATCAGGCCAAAGGCCCATCTAGTCCAGCTTCCTGTATATCACAGCGGCCCACCAGGTGCCCCAGGGAGGCATGAGACAACAAGATGCTTGGATCCTGTTGCCACTCCCTTGCACCCAATACTCTGAAGTAGCCTACTACTAATAGGAAGAAGATTTAGCCGAGAGGGTTAATGCCTCCGTTTGCCCGAAGATACAGCTGAAGATCTCAAGGTCGTGAGCTCGGGACTGCCGGAAGTCTCTGTGAGCGGCAGACCTTGCAACTGCGGCTGATTAGAAGCTGAGCTCCAGCTGCCTCGTGGGAGGAGGAGTGTGCTGAGAGTCAGCTGCGTCTCTGGTGAGAGCAAGGAAGCATCAGCCAGCAGAAGACAGATGGGTGGCTAAAGAAAGAAGGCTAAATCCAGAAAGGAAGATCTGAATGTGTGTAGTTCTTGAAAGATAGAACATTCTGTAAATTGTAAAAACCTTCGGGTTTATGAATAAAGTCTGCCCATGTAAACCGCCTTGAGTTACAGTCACTAGAGAAATCTAGTGATCTTAAGAAAGGCGGTATATAAATACATGCATTATTATTATTATTATTATTATTATTATTATTATTATTATTATTATTATTATTATTATTATTATAAGGAGGTTGCACAATCCATCATGGCCTATAGCCCATGATGGACTTTTCTTTCAGCAATCCGTCCAATCTTCTCTTAAAGGCATCTAGGCTAGATGCCATCACCGTCTCCTGTGGCAAAGAGTTCCACAGATTAACTACCCGCTGGGTAAAAAAGTACCTCCTTTTATCTGTTTTAACTCTCCCAACCCTCAGTTTTAGCGGATGTCCCCTGGTTTGGTGTTTTGAGAGAGGGAAAAGAACATCCCTCTATTGATGGCACCCTCCCTTCCGTGCATAATTTTGTATGTCTCAATCATGTCCCCTCTCAGGCGGCTTTTCTAGACTGAAGAGCCCCAAACGCTGCAGTCTTTCTTCATAAGGGAGGTGCCCCAGCCCCGTAATCATTTTCATCGCTCTGTTCAGCACCTTTTCCAGCTCCATTATATCCTTTTTGAGGTGCGGCAACCAGAACTGTACACATTATTCCAGGTGTGGCCTTACCATCGATTTGTACAATGGCACGATATTAATGGCATGATAATATCGCAACCCCTTTTCTAATTATCCCAAGCATGGAATTGGCCTTCTTAATTGCTGCCGCACCCTAGGTCTATACCTTCATTGAACTGTCCATCAGCACCCCAAGATCTCCCTCTTGAGCTGTCACAGAAAGCTCAGAACCCATTAGCCTTTGGGTGAAGTTCTGGTTTTTTGCCCCAGTGTGCATCACTTTACACTTGTCTATGTTGAAGCGCATCTACCATTTGGCTGCCCATTCCCCCAACTGGGAGAGATCCTTCTGGAGCTCTTCACAATCCCTTCTGGTTTTCACCACCCGGAAAAGTTTTGTGTCATCCACAAACTTGGCCACCTTGCTGCTTATCCCTGTCTCCAGGTCATTTAAGAACAAGCTGAAAAGCACCAGCCCCAAGACAGATCCCTGGGGCACTCCGCTTTTCACCTCTCTGCATTGTGAAAATTCCCCGTTGACCCCCACTCTCTGTTTCCTGGCCCTCAACCAATTCTGAATCCATAAGAGGACCTGCCCGCTTATTCCCTGACTGTGAAGTTTCTTCAGCAGCCTTTGGTGGGGGACTGTGTCATAGTTAATCTATACGCTTTATTTGTGATTACTTGGAACCAGACTAAATTCAGTCTTGCTGCTTGGGCAATTTATCGGTTTACAGGTAGCCTTCATAGCTTTGGGAGAGGTCCCTGTAGAAGGGGCTAGTTTAGCCTGTGGATTTAAGAATCTGTTCGTTGCTCCCTGGAGGCTGTACTCTTAGCTGTGGTCCCAGGCTGGTAGCAGAGGCTGTGTGCCTTGTTGCCTTGAATTGGAAGTGCTTAAGGACACACTCTGCTGAACGTTCACAACTCATATGGGCTCTGGGCTGGTTATAGGGCATATGAGCCTATCAATTACACTGACCCACAGTTTGAATAACACTGACATACAGTGATGGGATCAGCTAACGACTCGGGGGAACTCTGGGTGGGCAGCAGGAAGACTGGGCGGGACTTCTGGGTGATTGACAGCCCATCCGTCTGGGTCTGCCACTTGCCCGCCGCATGGGCTGCCCCCGGGTGGCACGCCCTGCCACTGTGCACCCTGGCACCCGGGGGCCCCCACCCGTCCCCCCCGGTGAGCGGGCACCCCCTCTGAGGCCAGGGCAGCCCGTGTGGCGAGCAGGCAGGCGGCGGACCTGGACGGACGGGCTGTCAATCACCTGGAAGTCCCGCCCAGCCTTCCTGCTGCCCGCCCAGCGTTCCCCCGAGTTGTTAGCTGATCCCATCACTGCTGACATAGACTCTGAGACATGACAAGGTGCTGTAGTGACATCCCTATCAGGTGGCATGGGAAAAGGCAGGGGGGAGTTGAGGTGCCCTGTGCCTGATAGATGAAAGACAGAGACACACGTGTAACAGTGCAAGTTCAACCTCCCCCCCCCCCAAAAAAGATGAGAAAACATGTGAATGGGTATGAAGAAAAGTGCTGGAAGGGGAGACAGCAGACTGTGCCTTATCTGCTTAGCTTCTTGAACTGGACAGTAAATACCAGAAGTGCCCAGAAGAGGGCAGTGACACTATATGCAAGCTGGGGTGGAAAGTAGATGCCATAGGAGATTGTATTGACTTGGAGTGGCCTCCGGAATGGTAACTACATAACAGCATTTCCTCAGACATAAATGTGAGTGCCAGGCTCCCAGAAGTGTGATTGGCTCCATTGTTCAGATGGGACATTGAGTCATGCAGTGATTAACTGGAGTTGGGCTCGAAGGCTGAGAATCACAGAGCAAGTAGGATGACTTCTTTAATTAGACCAATTAACATTTAACATACAGGAAAACAAAGTTTCCCGTTACGCAGGCTTAGGTTTAGCAAAACAAATGAGCAAAACAAAAAAATATATATACATGATCCATGACTGATGATTTACTGCTCTTTTGGTTGAGGAAGAAAAACCTCAACACACAATGAATGAGTCTAGAGCAGTGGTTCTCAAACGTTTTAGCACCAGGACCCACTTTTTAGAATGACAGTCTGTCTGGGACCCACCAGAAGTGATGCCATGGCCAGATGTGCTGTCATTGAGATGTCAGAACCCACTGCTTTCTTGAAATGGCAGGAATAGTTTGGTTTATTTCTCAGCCATTTTCCAACAGCAAATAGAAAGAACAAAAGGCTATTGACAACCTTGACACAAGCAAAAACAACCACACAACCCTCCCCCTTTCCAACATCCCATCTTTCCATATTTTCAATGCGGCTGCTCTAGGTAATTCACGACCCATCTGAAATTGGCGCACAACCCACTGGTGGGTCCTGACCCACTGTTTGGGAACCACTGGTCTAGAGCAAACAAGATGTTAATTCGGGCGCAAGCCTGTCTTACTGAGGGAAGGGATCCAGATTACATTGGCCTAATAGAAGCTGGAAAGGCCTGCTGCTACAAGCACCACCGGGAATACAAAAACGTAAGTAAGCCAACTTCTGTTCCTTTGGGAGTTTAATGAACAGGCAGCTATGACAAAATAGTCATCAGGGAAGCCAAGATCTGAGAGCATGCCCATGTTTTGAGATCAGCACCTGTGGCTTGGCCACAGCGCCTGTGATCTCACTGCTACCAGGTGTTTGGCACTGAGCACAAAAGACCCATCAGAAAGTGCCATTTCTGCGATGGACCCAGACTGTGCAACACCCTCCAAGGGCTGATCCATAAAAATTGACATGAATTCTAAGCACTTTCCGGCTTCATATGAGGGCTGCCAGCCCAGATCCAACATCCGTTATCTCTCCAGACAAAAGCAGCAGAGGCAAATGTGGGATGAATCACACAATCTAGTCTAAGAAAGAGAAGAAATTGATTATCTTTAAACAAAGACATAGAGTGCAATCCTAACTTGGAGTTAGGCCAGCAAAGTTTGGCCAGCACAATGGACACTGTAAAGTATGTTTTATTTGGACCACTCTCGGCGTCAGAGACGCCAGCACACAGATGTGCGCCATCCCCCCTGACTCCAAGAGTGGTCCAAGCATATGGTGTTTATGGTGTCCCTTGTGCCGGCCAAACTTTGCTGGCCTAATTGTGTCAGCCTAACTCCAGATTGGATTGT
The DNA here is from genome assembly GCA_029204185.1 of Lerista edwardsae. NCBI lineage: Eukaryota > Metazoa > Chordata > Lepidosauria > Squamata > Scincidae > Lerista > Lerista edwardsae. The sequence goes on along the minus strand of JAJKFI010000007.1, from coordinate 11,883,827 downwards.
GTCCACAGGTATTTTGAGAAAAAGTACTGTATATAGCTTCAATCATGACAATACTGTATTAATGCAATGGGCAGACCAATCCTATTCAACCGTGGCATATCATGACCACATGGCCTATGCAGGCCAGTGCTGAAACTGGGCAGGCCAGAGGTCTTTTTGATCGAAGGGAACATTTGTTTCTTTACCCATGTTAAGTCCCAGCCTGCCCAATGGGACGATTTGGATCTGCACCAGCTGGATTGCTGGTGCAAGTCCGATTACCCTGTATAGGGCTTTCAAACCTGGGACAGAGGTCAGGGTTCAGTGGATGCCTCCTCCGCTGCCACCCCCCCTCCTGGGCCTCAACCTCCCCTCCCTCCCCTCCTCCTGCCCTAAACTACCTCTTCTTGCCTCTGTCCTACAACTCCCCTGCCTCTGTACTGCCCAGCACAGAACCTACCCTTCCAGGCGGCTGCAGGTCTAGATTCAGTGGAAAGGTGCATCACAAACATGTTTTATGGCATGTTTGCACTGGCACTAGCTCAGATTAGGATTTGGCTGAGAATTTTCCTATCACAGTGGTTCCCAAACTGTAGGTTAGGACCCACCAGTAGGTTGCAAGCAAATTTCAGGTGGGTCACAAAGCTCCTAACACAGGCCTATTGAAATATGGGAAGATGGGATGCTGGGAAGGGGGAGGGATGTGTGGTTGTTTTGCTTGTCTCAAGGTTGTAAATAGGCTTTTTTTCCCTTTCTGATTCATGTTGCTATTGGAAAATGGCTAAGTAACCCATCTCATTGCTGCGTTCTCAGGAAAGCAGCAGGGGAACAAATTACCCTCTCAATCCTCAGAGAGCAAACTTCAAGTCCAAACCAAAGTGAGGACCGCACTATCACATTACAGCAACACATTTCAGGGTCTTTCCATGAAAGATAAGGTTCCTGTGATATGAAACATAAAAGACCGGGCATAAAATACAACCAGAATGTTGACGGAAACCAGGCAAGAGCAAGAGGTAAGACAAGCTGAAAAGGGAAGGTTACAGGATGCATTTAATGACTGTCTGAAGGTTGTACTGGAAATGCAGGCAGGCCAAGGGAAATGGGATGAGCAGACTGTGAGGATGGGGTGCAGGGAGGTTCTTGGTGGCACGTACAGAATCCTAAACATTCCTCAGTAATATTAATGTTGAAATAGCAGCTTTCTGGTCTTCAGAAGAGAAAAATCAGGGAATAGAAGGATTTTGGAATAGCTCTTTTTATGTTCAATAGTCATACATTCTGCATAGTATCCTTTGATCGCTATAGATATTGCTTGGAAATGGACAAAGGTGTGTGTGTGTGTGTGTGTGTGTGTGTGTGTGTCTTCGTGCAATCTTAACCTGGAGTTAGGCTGGCACAGTCTGGCCAACAACGTTTGACCGGTACAAGGGCCACCATAAAGCACGTTTGGATCACTTGGAGTCAGGGAGGATGGCGCACATCTGTGTGCTGGCATCTCTGACTCCGAGAGTGGTCCAAATATACTTTACAGTGTCCCTTGTGCCGGCCAAACATTGCTGGCCTAACTGTGCCAGCCTAACTACAGATCAGGATTGCACCCTCTCTCTCTCTCTCTCTCTCTCTCTCTCTCTCTCTCTCTCTCC
>JAJKFI010000007.1:11864084-11874369 GCA_029204185.1 Lerista edwardsae | reverse complement strand
TATTATTATTATTATTATTATTATTATTATTATTATTATTATTATTATTATTATTATTAAATTTATATCCCGCCTTTCTGCCCCATGGGCAATCAAGGCGGCTTACAACATAAAATACAATAAAAACACAGTACTTGACAATTAAAAACAATAGTTAAAAATGATAATTAAGATAATTAAAATTTAAAATTTAAACAACCAGCCCCGTGGATCCTAAAAAGAGAGTGTAAAAACCAGCCAGGCTGTCAACAATTAAAAGCTTATTGGAATAAAAAGGTCTTCAGCCCCCGCTGGAATATTGCCAAAGAGGGAGCAGTTCTTAGTTCCAAGAGGAGATTATTCCAAAGTCGGGGGGCCACCACCAAGAAGGCCCTGTCCCTGGCTGCCATCCCTGTCCTGGTGGCGGCACAGTCAGGAGGGCCCCCCCCCAGATGACCTCAGAGCACGGGTAGGATGTATGGAAGGAGGCAGTCCCTCAAATACCCCGGGCCTGAGCCGTAAAGGGCTTTAAAGGTCAAAACTAGCACTTTGAATCGAGCCCGAAAAGAAACCTTAGCCAGTGTAGTCACCGAAGCAACGGCTCAACAGAGTCAAACCGACGGGCCCCAGCAACCACAGGAGCAGCCACGTTCTGTACTAGTTGTAATTTCCGGACTGTCTTCAGAGGCGGCCCCACATAGAGTGCATTGCAATCATCTAATCTAGATGTCACTAGGGCATGGGTCACTGTGGCCAGATCCGCGCAGCTCAGGTATGGTCGCAGTTGGCGAATCAGCCGAAGCTGAGCAAAGGCTCCCCTGGCCACCGCCGCCACCTGGGAATCCAGGTGCAGCTGCGGATCCAGGAGAACCCCCAAACTGCGGACCTGCTCCTTCAGAGGGAGTGCAACCCCATTCAGAGCAGGGCAATAGTCCAATACCTGAGCTGTGGATTTTCAGACCAAAAGCACCTCTGTCTTATCCGGATTTAATTTCAGCTTGTTTGCCCAGCTTGTTTAATTTCAGCTTGCACCCTGAGAGAGTTTATAGGAATGAAGAAAGAAGAAAGATACACAAGTTGTGCTTCAGGGCTTCAATACTGAAAATAATTATGCAGATGCAAATCTCAGGAAACATATGCATACATATGTACAGGACTCAAAACTGGAAGTGGTAAAGGGAATTTCAAATGAGTTATTCATTGCCATGTGCTTAGGAGAATCATCATAACAATATTATGGGTGCAATCCTAACCAGCGCTTGAACAGACCAGCTGGTTGCCCTAAGCTGTATCTGGGCAGATTGGGAGCAGGCTGGAGTCTCCATGGGGAAAGGGCACATTTGTCCCCTTACCCTGGAGTAGGCACAAGCCACCCCTAAGGAGTTGCCTGGATCTGTGCCTGCTGTATAGCACTCTCGGAGTCAGGGAGGATGGCGCATGTCTGTGTGCCGGCCTCTCTGACTCCAAGAGCAGTCCAAACATGCATTATGGGGGTCCTTGTGCTGGCCAAACTTTGCTGGCCTAACTATGCCAGCCTAACTCCAGGTTAGGATTGTGCCCTAAAAGAGGCTGGCAGAGAAGTAGGGAACCATTGAAAAGAAAGGCCCCTTTCTTTCACTTACTAACCCCCCCCCCACAATGTAAAGAAGTATCCGCTATCATTTTAATGGCATTTCTGATTGGTTTGGCAGTGACACGGCTGAAACAACCCGTAGCTGCTTATTCATTGACAGGTCTAAATCATGGATCAGTTCGGTCTAATCTTAAAATAGCACATTGTGTCCAGATGACTGACTCGTAGGAAAATCATTTGTTTGCTTGCTTATAGCACTAGCCTTCTTTGTGTATGTATGTGCGTGCGTGCGTGCGTGCATGTGTGTGTGTGTGTGTGTGTGTGTGTGTGTGTGTGTGTGTGTTTGAGAGAGAGAAAGAGGGGTGGGGTGGGGGGTAGCGCTTCTGGGTGGGTTGGAGGAAGGAAGATGCTCCTAACTCAAGATTTATTTTTCCAAAAGTGCAAATGGATGGTCATACACAGTGGGGGATTATCTTCAAAGTTCTGTCTAATCTGCTCACCATCTGGCAACCTGATGTACTCAGTCAGCCTTGCCATAACTGCAATGAGTCAGATTGTGGAGAACTGTGGTCTGAAGGTTGAGCTGTTGGTCTGCCTGAAGATGCTAAGCAGGATCAGCCTTGATCAGCTTTGGATGGGAGACTGGAAGTCGCTGACAGAACTTGGGGAGGAATGTGAGGAGTGTGGAGGAGGCAGCTGAAAAAAGACAGACAAAATCTTGAGAACCGGCCAAGGTGTGCTCTGTGGTAGACTGTGAAGCTCTGAAGGTGTAAGAGAACAGCTAGGATGATGACTACACATTGAAAGGGAAACATCTGATGAAATGGACGGTTCTGTGAATTGTACATAGAAAAATAGTTGTAAAAACCCCAATTGTAAAAATGGGAGTTTATGAACAGCTTGCTAAGGTAAACCGCCTTGTGTCCGGTGAAATCTGGAGAAAGGCAATATAAAAATACATTAAATAAATAAATTGTGGAACCATTCTTAGAATGCTGATAATCGGGAATATCGCAATTGTTGGCAATCCATATTGTCACAGCTGAGATCTGAACCAAATGGCATGCTCTGTAGTGACAGTTCCATCAGTTCCATCAGGAAATACACAAGAGGTCATGAGACCAAAGAATATCCCGTCATTGTTCCACCAATAGCTAGCCCACATTTTTTTTTCCCAATAAGGACCTCACTTTCTGTCACATTCCTACTTTTCATAAATGCAACAATCATAATGGACTTGGGGCCATGGTTCTCAGAACCATTCATGTAGCTTTGTTCATTTCGTTCTGTCCTCTTCAGACTGAAAAAAAAAAAAAGCATTTCTTTCTGCAAATGCTGATTAACCTCCCGGCATTTGTTGGCAGAAGGGATGCATTCCAGAATGCTGATCAGCCTTTTGAATACACACAGCTGTGGGGTTTATCTGAGTAATTAACATGAGTAGTTAATGAGTGGCACCCCACATGGAGTACTATAAAGTACATCCTCTTAGCACAGAATGAAGGAAGCTTCCTTCCAAGGCATTTGTCTCTTTTGTCCCTAGAGCTGCTATGGAAAGCATAGATGGATTTCTGGATCTGTGATCACCTTCAGTACAATACAATGCATGTCCACTCAGAACCAAGTCTCACTGTATTCAGTGGGACTTACTCCCAGATAAGTGCGTATAGGATTACACTTTAGGGCAGTGAACATAAGAACATAAGAAGAGCCCTGCTGGATGCCTCAGGGAGAACACAAGACAGCAAGTTTCCTGCATCTTGTTGCCATTCCTTTGGCATACTGAAGGCATACTGAAGTAGCCTACTACTAATGTAAGGAGGTTGCACCCTATAGCCCACAATGGACTTTTCCTCCAGAAATCTGTCAAATTCCCTTTTAAAGGCACCTAGGCCAGATGCCATCCCCACCTCCTATGGCAAGGAGTTCCACAGATTATTTTCCCACTGGCTAAAAAAAGTATTTGTGGTCTCCAACTACTTGCCTGCGGTCTGGATATGGCGCAACACTACAGCCATTCCCACCATGAGCAGAGCTTACCGTTCCACTGTGCTGCAAACCAAATGCTCCCCAATTGCTGCAGAGCAACCCTCTGTCCAGTTGTGTCTGCCTAGAAATTTGGGCGTAAAGCCTGCTGGGGCAGTAGGCTACAGGCGTGACTGCCCATAGGGTCGCTGTACAGCAAGTGAATGGTCATTCAGTTCGCAGTGGGGCAGAACTCTTGTATGTCTTGCTGATAATGACCTGGGTGGGTGTTCTTCATAGTAGTTGGCACAGGGGCATAATTAATAAAAGTGTAGTCCGGTACAAAAATCAAAACGTTGCCCCGGAAGTGACATCACAACAGGAAGTGATGTCACAATTGTATTTTCGTTTTCTCTGATTTTTTGGCCATAACCTTTGACCGAATGAAGATATTACCCTCCAGTTTATTTGTTTCATTGCATTCTTCATGAAATTCCACATTGAATAATATATAACATGACAGTATTATTCCTAATAAACACAATTTTAACAAACTGCAATTTTTACATGACAGTTGTATTTTCATTTTCAGTTTTTTTGGGCCATAACTTTTGATGTACACTCTGGTTTGTTTCATTACATTCCTTTCCAATGATATTTTTGAGCCTGAATTTGACCCGGGGGGTGGGGTCAGGAGGGATCAGCAAAGTGCACAGCGCCAACTACATGGTAGCTGCAGAGCTGGCTGCACGGAACAAGGCATAAGACACTCACGGTTCGGTTGTCTCAGCACAGCAGAGACGTTTATTTTTGGTTCAAGGAGCAAGGCAAGAAGAATGGTTAGATGTTTGGGCTAAGGTCAGCCTACAGAAGTCAACAGCAATAAATCAAAATGCACAGCACCTCTTTCCACTTAACAACCCACACTAAGCAGAGGTTCCGTTCCCCCCTTTTTACTGCTGTTGAGCCCAGGGGTGGACCTAATCAAAATGGCGCCCAGGGCACCCAATACAAGTGCGCCCCCACGGGAGCCCAGGTCTACCCATTGGGACCAGCCACGGGTAGACCAGTGCTCTGCAGGTCAGGAAGGCATCCGTAGTGCAGACCTTCCCCCACCCATTCAAAACATCTTTCCAGTGCCAAGGCATCTTAAATCATAACGTTTAAGGTCATGGTGAGCTTAGCCTTAGTTGTTTTTTTTTTGTAGTTGGTTCTTAACGTTTGCTGACTTCAGTTTGAAATCCCTGTGTCTCCACTTTCAAAAATCTGGGTCAGTGTCTGAAAAAGCCACATGTGAGCAGAGACCATCATGCAATACTTCCAATTTGCCTATATAACTGGGGGGGGGGGCAGGCACATGCCTTAAAAGTTATGATTAAAGATGCCTTGGCACTGGAAAGATGTTTTGAATGGGTGGGGGAAGGTCTGCACTACGGATGCCTTCCTGACCTGCAGAGCACTGGTCTACCCGTGGCTGGTCCTAAGGGTAGATCTGGGGTCTGCTGTTGTTTCTAATGGGTAGACCAGGGCTCCCTGTAGAGAGCCCAGCGGGTAGACCTGGGCTCCGGAGTCCAGGTCTACCCGTGGCTGGTCCCAATGGGTAGACCTGGGCTCTGGAGCCCAGGTCTACCTGTGCAATGTTGCGGGGGCCACTGGCGCCCCCCTAGACGGCCCCAAGACAGCACCCAGGGCTCGTGCCCCCCTGCCCCCTAGATCCGTGACTGTTTGAGCCAATCAGAGGGCTACCTGGGAATTGTGCTGTTTTGCACATATTCCCCACATACATGTGCCGGAGACTAGCAACCACCCAGCTCTGGGCCTGCAGTTCCCAACTGGAAAAGTACAGCCAGGCCTTGCAGGCCTTGACAGATACAGAACATGATAATATTATTCATGCATACCAAGGTTTTCACAATTTTGTCCACTAGTGTCAAGCTCAGCTTGTCACCCCCCCCCCAAAGCTTGTTGCCTGGTGCAATTGCGCCCCCCCCGCTCTTCCTCAGCTATGCCTTTGGATGGACATCTCCAGGACTTCCTACCATATAGTGTGCAGCTTGTCTCTTCCCTGTTCCCGTTTTCATGGAACAATGAAGATCTGCCTGTTTCATCAGACCTTTTCTGTGCTCTCTTGATTTTGTTGCTGCCTTCTTAGTCTGCTGTGATTCTGTTTACTTTAGCTAAAGTGCTTTGCTGCTGTGATGTGATTTTTATTTGCTATTGTATGATTTGCATTTATTATTTTAATTACTAGTCTTCCCCACATATGCTGCCTTGAGTCCCCCAGTGGGAGACGTGCAGGGTAGAAATTAAAATAAACAAAACTACTGCTTGGGTACCGTCATCATTCCATACACACTTTTAAAATAGCAACCAGAAGAATAGGAGAGGAAAATTCCCCACATGTTGAGATCCAGAAAAGAAGTGAATAATTCTCCTTGTTGCTCAACCAATATTGTTGATTGATTGAATTAAAAAACGAACTCATTGGTAGGGGTGTGTTTTCTTTGGGGACATTTTTTTCCAAAATTTTTGATTAAAATAGCCAATTGCGGTGTTATGTTTTTATTCTACATTCTCAATCCAAGTTCTGATTTTTATTCATTTTAAATGCTTTAAAAGTGCACTAGGTAGATGATGCAGGTGATATAGTGTCAGCAGATGTAGCCACTGTATTATTTCTAATTGGAAAAAATAGTCTATTTTAATTCCTGGAAAATATCTTAAACACCACAATGCGGTGTTTTGTGTTTTTATTCTGGTATTTTAACTGTCAAAAGGTGGTTGTTAAAGCCCAAAAGGCGGTTTTCAACAAAAAAAACCACCCCTCCTCTTTGGTACCTGTTCCAAATTCATCCAACCAAATTAGTCCAGCGCACTTACCATATCAAATCAAAAGAATTCAAACGAAAGCCCTCTCAACTGGATTCGACAGTACTAGGTATGCATATTGCCAGGATGAAACCCCGGGAAACTCCGAGTACCAGAAGTGGGCCATTTACAAGATGCCATTCTGAGAATAGGCCAAAATGCATTGAAAAGTCCTATACGTAAACTGCGCCAGTCCCAAGCTCGGACACAGTCCAACCACAGGTATGACTGCAGTTTTTCTCAGAGCTGGGTGTGCACATTGCAGGAAAGGCAGTCCGGGAACTTTGGAGTACCCGGGGTGGGCCATTTCCACCAGGTCCCAATCTGTAAATGGGCCAAAATGCATGCAAAATCCTAAAACCTCAGACTGGAACCTGGTGGAAATGGCCCACCCCGGGTACTCCAAAGTTCCCGGACTGTCTTTCCTGCAATGTGCACACCCAGCTCTGAGAAAAACTGCAGTCATACCTGTGGTTGGACTGTGTCCGAGCTTGGGACTGGCGCAGTTTACGTATAGGACTTTTCAATGCATTTTGGCCTATTCTCAGAATGGCATCTTGTAAATGGCCCACTTCTGGTACTCGGAGTTTCCCGGGGTTTCATCCTGGCAATATGCACACCTAGTACTGTCGAATCCAGTTGAGAGGGCTTTCGTTTGAATTCTTTTGATTTGATATGGTAAGTGCGCTGGTAAGGAACTGGACTAAATACAAAACACACATATTCACCCTGTTGCAGCAGCTGTTACTCATGTGTAAGCTCCTCCAGGATCCTGCTGAATGCAAAAGAGTGTTTTGCAGATCTAGTGTTCTGACTTTCACACATGAAAGCTTTACAAAATGCTGTAACATATGACTCATACACCAATTCATTCAGTAAATATGAAGATTTGTGCACAGTCTGTGTGCACAAAGTGCTCTCAAGCTCTTTTGTGAGTGCATGTGAGCCAACAATGTGGTCCTTCACCATGAGAGCACAATCCTAACCTGGAGTTAGGCCGGCATAAGCTTAACCAGCAAAGTTTGGCTGGCACAAGGGCTACCGTAAAGCGCCTTTGGACCACTCTGGGAGTCAAGGAAGATGTCGCATGTCTGTGTGCTGGCTTCTCTGACAGTAAGAGTGCAATCCTAAACTGGAGTTAGGCCAGCATAAACTAAGCCAATAAACTAAATATAGTTTAGTTTAGTTTAGCATAAACGAAACTAAGTTTGGCCAGCACAAGGGCCACCATAAAATGCGTTTGGACCACTCTCGGAGTCAGGGAGGATGGCTCACGCCTGTGTCTGGCCCCTCTGACTTCAAGAGTAGTCCATACATACTTTATGGTGGCCTTGTGCTGGCCAAACTTTGCTGGTTTAGCTTATGCTGGCCTAACTCATTTTAGAATTGTGCCCTAAGAGTGGTCCAAACATACTTTATGGTGTCCCTTGTGCTAGTCAAACATTGTGCTGGCCAAATAGGTTAGAATTGCACGCTCAGTTAAGACTTCAATCTCCTTGCTCCAGGCCACAGTGAGACAACTGAGGGGAAGGGTAGATACAGCTGAAAAGTTGTATCTCTGAGGATTGAAGCCAATCTCTAGCAGCAGTCACTATAGAGCTATGCCAAGAAATCATACATTAAGGGTGTCAACCTGGAATTAGGCCAGGACAATTAAGCCAGCAAAACGTTTGGCAGGCACAAGGGCCACTGAAAAGTGTGTTTGGACCACTCTCAGAATCAGAGATGCCAGCAAACAGATGTGCGCCATCCTCCCTGACTCTGAGAGTACTCCAAACGTGCTTTACAATGGCCCTTGTGCCTGCCAAACTTTGCTGGCTCAACTGTGTTAGCCTAACTCCAAATTAGGATTGCACACTAAAATTGAAAATTGCAGGAGTAGACCTGGAGAAGTGTTCTTGCCAATGGAACCTGCAGATTATAAGAATTCCAGAAAACACAGTAAAGGCAAGCCTAAGAAATGTACTGAAAGAGACGTGGTGGCGCAGCGAGTTAATCCGCTGTTGCTGGGCTTTCAACCGCACGGTTGGGAGTTCGAGACTGCGTGACGGAGTGAGCTCCCGTTGTTTGTCCCAGCTCCTGCCAACCTAGCAGTTCGAAAGCACCTAAAAAATGCAAGTAGATAAATAGGGACCACTTAAGTGGGAAGGTAACGGCGTTCCGTGCGCTACGGTGTAGAGTCATGCTGGCCACATGATCGGACAAAACGCTGGCTCTACAGGCTTTGAAATGGAGATGAGCACCGCCCCCTACAGTCGGTCATGACTAGACCATTCGGTCGTGGGGAAACCTTTACCTTTACCTTTTTAAAGAAATGTACTGCATTGCTACTAAAATCACTGCTGTCATGCATTGAAGCCACTTGCACCAGCCTGAGTATGGGGAGTATAACTGATTATTCTGTAGGTCATACATGAAAAAGGCCAAGTTATTTCCTAAATAAGCCCCAAAGAATCTTACTTGCCTTTTTCATTATTATTGTAACATTTTGATTCATTGTGAAGAAAGAATTGTTATCACTGAGGGGGAAAATAATCTTTTTAAAACCTCCGGGCAAAAGTCTGTGAAAAATTAAATTGATAATTCATATTCCACTTGATCTCATGATGGCTAAAATTTTGTCTTCGTTGTCACAGTTAATAAAAATGATTTATTTTAGGCCCTGTTCATAACAATTCGAGTATGAGCTGCCAGCAAGTAGCGTGTGCTCTAAGTCTGTATCTACACAGTTACATTAAAAAATTACTGGAGTCGATTGAATATACAGATGGGCCCCCATTATCCATGGGTTCAGGGGTGGACCTAGTCAAAATGGCTCCCAGGGCACCCAATAGAAGTGCACCCCCACAGGAGACCAGGTCTACCCACCAGAAGCAGCCACGGGTAGACCTGGGCTCCCTAGAGGAAGCCCGCGGCTGTTTCTAATGGGTAGACCTGGGCTCCGGAGCCCAGATCTCCCCGCAGCTGGTCCCAATGGGTAGACCTGGGCTCTGGAGCCCAGATCTACCCGCGCAATGTTGCCCCAACTGGCAACCACTGGCGCCCCCCTAGACAGCCCCAAGATGGCACCCAGGGCTCGTGCCCCCTGGCCCCCCCTAGATCTGCGACTGCATGGGTTCATAATTTGCAGATTTGATAATCTGCAGATGCAAATCCCCTGCCCCGAGGAGGGCCCACCTGGACCCACCAAACCTGACCAGATTTCCTGTCAGATTTGGAAAGTGGTGGGTGCCCCAAATCCACAGGTTTGAATTCCGGCAGAATTTGTTTTTTGAACACATGGCAAAGACACACACAGAGTGCATTGTAATAATCCAACCAGGGTGTAACAAGAGCATATGTGACTATGGCCAGCTCTGACTTGACTAGGAACCAACAAAGCTGACTTTTCACACTGATGGAGTCCATGAAGGAGTGAGTGACTAAGGAAAGGGTTTCTCACTGATTTTAATTTATCCCTGTAGAATTTTTTCTTTAGTTTCAGTGTGTTCGGAACTCTTGAAAACATCTGACACCCCCAGCATTGTGATGATGCTGGGGTTGGAGAGACTGTGCATCTCTCAACCCCAAATTCCACACACACCCTCCAGAATGCTATTTGAGGAACATAGGAAGGCCAATTTTTTTTTAGTTTTTCTATGTGCTCTTCAAAGGTTTGTCAGAAAGTGAGATCAACAGGCTGCTATCCTGGCAGGAGTGGAGTAGCTAAGGAGGTATGGGAGGGGGCAATTTGCACCGGGCAACAAGCTATAGAGGGCCACGAGTTGAACTTGACACTAGTGGCCAAAATTATGAAAACCTTGGTATGTATGAATACTCACTCACTCACTCACTCACTCACTCACTCACTCACTCCATCCATCCATCCATCCATCCATCCATCCATCCATCCATCCATCC
>JAJKFI010000007.1:11853214-11864074 GCA_029204185.1 Lerista edwardsae | reverse complement strand
TCCATCCATCCATCCATCCATCCATCCATCCATCCATCCATCCATCCATCAATAGTACTTATATACCACTTTTCAACACAAAGTTCAGAAAGCAGTTTACAGGCAAATAGTAATAATAACGTTAAATGGTTCCCTGTTCTAAAGGGCTCACAATCTAAAAAAAAATGCACACCACCACAAGTAACAGCACTAGAAAAGACACTGCGCGGGGTGAAGAGGGACAATTATATATACCATCATATATCCTTGGAAAGGTAAGAACATAAGAAGAGCCCCAATGGATCAGGCCAAAGGCCCATCTAGTCCAGCTTCCTGTATCTCACCAGGTGCCTTAGGGAGCACATAAGACAATAGGCTGCCTGCCTTCTGTTGCCACTCCCTTGTATCTGGCATTCTGAGGTAAATTCTGAGGTAAAAATACTGGTGGCCAATCAAGGTTCTCCATAGCATTTCTCTTTGATAGCCACTAGAACCAGACGCTCCTCTTCAGACATGTACTCCTAGGAACAGCCCCACTGGAATGGGCCAAGTCCAGCTTGCTGTATCTCACAGTGGCCCACCAGATGCCTCAGGGAGCACACAGGACAACAAGATGTCACTTGCATTGCTCCTTCTCCTGCTCCTTCTCCCACTACCTGCTTTCTCTTCTGTTCCATTACCCTCATTACCATTACCCTTCCATTACCCTATTCTAGGGGTTCCCAAGGTCATCCTGGTCATCCACCTGTTTCCCCCATGTGACGCCATCTTGGATCTTGTGAGATTTTCCAATATCCAATATGGCAGCACCTGGGTCAGTCAAGAAGAAGAAGCTGTGGGGACATTGTGACCCAGGTAAGTTTGGGAACCACTGCCATATTCCTTTTCAAATTCAGGGCACAAGAGGAAGCAGAATAGTTGTGTATATACTGCTGGGTAAGAGAAGGACACATCTGGCATGCCACCTCAGGTGTTGGGAGATCTTGAATTGCCTTTAGTTAACCTCCTAAAGGAATATCAAGATGATCTGTAATGTTCTTAGTCATCACAAGGCAAGCATTTACCTTTAAAGACGATCCAAAATCCCATTAGATGGCAAAATATCTGAGGGCCATATGCCTGTATTAATACCTTGGTGAAAAATAAAGGAACAAGATGATGATTTGTGAACATCATCTGAAACTGTTACTGAACCAGACATGATTTCGCATTTTCAAAGTCATTCAGCATTTTGTGAGCATGTGTGACAGGCATTGACTGCCGTGGCATTTCATTTTCAGAGGAAGAAGATTGACTAGCAATTTTAGGAATGTATTTGGGGGGGGGGTAATCCCAGACTGCTAATCAAGGCAAATGGAGTCCTGCAGGGCCTGTGATTACATATCCATCCTAGCAAGATTTGATTTCTTGCTCATTGTTCTTCTTCTCTCTATTCATCAGCATACACATTACCGCTGTCTGTGTCAATAGAATATTTGAGAAGGTGATGTGCTCCAGGGGCCAAATGAGAATCATTGGTTAGGGGAGGATGTCTTCCGGTGTAGGCTATTCTCTGGTGGTTTCTGCACAATTAGGTAGAGTGAATGTAAAACCGACTTCTCTTGAGACAGCATCAATCAAAATAGCTCTTGCAGGAAATGCCTGCGATATTCCCCTTCTCCTGGGTAGTTGTCATTCATCTCAGTTGTGTCTTGTGCGTATCCCAAAGAGTTCAATGTTGCACAAATGGGATCCTTCCCACCACCTGCTGTAAAGTAGTTGATGCCTAGGGCCAAACAATGTGTTGCATTAAAAAGGCCATTGGGAACTGATATCCTCAACTTTTCTGTACTAAATCGGAGTCAAGGGAAGGGAATGTGAATGTTGAGCTGAGCATGGAGGGAGGGGGAATTTATTACTTTGCTGCCCCCAGTCCCTAATAGGAAGCAGCAGCTATATATTCCAAGTGGCATCCTCAATGGCATCAAAGAGAGATTTCTTCTTGGTTCAAAGAACAACCATTGTGGAGGTGATCCACATTGGGGACATGATGGGGCAGGAGAGAAAAGCCACCTCCCTCCATGCCACTTTCCCAATGGATGCCGTCCCCCCCCATGGCTATTTATTACAGAAACATTAAACATGTCAGCTCTAGCGACGCGCTAGGAATGTGAGGGCACAATCCTAACCTGGAGCTAAGCCAGCACAATTAGGCCAGCAAAGTTTGGCCAGCACAAGGGCCACCATAAAGTAGGTTTGGACCACTTGGAGTCAGAGATGCCAGTACACAGATGTGTGCCATCTTCCCTTACTCCGAGAGTGGTCCAAATGCGCTTTACCATGTCCCTTGTGCCTGCCAAACTTTGCTGGCCTAACTGTGCCAGCCTAACTCCAGGTTAGGATTGCACCCTGAATTTGGTTCTTCCCAGTTCAAGGTCTGATACCCATGGGAATACCTCTTTGATCATCACTTCCTTCCTTTCTATCACCTCCACTGGTAATTGCTTTCTGCTGTACTGCTGATCTTTTCCTGTCCAACTTCAGTCCAAGGAAGGGAAAGACAGGCTGTATAAAGAGTCCCCTATTGATGCCCAAGTTATGCTGTGCATCAGCCAGATAAGAGAGATAAAAGCACTCTGCTATGTCAATGCTTTGCCTACCCTGTGAAGCACGTAAAAGTGATTCTTTTCATTTCCTTTCTTTTCCAGACAGGTTCAGCTCTATAGATACAATACAATCTCCAAAATGTTTCAAAGTACAATCATTCCTTGTTAGCCACTGATTCGGTATCCACTGATTTGACTCACCTCAATACCGGAGTCTACTTTTAAATGCATTGTAACAAGGAAGAAAAAATTCCATTTCCTCCCTTCTTGCATTCCATTAGATTCCATTATTCACCCATCTAGTGGCTGAGTGAAGTAGAGCATCTATTCCAACACATTCTAGGGCAACAATGGTTGTTGTTGTTCAGTCACTAAGCCATGTCCGACTCTTCGCGCCCCCTTGGACCACAGCACACCAGGCCTCCCTGTCCTGCACTAGCCTCCGGAGTTCGCTCAATTTCATGTTCATCGCTTCGGTGACACTATCTAACCATTTCATCCTCTGCCGCCCCCTTCTCATCCTGCCTTCAATCTTTCCCAGCATGAGGGTCTTTTCTAAAGAGTCCTCTCTTCTCAGGAGGTGGCCAAAGTATTGGAGCTTCAGCTTCAGGATTTGTCCTTCCAGGGAGCTATCAGGCTTGACTTCCTGGAGGATTGACCCGATTGGCTCTCCTTGCAGTCCAGGGGACTCTCAAGAGTCTTCTCCAACACCATAATTTGAAAGCATCTATTCTTCGGCGCTCTGCCTTTCTTATGGTCCAGCTCTCACAGTCATACATTGCTACTGGGAAAACCATCACTTTGACTATGTGAACCTTTGTTGGCAGGGTGATGTCTCGGCTTTTGATTAAGTTGTCTAGGTTCGCCATAGCTTTCCTCCCAAGAAGTAAACGTCTTTTAATTTCATGGCTGCAGTCACCATCTGTGGTGATCTTGGAGCCCAGGAAAGTAAAGTCTGTCACTGCTTGTCTAGGTTCGCATTATGATCGTTCCTGATAACCACAATGGACCAGACACATCCACAGCTGAGTTTCCTTCTGGTTTTGTCCCAGCTACTTCACTCTTTCTGGAGCTACTAGTACTTGTCTTTTGTCTTCCCCAGTAGCATAATGGACGCCTTCCGACCTGCGGGGCTCATCTTCCAGCGTCATATCGTTTGGGCAACAATGGAGGAGCAAGAAACCTGGAAGTCAGTCTTTAAAACTATTTTTCCATTGGTCTTGGGATCCCCTGATTCTGATATCCACTGGGTGTTTCAGAATGGAACCCCAATGGATAACAAGGCACGACCTTTATCTGTTGTCACAACACTGATTGTCACCAGCTTTTGGTGACTGTTCCTTTGCTGGCTTGTGGCTTTTCCCTTATTGCTCATGATGAGTGAAGTCAGTCTACGCATGGAAATCAAACATGCAATTGGCATTTGCACACATTTTTACAAACTGATCCAGCCGTCACTGTTTCTGTTTGCTGGAATATTTTAGGATCCATCAATCACAGCTCAGCCCCACTGTTGTTCCAACAATACCCACCTGATACTGGGAATGTGAGGCATCATCTCCTAATATATCCTAAGGGGAAGGCTGTTCTCTCTGAGTAATTAAAAAATCCCAACAACCTGCTCACTCAGCTAGTACCCAGGGCATTTCATCAGGCGGCATTCAGCAAACAGAGCATTGATTGAGGCCTCAGTGGGAATTTCAATCGATGCAACATCTCAGAACACAGTGAGATCATTTGAGATAGAAGCTCCAAGATTGACTTTAACATGAGAAATGCTCTTCCCCCAGATATCTCAGTTTGGCACAGGAGAATCACGCCCTCCCCCTGAAACCCCAAGTAATAATATCAAGAATCTGTTGAATGGTTTTGTTGATTTTACACCCATTGTTGCAGAGGGCAAAGGGAGATAAGGTGGCTCTCTGAAGCATCCAGCCCATGCAGGTTGCAAGCAATTGTCTGATCCAAGCGGAATGATCAGTGGTGGGATTCAAATGAATTAACAACCGGTTCTATGACATCATAGCCGGAGCAAAAAAAAAACCCAAATCCAGCTGAGGTAAGCGAGTGGGCAGGGCCCGACCATTTAACAACCGGTTCTATAGAACCTGGGCGAACCCCCTGAATCCCACCACTGGGAATGATTCTATTTTCTGATGTGCTGAAGCCTGAAACATTTTTCATATGGAACTCAAGAGGAGTTCTGTGACTCTGAAGATCTGAATGCCAGTGCTACAGAGGGGATGAAAAGGAGGCCTGCTGGCTGATGGAATGCGTTAAGGTGGCAAATCTTATCGTGGATTGCTTTAAGGGAGAACAACTAGCGTCACTGGGGGCGCAATCGTAACCTGGAGTTAGGCCGGCTTAGTTAGGCTAGCAAAGTTTGGCTGGCACAAAGGTTTGTGCCTAAAGTAGGTTTGGACCACTCTCGGAATCAGAGTGCCCAGCACACAGATTGTCTCCACAAGAAAAGTTCCTCCTTGCTTCAAACTCACAATCTCAGGAGTTGTTTAAATTTTGAGGGTCTGGCAGGAGGGTCTGGCAGAGTGGAAGAGTTGCCGCCTCTGAAGCCTGAAGGTCACCTCAGACAGCAGTTCGAGCCAACCGTAAGTCACTGCTGATAGTGAACTGCTGATAAACACAGCTGACAGAGTTGAGTCTCTCCAGCTGGTTAGAGGAGCGGAGATGATGATGCTTCAAGTGAGAGTGGAGGAATGCCTGTCAAGCCATGCGTGGGTGTGAGCTGCCAAACTATGATGATGTTGGACTATGAAGGATACCACCTGGACTGTAGTGTTCTTGAAAGATAGAACTTGTGATTGCGACAACCCCTATATGAGGTTGAGAAAAGCCTGCCCATGTAAACCACCTTATTAAAGTCAGAGAAATCCAATGACCAGAAAGGCAGTACATAAATACTGGTATCATCATCATAATCTTCCCCAGGATAATCCAAAAGAGAAAGCCAATAACTCTACTTTCTCTGGGGATTTTGGCCTCCTCTTGTTTCTAATTAGTAATCCTCACCTGAGATTTTATATGAGAGGAAACGTATGTTGCAAAGCTCTACTACAAAGCAGGGTGAAAAGGAAAAAGAACCGATGACAGAGCACCTTCATGACAAGAACATTTTGTGCAAATGAAAGATTTTTTAGGGTGCAATCCTAACCTGGAGTTAGGCCGGCACAGTTAGGCCAGCAAAGTTTGGTTGGCACAAGGGACACTGTAAAATATATTTGGACCACTCTCGGAGTCAGAGACCCCAGCACATAGATGTGCGCCATCTTCCCTGACTCAGAGAGTGGTCCAAACGCGCTTTCCAGTGGTCCTTGTGCCAGCTAAACTTTGCTGGTCTAACTGTGCAGGCCTAACTCCCAATTAGGATTGTGCCCTTTGTCTATAACTCTATTTCTGTTCTAGAATTTTTGCCACTCGTTTTGTCTTTCCTTACCTGCTTCCCTATTGTACTTTCCCAAAACTATGCTTTTGGTCACATGACCCCAAATTTATCTCTACCTATTCCTGGTCAACAGGCTTGCTTAGCCCTTTAGCTTGTTCCTGAAAGAGGCATTTATTGAGAGCCTGAAATTGCAAGGAAGGACCAGCCCCTCTACTCTGAGACATTGTGTTTGGTTTCTGTAACTAACAATATAGGAATTCTTTCAAAAAAAAACAAAACATTTTCATGTGATTATTAGATCAGTGTTATTCAAACTGTGGGTCGGGACCCACTTGGTGGGTCACAACCTGATGTCAGGTGCGTTGCGGAAAGGTGGGAGCATCCATCTTGGAAACTGCAGACAAGATATTCTTGTTATATTTCTTTTTAAGTGTTAACAGTTTGAATTTTCAAGTGCGAGTTTTTTTAATTTTGTTTTTAGTTCAGTATTTTTACATCATATTTTGTCAGGGATGTCATATTTTGTCATATTTTGACTTGCTTTCTGTCAGGGATGTTTCATGGTTGTACAACGGCTGTAGTTCAAGAATGCCAATTTACATTTCAACAGTATCGTTGTATTATGCTACAATGACAGCACTTCCTGCTTGATGATGTCACTTCCTGCCACAACATCCCTCCAGGTTAATGACATCACTTCTGGTGGGTCCCGACACGAGTGCCATTCTAAAAAGTGAGTCCCAGTCTAAAAAGTTTGAGTACCACTGTATTAGATTTTAACTCTAAAAGAAATTAAACTGAAATTAAATATTAAATCCTAATAAAGACTGTTCATTTATTTATATTGACCACATAGGAAAGAATGATTTTGCAGTAGTGAAGTTGAAGAGAGCACAGCCTGATCACCAGTACATTAGAACCATACAGTACAATGGGAAGATCCTTCTATTAGTGTGCAGAGTCCCACTGGAGCAAACAGTGGAGAAGGATAAAGACCTAACAAGAGGCGTTGGAAAAACACGTTATTCCATCCAGTGCTGGCCTGTAACCAGTGATGTCATCCAGGTGCGCCAGGAACTGGAACGCCCGGATGATTGACAGGCCTCCGCCCCTATGGTGGAGGGCTGCCACGCCTCCCTGCGCCTCACAGTGCCCGAATCGTTCCATTTCAGAGTGATTCGGGATGCGAGGGAGGGAGGGCGGGCCCAGGAGCAGCTCGCCCGTCCTCCGGAGAGGTGGCGCGGCCTGGGCCCGTCCGCAGAACTGGCGGAACGGCGTACCAGGTCGTTCCACCTGGATGACGCCACTGCCTGTAACCCCCCCTCCATCTGAAATTTTCACCATTTTGGCCAGTAGTGGTGTCACACACACCCAGTGCGCCACTCGAAGTTGTCCATACCTCCCACGCCCCATAGCAACACCGAGTACTGGAGAAGTTAATTAGTGTTCTGTAGATGCAAAAGTAGGAACCATCCAATAAGAAAACAAGTAACGAAAACTTCACTGTTTTTATTTAAAAAATTTAATAAAAGAATTTCCGTTTTTATCCAGGGTTGCTAACTTTGATAGAAGGCAACTTGAGAAGCAACAAGATTGTGTAACATCACACAACTGTTGTCTTTGCAGGAATAAAGAACTCTGGAGGAATATGCTGCTGAAAGAATCTGTTCAAATATGTGTTGAACGGATTCCTGGTCAAATGGAAATGAAAGGACTTCTCTAATCCTTCCATGCCTCGCTTGAATTGGACCAGATGAGTCAATGTAATCATATGGACATTGGTCACATAGGCACGCTCTACATTTGCTCATTTCCAGTGTGTGGACCTTTCCAAGAAAGAGGTTAGGGTGGAAGCAGCCACAGAGTCCTCAGACAGCCATCCTTGACATCACGTATCTGGAGCAATTATGGCTGTTATATGTTGGGTTCCATGCCACAGAAATTCAGACAAGGCTGGTGCAGTCTGAATGTTTACTGCAACAGGTAACAGCAGAAGTGAAGGGCAACAGCCTAACCCCTGTATATTGTTAACTCCACCCCCAGGTTTACCACTCTTCAGGATCCAAGTAGCTCAGGGCTCCTGTTTGGAGGGGTGATTAGCTTAACCCTTCCAGCTCTGGCTTAACCCCTGGCTTAACCCCTGCATACATAATAGTGGCCACCCTATAAGAATGTTGTATTGCTGGCAAGGGGCAGGTAATGCAAGAATTAGGAGGGCTTGCAGGCCTGCCTGTGTTTGCCTCTGTCCAAGAAAAGTACCAGAACATACAGACACACTGCAGCACGGACTGTATGTAAACAGCAGCATGCCTACACACTGTTACTATAGGAAGATGGAGGAAATTTTGAAAATGGGGCACAAGGTAGTAGTTTTCACAGTGCTCTGTTCTTGTACTGCATTTGTTTATTATTTTTCTTTTCCACCTTTTTTTTTTTTTTTTTTGTCTGGAAATGCAGGAGGCTCTAATTATCTGTGGGGATTCCGTTCCTGGCAATCATGGGGATGTCAGAATCTGCAGGTGTTTAAATCTATGGATTTTGGGATGTCTAACTCTCCGGATGTGACCGAAGCTGTACTCCAGTTGTGTCCAGGTGTTCTGCGGGCCAAAGATGCTTACTTCTGGTATTCAGCCAAAAATTGGAAGTGACGTTGTCAGCCCTTAAAAGGCACTCTGAGGGCTGGGGAAGCTGCCCGGCCAGTCACAATACCTTCCAGTCACAGAGGGAAACAGATGGGTTCCACTGGGGCAGGGATGCTAAGAAACCCCAGAGTCCCAAATCCATGGATGTTGTGGATAATGTGGATGACATGCGGATAATGTGGGCCGACCTGTAGTTGAAAATGTTGATTTGAAGATGTGTTAAAGTTACCTCTGCTAACTGGTCAAGAGGCACTTTTTCAAGTGGTGCTCCTCTTATATTTAGCAGGGAGAGAGTAATTGTCCCTCCTCACCCCTGCGCAGTGTCCTTTCCAGTGGCTGTTGCTGGTGGTGTCCTGTATTTTCAAGACTGTGAGCCCTTCGGGACAGAGATCCATTTAACTTTATTATTATTTGCCTGAAAACTGCTTTGCGAACTCTGTATTGAAAAGCGGTATATAAATACTATTGATTGAGAGCACAGTCCCAACCTGGAGTTAGGCCAGCAACGTTTGGCCGGCACAAGGGCTGCCGTAAAGTATGTTTGGACCACTCTCAGAGTCAGAGAGGATGGCACAGCCGTGCGCCATCCTCCCCAACTCTGAGAGTGGTCCAAACATGCTTTACAGTGGCCTTTGTGCCAGCCAGGTTTGGCGCATGTGCCTAACTGTGCCGGCCTAACTCCAGGTTAGGATTGCGCCCCGAGTAAAGTTCCTCTGCGTTTGAAAGTGTCCTCACTTTCCTCGCCATTTCACTCTCCTGTCTCTACCTCAGATTACAAACTGATCTGAGTTTTTTAGGATGCAACCTTGTAATGCAGATAGGCTGGTGCATGTCCCCTTGCACCAGCCTAGGCCTAGGAGTGTTGCAAATGTACCATAAATCATATCCGTGCCACTCCAGAGCAGGCTAGGCTGGCACAAGGACATGAGACGCCTGTCACAAAATTGCTGTAAAGTACTGTACATCCCCGTGAGTCCAAGTGGTGCAGGGCCAAAGCAGGCAATTGCATCAGCCCACTCATGCCGAGGGCAGGAGGGAGGGTGGAACTGGGCAGGGAGGGGGCATTCCTGCGGCCGACGTGGCCTGGAGAAGGAGGTGGAGCCAGGATCTGGCAGTTATGCTGGATCCAACCCTCTGTCCCCAGGCTGTATGGCCCCCATTTGAGCCGCTGCCGCCCATTCAGACTTGTGCCTGCTTGTGCCAAGCAGACCCATAGGGGTGACTGGCACGTACTCTGGGGTAAAGGGATAAATATCCCTGTGTAAAGTGGTCAGCCGGCCTGCCTGTTCCAGAGAACATTAGGATTGCGCTGCCCATTCCTGTGTCTATTCCTTTTTTCTGTATCACAGATCTCCCCACTTCTTCACCCCCAACAATATCAGGCTAAAGCATTCTGCATAGCACATTTCTTACAGTATCAGGCTCAATCTGGTGCCACCTGGCTCTATTTTCTTCCTTCTTTTCTGTCTATCAGGCTTAGGGCGCAATCTTAACCTGGCGTTAGACCAGCGCAAGGGACACTGTAAAAGCGCACTCGGACCACTCTTGGAGTCAGGGAGGATGGTGCACGTTTGTGTGCTGGCCTTTCTGACTCTGAGAGTGGTCCAAATGTGCTTTACAGTGTAACATTACATTACCAGCCCCTTGTGTTGTAATTTTCCACCAAGCAGAAGCTTGGAAGAAGAGTGGGGGGGGTTATAAAAATGTTTCCACCTGTATTTTTTGTGCCTCTTTCCCTGTCTTTCCAGGGAGAGGGGACTGCCTGCACAGGTGTAATAAACATGATCCTCATACAGGCCTAGGGCAGGATTTAGGATGGGCTCCACCATTCCAACCCTCTCCAGACTGCCCCCTCCCTGCCCTCTCACATCCCAAAACACCCTATCTCTGCTTCCAGAATGCCGCTTTGCCACCCTCCCCTGCCTGCTGCCGCCTGGTGCAACAATTACCTGCCTTGGAAACGGTCAGGCAGGATGAGGTGTGTAGGCCTTCCAGCTGGCAATGCTTACTCTCTGAGAGTCGGAAAGTGATTTATGGTAGGGTTACCAGATACAAGGACGGAGTGTCTATATCTTTAACCATGGTATAGAAGGGGGAATTTTGGCAGGTGCAGCTCTTTAAAGCCCTCCATGTTGAGCTGCACCTGTCAAAATATCCTCATCTATACCATGGTTAAAGGTATAGACACTCTGTTCCAGTTTGTATCTGGTAACCCTACTTTATTTTATTTATTTACTAGCTTTTATGTACCCGG
>JAJKFI010000007.1:11822191-11837734 GCA_029204185.1 Lerista edwardsae | reverse complement strand
CGCTAGGGGGGCCCAACCCCCGCAGTGTTTGTGGCCAGGCCGCTAGGCTTCCGCATGCCGAGTTTGGCGCCAATCGCTCGAGGCATTGCAGAGCCTATGTGAAACATACATACATACATACATACAAAGACACCCACCCACACTCTTCTTTATATATATAGATCAATCAATCAATCAATCAATCAACAGGTATTTATATACCGCTTTTCAACACGAAGTTCACAAAGCGGTTTACAGGCAAATAGTAATAATAATAAAGATAGATAACAAACCATTCCTCAGCCTCTTTAAAAGAGAAAATTTTCCTCTGTTCATATGTGATGATTCCTGTAGCCAGAATGGCAGTTACAGACTCAGATCTGAGCAGGGCATCTTTCATCACTGCCAAAGAGAGACCAAGAGCGGAGACGGAGAGGATGGGAGTTGGTTCCCATTGCAATCCAGTAGTGTTGCTCCAGCCCATTTTCCATAATTTTCTTTCCTCCAAATGCCACAACTCACTATTTAGCAGGTACAGATCTGAGGAGCCCACGGGGGAGGCTGGTGCCTCCCCTGGTGCAAGAGCACGAGTGCCCTTGCACTAGGGAGGCTCCTTGGGCCTCCCAAGCTGTGCTAGATACAGAGCCGGCCGGCAGGCTTGCCTGCTCCAGTGTAGTTTAGGATTGGGCTACCCTTGAGAGCATATTTGCCATTGAATTGCTTAAGAAAGTGCTTAAGAAAGCTTAAGCTTAAGAAAGCTTAATTGCTTAAGAAAGCCCATCATGGAGCAAAAGAGAAACCTATTTAATCACCACCATACTTCACCTGGTGGGATTCTGGAGATGCCCGTAAAGGGAAAGGTCAGGCACCTTGAAGCATTTAGAGCAAAATTCTAACCTGGAGTTAGGGTGGCACAGTTAGGCCAGCAAGGTTTGGTCGGCACAAGGACCACTGTAAAGCTCATTTGGACCACTCTCAGGGCGCAATCCTAAGCAGCGCCGGACTGGTGAGGCCGACGGGCCAGCGCTATATCCAGCACTGCTTAGGAGAAGCTGGAGCCCTCCCCCCCCCCCACAGCAAGGGAGCATGTGCTCCCTTACCATAGGGGAGGCTCCAGCCTCCTCTATGTGCACGGCACTTCTGGATTTCAGCCAAAGTGGCAATTTTTCATTTTCTAGAGATGTTCTGAGAACCTTGGGGGAGGGGGGGGGAGAACGTGTGCAACCTCCACAGCACCCAGAAGGCCTTCTACTGACTCCAAAATGCCAAAATTTGCCACTTTCAGTTTTTGGCAGTAAACTGCAAGTGAGGGGGACAAGCCACAGCATGCGTGGCATTGCTGCCCCCCATGGAGGGCCACCCAGGGTTCATGTGACCCCCCGCTCAGCTATGTGTCTGACTTACTCACAACCCAGTCTTACTCTTTCCACCACCACCATTGCAATGACGGCAAAGTGGCGAACACTTCAGGAAAAGGGGACTTTAAATTCCCGTCCCCCTCCATAAGCCTCCTGACTTGCAATGGGTCTCCTTGGACCTGCACCAGCAAATTAGCCAGTACAGGTCCAAGGAGAGAAAGGGGCAGGGAGGCTGATCCCAGAGGGGAAAGGATCTGGCGTGGGCCTTCATGACAAATCCTACTCCTCCCACAGCCACTCTATCCCAATACGCCCCTCTCCCTACCTGGCTTCACACTCTCCCTATATCCATTCTGCCCTCCTTCCACTCCTCCAACCTTTCCCATTGTCTTACCTGCTCCAGCTTGTGGGGACTCCAATGATGATGGGGTGGGAAGGTTCCCTACCTTCCCACCAGTGCTCCAGCCAGTGCGCTAACTCGCACCCTGTCAAAGTGCCTTTTGCGACAGGTGCTCACTGCTTTACAGCCTTGCCGCCATTGGGTGGCAAGGGGAAGATTGGGTTCTCAATCTCTTTATAATAGTAAAAATGAAAAAAGTGAAATTAGGCTAAACCAAGAAAGACTGGTCTGGTCTGGTCTGGTCTGGTCTGGTCTTTCTGGTCTAGTGAGGGCAATGTTCTGACCAACTGACAGTTGATCTGACCAACTGTGATGTCAGTGTGTGATGTCACAAAGAGGCCATCACATTACCAGGAAACCCTTGTGGAATCAGAACATAGTGGGTCCATTAGTCTAGCATCCTGTTTTGCAGAGTGACCAGTCAAAGGCCTCTGGGGAGACCAGAAGCAGGGTGTCAAAGCAACAGCAAGTGGTGTTCCGTGGCCTCAGAACTGAGAGGTTCCACTTGGGAATCATGATTAGAAGGCTTTGATTGGCCTCTTCTCCATCAAATTGTCTCCTCCCATTTTAAAGCCATCAAAATGGTAGACATCACCACTTCTTTGCCCTGTATACTGAGCTTCAGTGCAAATCATCAGGACACTTGGCAACATAGGAAAAAACAAGACACTGTACATTAAATGCTTCCCCCAACAATACGTTTGGAAGCGTAATTATTTGGCTGTGGCCAAAAAAAAACACATTATAGGTCGCATGATTACCTCCTCTCTTCTGAATCAGTGACCAGTTGCGTAGTTGAGGGTCGTCACAGGACACCAGGTAGCACTCCTCGGCAGGCAGCAATGCTGCCCCTTAGCCCTGCTGCCTGGGTCCTGCCCCCCTTGCTGCCAACTTCATCCCCACTGCCAGATCCAGACTCCTCCCCACTCCCCAGGCAGCCCCACCTGCGGGACCACCCTCTCCTCGCCCTCTCCCACCTCTCCTCCCTGCCTCCCTCCTCCCCACCCAGAACAGCCCCCGCACAAGCCAAACTCAGCTGGTGCAGGGGCAGCTTACCTCCGGCTTCCCCGGCACCTGCTCAACACCCATCTCAGTGGTGGGATTCAAATAAATTAACAACCGCTTCTATGTCCTCCTTTCTTTGTATGGCTTCTTACTACAGCACTACTTTTTGTATATCAATAAATTAGCAACCGGTTCTGCAGAACTGGTGAGAAGTGGCTGAATTTCACCACTGACCCATCTGTGTGGCACAGACATGCCTGACAGCATGTTTGCGACTGCATTGGGATGACGCAGGCCACATGCGTCAGCCCAACGGCGCATTAGGCTTGTGCCCTCGGCCTCTCGCAGCTGTTGGTCAGGATATTAATGTCTTAGACGTTAAGACAGCAGAGCACAATGTGATTTGCTGGGGAAAGACTAACTCCATAAAGAGACCTCATCAAAGGAAAGGAATGGGAACTCAGCTAATGAAGTGATTTCTCAGGGATGGAGCAACTTCAGAACTACTTGTAGATAATGCAGGAGCTTCACAATACTGAGCAATTGCTCAGTATTCTGAAGCTCCTGCATTATCTACAAGTCTGAGGCCTGCATGCCCTGTGAATCAGTCATCCTCGGGAGCACAGTGTGTTTGTTCTGTGAACTGAGTGCACCTCCTGTTTTGCTTCTCTCATGCTCCACATCCACACAGACAGGCCTTTTCTGCTTCTTTTTCTGCATGCCGCAGGCAAGTGTTCTCTTCTCACCCAGGGATTGCGAAGGCAGGTGCTTTTCAGCTTTCACCCAGCTGTAGGGCTGCAGACGTGGCCAGAAGGTTTGTGTTCCTACTGAAGTCCCATATGACACCCCTTTGAAACCACCAGCTTGGCCTGTTATGCTGCCTCTCCCTTCAAAGGACCACAGATGTCCCTTCAGGCATGGAACCCCACTGAGCATAACTGGGGTCCTTTCTTTCCTTAACTAATGCACAGTCCCTTGTCAAGGCTGCTTTTGCTTTCACGGGCAACGAGAACATGACAATGCGCTAGTAATTCATCTGATTGAACTGACTTCTGTTAGCAAAAACGTTAGCAAATTCTGTTTTCAGGCAGAATGGAAATATGACTTATTTGCAGTGTGTGCTGTCTTACCAATGTCAATATTTTCAATCATTTTAGACAGGTCACTATTTTCTGGTATATTATTGTTCTGTCAAATTCCCTGCTGGCCTCCCCAAGGGCCCCAATGCCCACACTAGGCTAACTAGTTTCCCCTCCAGAGCAGCCTCAGAGATAGGGAAGGGGTTCCTTCACCCACTGGGACTCCTCTCTTCCAGCAGCTTTGCTTGGAGTCACCGGCTGGCCAGCCTCCTCCAGACTGCCCTCATCACCGGCTTAGCTCCAGATACCCTAACTGGGCACCACAAAACCCTAACCCCCAACAATAGGCAGTCAGCTTGCCTAAGCCACAACTGCCTCCTCCACGTGGTGCCTCCAGGGGCATGGCGGCCATACAAGAGTTCCCAATAGTCTTCTTACAACAACTTTACCTTCCTTTATCCAGTCCTGCAGGCAGGCAGGCAGGCAGGCAGGCAGTCCAGCCAGCACTCCATCAATCAGCCACCCACCTACCTACACCCGGTGCTCCCTTACTGCAGCTCCTGCCTCCAACTTAATACTGAGGCAGGCCAATCGGTGTTTGTTGTTGGGCAGGCTCTACCATCAGCCACACCCATCTGCACCTGTGGTAACCTCCCTTCATAGCCAGAGTCCTCATCAGCCTGCAGTTGTGTTCCTGCTGCAGGAGTTCTGGGATTAACCCTATACTTCCTGGCTTATTTGGACAAGGGGCCACTGCTGATACCATTCCCTATCTCCTCGGGGTAGCTCCTGCCTTTTCCGATACAATTATCATGTTTGATAATTGTCTAATGCAATAGCCAGTAACTGCAATAGCCAGGCTGTGGTGATGACCAAATGTCTTTGGTCCCTAATCTTTAGTATTCAGCAAAGACAAGTGTTCTTTCCCATGTATTGCATACATGCCCATGAAAATCTTTTCAAGTTATTGCATACATTTTCTTTTTGGATAAATGGCAAAGGAGGCACAATCCAAGGGCATCCTAGGGCCGACATAAACTGCTTGCGTTGGACCTGCAGTGTTGCAAAAGTGCCCTAGAGCACTTTTGCACCAGTGCGAAGCGCGCAAAGCCAATGTGAGCAGTTGCGTCACCCTGCAGCACTGGAGCATGCCCCAGGTAAGCTGCTCCTGTGCCAGCTGCGTTTGGCAGTGCAGGGGCTATTCTGGGCAGGGGGAGGGCGTGAGGGAGGGCAAAAGGGACTGGGGGGGCAGTCCGGGTGGTGGGACAGCCCAGGGAGAGGGTGGAGTCTGGATGTGGCCATTATGCTGTATTCGGACTTTTGGACTGCGCAGGGTGCTCGGACCTATATAGCAGGCGCAGATCCAAGTAGCCCATAGGGGTGGCTGGCTCCTACCCCCAGGGCAAGGGAATGAACATGGAGGCTTCAGCCTGCTCCCAACCTATGCTGGATACAGCACAAGCCCACCGGCCTGCTGTTTTTAGTATTTTAGGATTGCCCCCTAAAAGAAATACCTACCTAGAGATGATACGATATAGTTTGCTCACAAACAGTGGCACATGGCAATACCTCTTGGCACATGGCAAATAACTGACATTTTGCTAGTTGATGCATAAGGTACAGTAGCGCCGACTTCGGTGTGGCACGTTGGCCAGCAGCCCCTCCAATATTTTGTATGTGTGGCTCTGCCACCCCAATATCTGCCCCCCTGCAAAGAGCGGAGCTGACCACAAGCATGCGGGGGGGGGGGAAGCAGTGCCGGGAAAACTGCCTGCATGAGCCCTTGCTGATTGGCTGAGAAGCCTCTGCATTATGCCATCAGGGGGAAGGGCAGCTTGAGGCTCATTACAGGCGGTTCAGGCACACTGGTCCCGGTTATTGTTGCAATTGTAGCAGGCAGCGCACCCCGCTCCGCCGCCTCCTTTCCTCTGAGTCAGAGTGGAGAGCTCAAGCCCAACTGGGTCTATGCGCAGGCACCTTCGCATGCCATAAAGGGCTGTGCGGTGAATTGTTATTCTTCTTGCATGGCTGTCCCATTGGGTGGTGCCCCGAAGACAGCAGCAGAAGGACGGGTGGGTTGCTCACCAGCATCTTGCCTGCGCTGGACCCAGCCGGGTTTGGGTGCTCCGCTCTGACCCAGAGGAAAGGAGGCGGCAGAGGGGGACATAAAACTGCCCAGGCGGGGGGAATACATGCACCTTTTTGGCTCCGGGAGCCCGAGAAGCGTGCGGTTTCCCCCCTGCCGCCACTCGGGCAAAACTCTAGGAGAAGGGGCTTCCTTCCTGTGGCTGCTGAGGACTTCTTGCTGTTGGGTGCAGCTGTAGCTATTTTGGCATCGCTGCTCCTGGGGGGGGCCAGGCAGTTTAGGACTGGGCTGCCCACCACTCTCTTAGATGGTATAGATAACATAAAGGATTGGATGTAGCAGTCCCCAGGTATCAAGCAGTCAACAACTCTGTCTATCAAGCAAGGTGTTCAAGATCAGCAGGTGATTCCGAGATTCATCCAAATCAGTCATTTTGACACATCAAAAATCAGAAGGCTTCATAACATTTCTACAGCAGAGATCCAGTAAAGACAAGTGATGGTTTTATACGTTTCATAATATTAACTATATATCAATATGATACTCAGCCATGCTCCAAACGTACACATTTTACTATAGTGTTTGATTTTAATTCTTCCCTTGGAACAGAGTTTGGTTCCCATATAAAATCAGGTATTTTGATATATAGCCTCATGCATGGCTCATAGATACTTCATTCACACTGATGATGTCAGAGATGGTTAAGAAACTATTGCATTATTTTCTTAACCTCCAAAAAACTGAGGGCGCAATCCTAACCTGGAGTTAGGCTGGCACAGTTAGGCCAGCGAAGTTTGGCTGGCACAAGGGACACTGTAAAGTATGTTTGGAGCACACTTGGAGACAGAGAGGCCAGCACACAGATGTGCGCCATCCTCCCTGACTCTGAGAGTGGTCCAAAGCGCTTTACGGTGGCCCTTGTGCTGGCCAAACTTTGCTGGCCTAACTGTGCCAGCCTAACTCCAGGTTAGGATTGCACCCTAAATGTCCAACTGTATTTAGAGCAAACTTGAGATAATGAAGATAGGTCAGGCAAAGATTTACTAAGATTTGAGATGCTTCTTTTCTTCCCTTTCTACATTTTCCCTTTCAAGAAGACAAAACGTGCCAATAAAGAGGCATTCGGCAGAAGTCATGCTTCTTCTTTGCTTTGCCGCTTCAGTTTCCTTTCCAAGGAAAGCAGCTTTGTGGCTAGCTGAAACATCTCGGCTCAAAAACCCCTGCCAAGAAGCAGGAAGAGGTTTGAAGAAATGGCTGAATGTGCTAAAGAGGGGTGACAGGCTGACACGAGGGATAGGCACCCTTTGTCTGTTCAATACTCAATCTCAATTCACCATCTAACCCAAGCCTTTCAGGTGGGCCTGCCCTGAAAATAATGCACTTGAAGTGCACTGGGAAACTGTGTAGAGAGTGGGGAAGAAGACTAGTAATACAGCAAATTCTCACTTAGAGCACAATCCTATCCTGGAGTTATGCTGGCACAGTTAGGCCAGCAAGGTTTGACCAGCACAAGGGACACCATAAAGCACGTTTGGACCACTCTCGGAATCAGAGAGGATGGTGCACTTCTGTATGTTGGCTTCTCTGACTCCTAGAATGGCCCAACATACTTTACAGTGTGCCTTGCACCAGCCAAACTTTGCTGGCCTAACTGTGCCAGCCTAACTCCAGGTTAGGATTGTGCCCTCAAAGTTTTTGATGGGTTCTTGGAATCTGCAAATTCAAGTGAAACAAATCTGAGAAGCCTGGTGTAATGTCAGGTGGGCGGGGATGGTTGTTAGGATATGGCTAAGGCCAGCTCCATCAATCCTACCCGCTCCTAGACCCAATTCTTTTCTCCCTCCCTGCCCTGAAACCTCCCTCCCTGCCTCCCTAACATCCACTTCATGCCCCAGGGCTGCCTGTCACAACCTTACCTGCACTGTCATCCTAAGAACATAAGAAGAGCCCCGCTGGATCAGAACAAAAGCCCGCTAGCTTCCTGTATCTCACATTGGCCCACCAGATGCCCTGGGGAGCACAAGGAAACAAGGCATTTAGTTGCCACTCCCCTGCATCTGGCACTCCAAAGTAACCTACCTCTAAAATAAGGAGATTGTACCACCCATCATGGCCTGTAGCCTGTGATGGACCTTCCCTCCAGAAATCTGAAATCTCCAGAAAACTGTCCAGCCAATTGTCAGGATTTGGCACTGACAGGGCAACGTAGGCCTCTCCGCAGGTACTGCTTACTCCCAGGGTGTCTGTCGGGAACATGTTTTACAACATATTTGCGTCAACTTCGGCAGCCACAGCTGCCACTGCACTGGCCAAAAAAGAAATAAGGATTGTGCTGTGTCATTTTCAACACAATGGACTCCTGAACTTAATTTAGATTCTCAAGAAATTCACAACAACAGAAGTGAAGAACCTCCTCCTGCCCATGGAAGGATTTCCATTCATTAAATTCCTGTTTTATGCTCTGCACTAGAAAGTCTTGCATTTGAAAAATAAACTGAAACCAAATCTCAAATATATACTGTATATTTCTGCCTTTGCAAAAAATGTTGCATAATTTTGGGCAAGCATGAAAACCACCATAAAGCCTATTACAGCACTTGATGAACTCTTTTGTAAGCATTGCAGAATCATCCTAGTGGCTATTTTTCTTCTCACATTCTCAGGATCCAACCCACTAGTGACATTCTACATATCCACGTCCGTTGGTTCGTTGGTTCATTGGTTCGTTGGTTCGTTCGTTCGTTCGTTGGTTCATTCATTGGTTTGTTGGCTCGTTGGTTGGTTCATTGGTTGGTTCGTTGGTTCGTTGGTTCTTTCTTTTTCTTTCTTTCTTTCTTTGAAAATTTTTTTGGAGAGTCTGATGAATGTTATGGGCGTTAACTAGTTTGCCATTTGCAGGGCTGTGATAGAACACCCAGGCAATATTCTTATAAGACTAAGTGCTTAGCGGGTAAAGATCTACCATTTAAATATTTATTAGTCATATGCCCAAAGGCAGCTGGAATGCATTAGCCTTTTCCTGTTTAAAGGCTTCAAAGCAAAAAAGGTAACATCATTTAGGTATAAAGCTTTCCATTACTGGATGAGAAACACATCAAGGAGACAATGATAATTGGAAGGTGCTCACATTCTTTGAATGAACCAGCCACTAATTATGTACAACAAAAGCACAGGGCATCGCGTTCCATACTTCCTCCCTTTTAGTTGGGGTAATTAGAAAAGGGTATGAGAATAAAACATGCCATTATCATGCCATTGTACAAATCGATGGTAAGGCCACACCTGGAATATTGTGTGCAGTTCTGGTTGCCGCACCTCAAAAAAGACATAGTGGAGCTGGAAAAGGTGCAGAAGAGAGTGACAAAAATGATTATGAGGCT
The DNA here is from genome assembly GCA_029204185.1 of Lerista edwardsae. Classification (NCBI taxonomy): domain Eukaryota; kingdom Metazoa; phylum Chordata; class Lepidosauria; order Squamata; family Scincidae; genus Lerista; species Lerista edwardsae. Next base: position 11,828,447 of record JAJKFI010000007.1, on the reverse strand, counting down.
GGGGCACCTCCCTTATGAAGAAAGACTGCAGCGTTTGGGGCTCTTCATCTTAGAAAAAAGGCGCCTGAGGGGGGACATGATTGAGACATACAAAATTATGCACAGAAGGGATAGAGTCGATAAAGAGATGTTCTTTTCCCTCTCTCAAAACACCAGAACCAGGGGGCATCCACTAAAACTAAGGGTTGGGAGAGTTAAAACAGATAAAAGGAAGTACTTTTTTACCCAGCAGGTAGTTAATCTGTGGAACTCTTCGCCACAGGAGGTGGTAATGGCATCTGGTCTTGATGCCTTTAAGAGGGGATTGGATGGATTTCTGGAGGAAAGGTCCATCATGGGCTATAGGCAATGATGGATTGTGCAACCTCCTTACATTGGTGGTGGGCTACTTCAGAGTGCCGGGTGCAAGGGAGTGGCAACAGGATACAAGCACCTTGTTGTCTCGTGCCTCCCTGGGGCACCTGGTGGGCCACTGTGAGATACAGGAAGCTGGACTAGATGAGCCTTTGGCCTGATCCAGCAGGGCTCTTCTTATGTTCTTAGGTTCTTAAGGGTGGATTGGACATGGAGTGGCCTGGGGCATTTTTGGGGATGGGAGGGCGAAAGAGATGCAGATTGGGCCCGGGAGTGGGTGAGATCAGTAGAGCAAGCCTTTACCTAAACCCCATGGTTGCTGACGTTACAAGGTGCTGCTTGGACTATAGCAGATGCAGATCCATGTAGTTCTAGAGGGAGAGGGGGAGGCTGGGCAGAAACCTATCCTCTTACTCTGAGGAGACCTCCAGTCAGTTCCAAATCTGTGCTTGATACAGTGGAGGCCATGTTGTCCCGCTGCTCCAAAGTAGTTTAGGATTGGGCTGCCCAGTGTAGCTTGGACTAGCACCACAAACTGGCATAGCTAATGAAAGTGCAGCCCAGTGCTGAGGGCAAAATGATGTGCTGGAAGTGATGTCACAACAGGAAGTGACATCACAGTTGTATTTTAATTTTCTTGGGCTTTTTGGCCATAGCTTTTGATAGAATGAAGATATTACACTCTGGTCAATTTCATTGCATTCTGCATGAAATTCCACATCGAATATAATATTATGGTATTATTCATGCATACCAAGGTTTTCACAATTTTGGACACTGCTGTCAAGCTCAGCTTGTTGCTCCCCTAAAGATTGCTGCCCGGTGCAGTTGCACCCCCCTGCACTTCTTTAGCTGTGCTCCTGGCACCACATAGTCAAATGTATCCTGTAATATCTATTACCTGTAGGACTTTTTGTGTGAAGGGATTGGAATGGATAAATGCCTCCACAAGTAGGCTCTGCTCATCCATGCTTTTTGCATGGCAGATGAACTGAGTAAGTGGGATCATCTCAGGTAGAGGTTTACCACCTGTAAACCCTGTTTCATCTGAGAATGTTCATGGTAGAGAAGGATAATGAGCATGAGGACCTGTCCCACCGTGTGCCACATATGCCACCTTACAAACGAAGGTTGTGTGTGGATCAGTTCCACAAATCCAGTGTGTTGAATCCTATCCATTTCGTGAAGAATTTGGTGATTGACAATTGGTATGTCTAATGTGACTAGATGAAGAATTAGGATGAAGAATTATCTGGCTGAAGAATTAGGGATTCTAAAAGGCTATTATCAATTGAAATGAGTCATTCCCAGAAAGCCAGGAGTCTATCATTTGTTTGAATTCAATGGAAGCCATTTTGTGTATGAGAGTCTGAGGCATACTATCAAAGCACTTTAGCTCTAAAAGGATAAGTATTGAAGACTGTATGTTGGGTGTGGCAGCAAGGCAGAAAATGTTCTGCAAATGCAAACCATATAATTTGTCTTGATTTGGCGGAAGCTATTTTCTATGAGGTTCAGTGGTGTACATTGCAGCACTTAAGCTATTCAAAGATTATTGATTTAATGTTGAAAATAGGTGTGGCCAGTCCTTTTCTTGCCTGAAATTTTATGGTTACTCAAAAGAGACAGGAAGCCAGACTGAGAAAAAGAGATGACACATTTAAGATTGACTATAGTTTATACACATCATTTGTATAACCATAAACCATAAATAGATTCTAGTGCTATTCGGAGCTATTTGAAGTACTATTTACCATTTTCTAAAATGATTATGGACATGATTCTTCCCTATCGTTTTCTGGAAAAACTATTATTCTTTTTGCTCTTCAGCTGGTGAGGTTGTGTGTGTACGTGTATCATAATTTTAAGAAAAAACTATAATTTGTGAGAATTTCATTTCTCATAGGGGAGGCAACAAGGCAATGGACATGAAATTTCAAGGAAATTGTGAGGAGTTCAGCCATTTGATGCAGGGTAGTGTGGCTCCACCTGCCCAAGGAAGATGAACTGAGCACACTTTCCTTCTTTCAGCTGTGAAATTGTCCAGATTAATGAACAGGAATGTTGATCATTTTAAGAAGGAATGGGCTAATCTGTGTTGAAAAAAGTTGATTGTGTTGGTCCAGGGCTGCTGCAAATGTGGCATAAGGCATTCTCTGCGACAGCGCAACGTATGCTGGGTCGGCACGAGTACTTGCGCACACCCAGGTGCGCTGCGAACAGCAGCAGGTAAGCTACCAACGTGTGGGCTTGGGAGGGCAGGGGAAGATGGGAAGGAGGTGGGAGAGGGGCAGAATGGGGTGAGAGGAGGGTGGAAGGAAGATGGCCCCATGGGCAGGCCAACTCAGGGAGGGGGGTGGAGTCCATTCAGCTGAATCCTAACCAGGGATGAACGGAGCCCCGAGTGCGCCCATGGCAGGGCTACGAAACCGCACCCCCAGCAAGTCGCCCCGCCCTGTGTGTCACCCAGCCACGCCTCCCTGCACCCGGAATAGCTCCATTTTGGAGCGGAATGGACGCGAGGATGGGCGGGCGGGCCAGACAGCGCGCAGGTTACTCCGCGGCCTCTGCGCAATGGCTCTCCGCCGCCCCGCCGCTGCCGGTGCCACCCTGTGCACCCTTCCTCCATCTCTGATCCTAACCCCAGTCCCTGGACCATGCAGCTCCAATCTGGGCTGCTCAGACTTGTGCCAGTGATTTCACTGGTGCAGATCCAAGCAGCCCCATAGGGCTTCTTGGGGCTTAACTTGGGAAGCGGACAAACGTCCCCTTGCCTCTTGGTGAGCTTCAGCTGCCTGAGTAGGATGCAGTGCAGGCCAGCCAGCCTTCCTGCTCCCACACAGGTTAGGACTGGGCTGCCCATGAGTTCTGAAAGCCTGGCTAACATTTTGAGCATCCAGTTTTCTCCCTTTGGTTAGGAATATTCACAGAACATCCCGCACTAGGGCATGCCAACAGCACATTCTCTCAACATCCATATTAAGCAGTGGTTAGTCCGAAATCTTTGCCTTTAGTAAGTGCCTAATTTTCAAATTTTTCAACCATAGTTACTAATGTGGCAATGAAGATCAGGTTAATTATTAAACAGATGCCTGCAGCTTATTGATTTTTCCATATGTGCATAGTGTTTCACCATCCGAATTGCTTGCTGCTATAGAGTGTGGAAAAAAAAAACTGCCTGTAGGAAGATTCTAAAAATCTGAGTAAAGAACTCTGCTTTAGCCAAGCACTGTACTGCATCAGAGGTTTTAAATGAAGTTCTCCGAGGATAGTGCCAAAAGTTCAGTCTTCAGATCACAGCAGGATAGATCTCAAGATTGCAGTCCTTTTCCGTTCACAATTGCAAGTGAACAGAAGAGTAATATACTACCTTCAGCACTAAAGGCAGAAAAGGCTATTTCTAGCCCACTTTTCTCTTCTTTCAGGTTAGGTTGCCGTGTTCAGAAGAGTACATTTGAAAGACATTCAACAGGGTTTATAATTTTCTACATGGCTTGGAGCACAATCCTCTCCTTTCCTACCTCTGCTGATGCAGCCATGTCAAAAAGGCACATGCTGTATCCAATGGGGAGGGAGGGATCAGGGAGCTTGAGAGAGGTAAGGGAAAATATTTTCCCTAATTTTGGGTAAGCCGCCCACTTGCCAGTGGGTCTCCTGGGAGTTGTGCCAGCTCTTTATGCAAGTTGTGAATGTCGGGACACACCCCTCCCACCTCCATCACACCCCACTCTATCCTCTCCCCTCTGCTACCTTACCTGGTCTGGGCTGTCATTGGAATTGTGGCACAGCATTGCCATAGCAGTACGGTAGTGCTTATAAATGGCTACCCGCTGCGTGCTGCATGTTCCATTGGCAGCCGTTTTATGACAGCAGAAGTGTCTTCATGCATACTACTGGGCTGCTGGTGATGTAAGGAGCTCCATATGAATTGTAACCTCTCATGTATGATGTCCACCTTTGTTAATTCGGTGCCATGTTTGGAAAGTGACTTCCTGGGCAATGTAATATGGGCTAGCCAATTTGATCCCATTTAACTGGCCAAGATAGACATTAACGTTTTCTAATGCTGATTTTCAGGCTGAAATGCACTTGATCTCTGCAAGGGATGTTCTAAACATGGACAGGTGATATCTATGCTCAGGCTGAAGATCCAGGTCAGGTATATCTGCTGGCAAGTGTTTAAGTGACACAGGGCTAAATCCTATCCAATTTTACAGCCCTGATATAGCTGTCCCAATGGTGTGTGTGAGTCGCATTCTGTAGTGGAGGGGAAGTCAGGGAGACCTCCTCAAGGTAAGGGAATATTTGTTCACTTACCTTGGGACTGCATTGGCTCCAGAAACATGGATAGGATTGGGCCCCCAATAACAAAAAATTTCTACATGCATGATGACAGTATATAGTTCTCGGAATTCAGACAGATTGAAGGAAATGGATACTGTGACAGAACCAGGAAGAAATCATCTACCAGGCCTGGTCACCTTTATGTTGACCTCCACCCAAGTGCTTCAGGAGTTTATAATGGCTGCTGGAGGGCTTGCAACTAAGTTCCATTCACAAAACTGCTGAAAGGTTTATGATCGAGGGACCTTCAAGTGGCTGCTGTTATAGCAAGGATCATAGCAGTTGCATGAATATTTCATTCATTCATTTCGTTAGCCCACACATATTTATTTATCTATTTACTTAGCCCACTTTTCAGTTCCCAAAGGAATGTCTGTTGAAGAGGTTTTTTGAACACAAAGGAAAGAAAATTTGAAAACTAGTAAAACAATAATTAAGAATAAAAACAGCAGAGCAGCAGCACAATTAATACTTAAGCAGAGATTAAGTGAAGCAGGTCAGATGTTAATGTAAACTGCTTCAATTGGATCTGAAGAAGACATCAAACTCTGCACCCAATGAAATTCTCTGGGCAGAGCATTTTAGAGTCAAGGTGCCACAATCAAAAAGCGCCTCCTATTATATCCCCAGTCTAATTTTGAAAGGCAGGATCTGGAGGCAGGTCTCTGAAGAATATATTAGTACAGTGGTTCCCAAACTGTGGGTCTGGACCAACAGTGGGTTGTGAGCCAATTTCAGGTGGGTTACGAAGCACCTAGAGCAGCCATATCGGAAATATGGGAAGATCGTGTTGTGTGGGACTCACTCTGAAAAGAGAGAGATTCCCCAAAAGGCTCCTGTGTCTTTAAGAAAGAGACAGAAAACCTGCCAAATTGCAGTTTTGTTTCCCCGGTGTGCAGCTTTCTCCTGTTAAAGTTGAAGCAACAACGCTCCCAAGCCCAAAATCAAGCGATTTCCTTAAAGGAGCTCACCCAAGAAAAGATGTCGAAGGAAAGGATGCCAGCTGGACTTTGATGTTGCCAAAGAAAAATAATTGTATTGCAATAAAATGACACAGGATGCAAGTGGCATTCCATGCAGAAGAAAATGACATGGACCTGTGTAATGATGCATCCTTCCCAGTATCACAGTTGCAACAGACATTTATACAGTTCAGCATGTAAATAGGGATACTGGGAAGGATACATTGCATAAGGGCTAAGGGGATATGTGGGGACATCTTGATTGAGATAACTATATAGACAAAGAAACACTATATACAGTTCATGTGCATTGGTGATGGAATTTTCTGTCACAGGCGTCAATCTTCATGTCTCAGTGACATGTTTAGATGGAGGTTGAGACATCCTTCTTCTGACTTTGGTTCTCTTCCCTTTGCCCAATCTTCTGACATCCATTTTGTCAAATTCTTGAAATGGTTGTGAGGGGAAGAGTGATGGGTCATGGTGGGAGATCCGCCAGGCACGAAACTCTTACGGGTTCCCAAGATGGAGGGAGGGCTGGGCGAGGAGAGAGAGAGAGAGAGAGAGAGAGAGAGAGAGAGAGAGAGAGAGAGAGA
>JAJKFI010000007.1:11801043-11822181 GCA_029204185.1 Lerista edwardsae | reverse complement strand
AGAGAGAGAGAGAGAGAGAGAGAGAGAGAGAGAGAGAGAGAGAGAGACACCTGGACCTGGTCACCCCTTACATCAATGGGATGCTGGAAAGGGGGAGGGGTGCGTAGTTGTTTCACTTTTGTCAAGTTTGTGAATAGGCTTTTTTCTTTCTGATTCATTTTGCTATTGGAAAATGGCTGGAAAATAACCCATTTTATTGCCGCATTCTCAGGGAAGCAGCAGGCTCTGGCATCACAATGACAGCACGTCTGGCCATGACGTCTCTTCCTGTGGATCCCAGACAGATTGTCATTTGAAAAAGTGGATCCTGATGCTAAAAAGCTTGAGAACCACCGTCTTAGTACTTAGGTTCTTGTAGGAGATGATCCTTAATGTGACTGATTCCAAGATGCTTAGGCCATGAAATATTGAAGTCATCAATTTGAATTGTGCTTGAAAAGAGTGGTGTTCCTGTAGGTGGGCAAACATTAGGTTTTGCAGGAGCCTGAGCTCCTGTGTAAAGTGGCCTCTCCCCTTTGCCTTCACAGCCATTGGTGGCTTGGAGATCCGGCTGGAAAGCTTTGTTCTCCAAGCAGTGAATGGCTCTAACAGCGGGGGGGGGGGGCACATCATACTGGAGCTCAGGCTCCTACAAAACCTAATGTACCCCCATAGACATACCACTGCTTGAAAACAGACCTGGAGTCAGCATACTTATTTAAAACATGTTATGATATTTGAGTAGTGATGATGACGATGATGATGTGCGTGGATGAATACTACTCCTGAGTGGTTTATATTACTCAGAGATCCAATACTGATGATCACAGACAAGAAATAACTCAGAGACTTCTTTAACAAAAACTTCTGTATTACTCGAGTTAATTTTCTTTACAACTGTTACAGCAACTCCAGCAGACTCTGTACATAACTTCTATTAATCAATGATCAGCTCTCATCCAAAGGATTTCTCTCAAGCACACACTCTTTCAAAACCCTCTCTGAAGAAAAACACACATTGTATCCCTGGTCATGTTTATATATCTTCCAATCATTACCATCACATGACCATATCTCCGGGCAGATTCTCTTGTTACTGAGCAAATCTACATGTTGCCATTCTAACTCTTATTACTGGGCAGATCTCTATGTTACCATTCATACTCATATCACTGGGCAGATTTACATGTTGCCATTTTAGCTCCATGTCTCTAGGTAGAAACCAACCATACAGATCTGTAAATGTCTTCTGCCTCATTCCAATATCCCAACAAAACAGCAAGATACGTTCTATATACCAGTCTGTAATCTGACTGGTATTTTGAATGAAAGGTACTGAGCAGGTTTCACAGTTCCCATGAATAACTAAAAGCGCAATCCAAACCTGGAGTTAGTCCAGCAAAGTGTGGCCAGCACAAGGAACACTGTAAAGTATGTTTTATTGGGAAGTTTCCCAGTGCCTTGGCCTGGAACCCAGGCCTAGCAGTTGCCGGGACACTGTAGCAAGTCAGAGAGCCTGGCAAAGTATACAGAGAGTGCCGCATACACAAGGCCGGCGCTGCTGATGGTCGCGGTGGCACCCGAGCATTGGAGCTGCTGCTTGCGCTGGTCCAGCACCATACCGCCGACGCTGATGCGCTTGATGGCACATTTGTGACAGTGTTCAGCCAGTGCAAGAGCATAGCGCCGGCGAAACGGGGGTATAGGATTGCACTCTGAGAATGGTCTAAACGCGCCCTTGTACCAGCCAAACTTGGCTGGCCTAACTGTACTGGCCTAACTCCAGGTTAGGATTTCACCTTAATAAATATAAGTATTTATAGTATTTTTATAAATACAATTTCTAAAAATTACTATTTATCTATGGACGCTCCTGTCACCAGTGCCGCCTTCTTCCCAAGCTGAAATTTTTTGCCTTGAGGAAGGGGGAGAAGCTGGAGTAATGGCAGCCATTACTGGAACTCTCAAAAAGCTCTGAGAACTTTTGGAACGAGCAGAAGTCTGCTTTTCCATCCCCAGGCATAGCCACTTAACAGAAGCTATAGCAATAATTCACACTTAAGCAATGCAAGATCACAGAGCAGCACAGAGTAATGTCCAGAGTATAATGGCAGAAGCCATCAGAGATACAGTACCTCTTAATTAAGGAAGGTGTTAGAATTCTGGAAATTTGATTCACATGTCTTGCAGTAAACTCTTAAAAATGAAAATAGTATTAGCAAGAGACATAAAATGCAATATAACAAGACTCAGCCAAGATAAATAGAAAATGTTAGTGAATAAAGGAAAGCAAATAGAGAAATACAAATCTGGAGCAGTTGTGATAATTCATAAGGTGATGAAAATGAATAGTGCTGCCATATGATTAGATTGTGCCATCGATGTGTAGTCATGGCTATGCATGCAACACAGACCGCTTCTCTTGATGATGAGCTGATATTGAAGGAGATTTTGTTTTTACAGCATTAGGCTCACTATATTTTCCACTTGAAGAAAATGTGATTCTTCCACTGGTTGGATCTTGCCTTTAAGAGGAATAGCATACTTGCTGCATATTGAGGTGCATTTACGAAAACTCTAGAACAGTGGTATTCAGACTTATTAGACCGGCACGACTTTTTAGAATGGCACTCAAGTAGGGTCCCACCAGAAGTGATGTCATTAACCTGGAAGTGATGTTGTGGCAGGAAGTGATATAATCAAGCAGGAAATGCTGTCATTGTAACATAATAAAATGACACTCCTGAAATGCAAATTGGCATTCTTGGACTGCAGCAATTGCACAATCAGGAAACATCCCTGACAGAAAGCAAGATTAGGACAAAATAGGATGTAAAAGCACTGAACTAAAAAAAAACCCTCACTTGAAAATTCAAACTGTGAACATTCACAAAAAGAATATAAGAAGAGTAAGGCTTGCAGTTTCCAAGATGGCTGCTCACAGCTTTCCGCAACCCACCTGACATCAGGTCGTTGACCTACCAAGTGGGTCCCGACCCACAGTTTGAATAGCACTGGTTTAGTCTGTTTAAGACTATTCTTTCTCTTCAGCACCGGAGTCCATGTCTATGATTTTTGTTTATCTATCAGTGTTGTGGCCACTTATCCTACACAGCAGCATGACTTTTTTCCCATGTCTCTGTACATTGCACTTAGACTGAAATTCATTGTAATTTGAATGAGGACTTAAGCCAATATTTCACAAAGCAGTTTGACTGCTCATGTTATGTTTAAAAGAATCCAGGAACATATTTCATGAAAAGCCATGAGCAAGTTGGAGATTAATTTCCATCCCAGTATTTGACACGACGTCAAACCCAATTCATATTTATCTACACATTGCTGTGTGATATGATACAGAATGGCATGTATGGATGTGTCAATCAGCCCTGATGAGATTTGCAGCAAACACAGTGGATTATTTCTGCTTTGTCACGTATGGTGACTTGCACCACCAGAGCAATGTTACGGGATCATTACATTCAGTAACTGCAAATGTGGATGGGTCCAGTTGACTGCCATACAGAGAGAATTCTGCTTCTTATTGTGAATCCGCAGTGCCATACTTGCTAGCATTTTGAAATGTTTTCCATACAAAAGTAATATAAACCTCCCATGTTCCTCCTAGGTCCATGGGAAGGCACCTCCCTTACAAGGAATGGTTACAGTGTTTCCTCCATAAATCTGTCCAATCCCCTTTTAAAGACATCTAGGCCAGTTTTGGATTGCACAATGTATCTTGTGGCAAGGAGTTCCACAGATACAGGCAGTTGGACTAGATGGGCCTTTGGCCTGATCCAACAAGGCTTTTCTTATGTTCTCATGTGAATGTACTGCAGCCCTCCAGCATTGTTCAAATATACCTGGGCTGTTAATGAACTTGACTTGCTGAAGGAGCAGCATCACACCATCAGCCACATAGATAGCATAACTGGGGATGTAGGAGCTCCTCACAAATGCTTGATTGCTTGGAAGCCTCATTTGTGATTCTTCTTTTCCCCCCTAAAGAACAGGGGGGAGAGATTTGGAAACAGAGCTTTGGGATGTTTGGATTGAAGAGGCAGCTGAACAGTGTACTGGTGTAGCTAATGAAGGTGTAGCCCTGTGCAGAGGGCAAAATGATGTCCTGGAAGTGACATCACAACAGGAAGTGCCATCACAATTGTATTTTCATTTTCTTTGTGTGTTTTTGTCATAATTTTTGATAGAATGAAGCTTTGTTGTTGTTCAGTCGTTAAGTCATGTCCGACTCTTCGCGACCCCATGGACCACAGCACGCCAGGCCTCCCTGTCCTCCACTAGCTTCTGGAGCTCGCCCAATTTCATGTTCATCGCTTGTTCATCATGTTCATCATATTCATCACTGTCTAACCATCTCATCCTCTGCCGCCCCCTTCTCCTTTTGCCTTCAATCTTTCCCAGCATGAGGGTCTTTTCTAAAGAGTCCTTTCTTCTTATGAGGTGGCCAAAGTATTGGAGCTTCAGCTTCAAGATTTGTCCTTCCAGGGAACAATCAGGCTTGACTTCCTGTAGGATGGACCGAATGGATCTCCTTGCAGTCCAGAGGACTCTCAAGAGTCTTCTCCAACACCATAATTCAAAAGCATCTATTCTTTGGCGCTCTGCCTTTCGTATGGTCCAGCTCTCACAGCCATACATTGCTACTGGGAAAACCATTTGTTTCAATGCATTCTGCATTAAAATCTGCATCGAGTGGTATATAACATGATGACATTATTCATTCATACCAAGGTTTTCATAATTTTGGCTACTAGTGTCAAAGTCAGCTTGTTGCCCCTTAAAGCTTGTTGCCTGGTGCAATTGCAACCCCCTGCCCTTCATATCTGTGCCCCTGGAACAGTGAGATTATCAGCGGTGGAACATAGATGTAACTTGTTGAAAAGTAGGAAATGAAACAAGTACCAAATGGACATTCCATCATTTGCAGTGTTGCTACTGCATTACTGCTACTTGCCTCCCTTTTGCGTGGGGGTGCACAATATTGCAGGAGCAGTGCTAGATCCACACAAGGATTACATAATGCTAAACAATAAGCCTTTCCTGGAAAGGTTCAGAGAGCCAGCCCTTCCCACCTTTGATGCCCACTCTGGAGCCCTTCCACCAAAGAGTGGTGCTTCCACATGGAGCTGAACACATGGCAGTGCCAGTGCAGCCCTTTGGAGCGCATGGCTTTAATTGTGTCCTATCTACTCCATAATTGCTCTGTAAACAGAAGTACATAACGACTAACAAGGGGATTGGAATGCATAATTATATATCATTAGCTACATTCAGTGTACCCTACGCTACTTATTTCAGATGAAAACCCTCATGGAAATTGCAGGCTTGGCAACCAGGCAGGGCAAACAAAGTGAGGAGACTGATGCCGTTCAAAGGACCAGGAGGAGTATCTGAGGCCAGTGTATGGCTCTGTGGTGCTTCATTATCACCAGGGGAAGTATTGCAATGCCATCAAATTAATATGTATCACTGCTGTAATTAAAGTAGTCCAGTGTTATTCAAACTGTGAATCAGGACCCACTTGGAGGGTTGTGACCTGATGTCAGGTGGGTCATGGAAAGCTGGATGCAGCCATCTTGGAAACTGGCCTTACGCTTGCTATATTCCATAAGAACATGAGAACGTAAGAAGAGCCCTGCTGGATCAGGCCAAAGGTCCATCTAGTCCAGCTTCCTGTATCTCACAGCGGCCCACCAGGTGCCCCAGGGAGGCATGAGACACAAGACACTTGCATCCCTTTATGAGTGTTAACAATTTGAATTTTCAAGTGAGGGTTTTTTTAAAAAAAAATTTTTAGTTCAGTGCTTTTACATCATATTCTGTCCTAATCTTGCTTTTATGTCAGGGATGTTTCCTGGTTGTGCAATTGCTGCAGTCTAAGCATGCCAGTTTGCATTTCAGGAGTGTCATTTGATTATATCACCCTGACAGCACTTCCTGCTTGATGATGTCACTTCTGGCTATGACATCACTTCCAGGTTAATGACATCACTTCTAGTGGATCCCCACACGAGTGCTATTCTAAAAAGTGGGTCCCTGTCTAAAAAGTTTGAGAGTCACTGGAGTAGTCAAAAGGACAATGTGACCAACCACAGCCAGTACAGAATGGTATCCAACAGCAATCACTGTCACTGGAGCCTCTTTACATCTGAAAAGGTCAAAAATAGATGGAAAATAGGGGAAAATTAGAGATTTTTTTCCCCACGACATGTCTGGCCAGTCAAACAAGAACAGATGGTACCATGCACTCATTCCAGGGCCATAACCAGATTATAGGCGAGAGCAGTAGTGTCAGCCTACCGGTACGCTGGGCGGGTTCTACTCGGTCGCTGGGCGGGTCTGCTCAGTGATCGGCAGCGTGCTCACTGCGTTCCATTGCATAATGGCGAAAGCCCGCCCGCTGCAGTGGGCGGGCTTTCGCCATTATGCAACGGAACGCAGCAAGCATGCTGCCGATCACCGAGCAGACCCGCCCAGCGACCGAGCAGAACCCGCCCAGCGTACCGGTAGGCTGACACTACTGGGCGAGAGCGGAGCTGGCCTTGGGGCAATGTGGCCTATGCCATGACATTGGTCCCCCAAACTCTGGGGGACCCTGCAGTGGCTGGCATCTGACAACCTGGGAGAGTGGCACAGTGAGCAGATTGTTGGCTCTTGTAGGCTTTCCCTCCCCTCGGACTTTTTGGCCCCAAATGGTCCTCCCATGAATCGTTGGCAGTGATGTCATCACTTCACCACCAACTGTGTCCAAGTGCTGTGCTTGCCAGCACCACAAGTGTCCAGCTCACTGCGGTTGCAGTTGCCGCAGCTACCAGGTGAATCGCGGCCCACTGAGAGGGTGGGGAACCCACCTAAGCATCCTGCATTGGGCCCCAGAAGTCCTGGGGCTGGTCCTGGTCAATTGTCTTAAGGGGTTGACCCAAATCACTGCCCCAATGCTCTGAATGTCAGCCTTTGCCATTTTCTGAAGTGCACATTCCCTCTTCTGAGGATTATGGGTTCAGGTTGTTTTTGTTGCTAATCTAAAATCTGCACCTATCCACCCATAATTTGGTGCAATTATGGTTTGAGATGGGATTGTGAAATAGCTGGGCTTTGGTGTCATCAGAAAGCTGGGTGAGACTCTGCTCCCTTCCATCTGCCCTCCCCATGCCCAGGACCACTCTTGCGCCAGCCAAGTTCAGCTGGCACAGGAGCAGTGCTGTGGCACCTCGGCCTGGCGCTCTTGGGCCCACGCTGCTGGTAGTGTTGGCCCAACAGCACCAGCGCCAATGCCCCATGTCAGAGCTAGTGACGCTGGGCCAACGCAAGCACATTGTGTCGATCCAAAGGACGTCATAGGGTTGCGGCCTAAAATGGCAATGTGGGACTTTACTGTTCCAGTACTAAGCTCATCTTCTATTCCTGCTGTTGCTATGAGCCGGTCAAATTGCTTTCATATCTCTCTGGTTATTTTCTGTTCTTGGAAACTGTGGATGCTGACCTGCCCATTTTTTCTAGAGACCTTCATGGTGAGAGGGAAGGATGTCCGCAAGACCAGTAATCCCACTATGTTTTTTTAGGGTAAAGTACCAGCTTCTGAAGAGCTGGAACACAGAAGGGAGGAAGGAAGAAACTGAACACTTAAAAAAGGCAGTAGAAACTGCAATATGGATTCTTCTGCAAATGGTTCCCTTGGCAGCCATTGTCAGGTGAGGAGGTATTCATGCGCAGTGTATCACCATGTGGATTAGACAATTCCTTCTATGTTAATAGGGAACATTCTATTGCCCTAGCCTTAAGATATACTTGTCAAACACAATTTATTGCTGCTGGCCTCTACTGGCCTCATTTATCAGTTTTCTAGTTGTTTTCTCCTTTGTTGCTCCAGTGTCACATAACAGTCCCATTTCTTTGCTTCGTTGTTACTTGCGAACAGTTCAGACAGCCCAGGAAACAATGCTGTCAGAGTATTTCAGAGGTGCCCCTGGGATGGGGGCCACCTGGTGTGGTGCTTAATCAAAGAGGATTGGTGCTCCAAAAGCTTGGGCATGATGAAATGTTGTATTCACATTGTATTCAATATGAAAGCCCACCTCTGGACTGCCACCGGTGATCTTAGGCCCTCTCTGGGCCCAGTCACTTCATGTACTCAGCAGCAAGCGGCAAAAACGTGATCGATGGCAAGAATGAGAATGGCTCAGAGTGGGCAGGAGATCATTGAACAGAGGCTTCAGTGGTGCTGTCATCCTGTATTGGAAAAGGCAGGGGCTACCCCAAAGAGTGAGGGAATGGTATCAGCAATGGCCCCTTGTCCAGGTAAACCAGGGATTATGGGGTTAATCCCAGAACTCCTGCAGCAGGAACACAGCTGCAGGCTGATAAAGGCTCTGGCTATGAAGGGAGGTTAGCACAGGTGCAGATGGGTGTGGCAGATGAATTAAAGCCTGCCCACTGATTGGCTGGCCTCAGTATAAAACTGGAGGCAGGAGCTGGAGGATGGTACCCTGGGAAGGTGCTGAATGGATGGATTGCTGACTGATGGAGTGCTGGCTGGACTGACTGACTGACTGACTGACTGACTGACTGACTGACTGACTGACTGACTGACTGACTGACTGACTGACTGAAGGACTGAAGGACTGACTGAAGGACTGCTGGATGGACTGTGACTGAAGGACTGTTAAAGGACTGGAGAAGGTAAGGTTATTGTGGGGAATAACCATTGTGAATTGTTATATGGCTGTCACGCCCCTGGAGCCACCAAGTGGAGGAGGCAGTTGTGGCTTGGGCAAGCTGACTGCCTATTGTTTGGTGGTGGGGTTTGTTGGTGTTAGACTTAGGGTAGTTTGGAGCTAAGCCAGTGATGAGGGCAGTCTGGAGGAGGCTGGCCAGCCTGTGATCCCAAGCAAAGCTGCTGGAAGAGAGGCGGCCCAGTGGGTGACTGAACCCCCTCCCTCTTGCCTATCTCTGAGGCTGCTCTGGAAGGGAGACTAGTTAGCCTAGTGTGGGCATTAGGGCCCTTGGGGAGGCCCAGCAGGGAATTTGGAAGAACACACCCCCTCCTGACACCTGGTGAGGCCTGCACCCACCGCACCCTCTAATGATACTATTGGAATATTTACAAAGGAAGGGGTTGAGGCAAGGAGGTCTCTGAGGGTGCAATCCTAACCTGGAGTTAGGCCAGCAACGTTTGGCTGGAACGAGGTTAAGTGTGTTTGGACTACTCTCAGAGTCAGGGAGGATGGCTCACGTCTGTGTGCTCTGAGAGTGTTCCAAACATACTTTACAATGTTCCTTGTGCCATCCAAACTTTGCTGGCCTAACTGTGCCTGCCTAACTCCAGGTAGGATAGCGCCCTGAGGAACGTTCAATTCTCCTTAAGGTGACAACTCAGGCAATGAAATGCAGTGGCAAAGAGCCTAAGTTGTGAATCGGGACACCCCGGGTTCAAATCTTGTCTCAAAACACCTTGTGACTTTAGACAAGCCTCTAAGCCTCAGCAGCAAAATAGGGGCCGTAATATTTATTTATGAGTTTGTTGTAAGGACTACATCAAGATAATGCATGCTAAATACTTTGCAGGTTCAGAAAATGCTATACAAATGTTAAGCATTGTTAAGGTTAGGCTAAAAGCTTTAAGGCGAGGAAGAGGCGTAAGTTCTCGAGAGTCCGATGTAGAGACATGGTGGTTAAAGGAAAATCCTGAGTTCTGGAGAGAGGAGTCAAGGACAAAGTAGGAGAGAACCTCATGTGATGCCTAGAACACTAGGAGCTGTATACCAGTGGTCTCCACACTGGGGACCACAGCCAGCAGGCTCGGCTGGCGCAAGAGCAGTTCTGGGCAGGGGGAAGGCAGGCAGGAGGGAGGAACTGGGTGGGCCGGGAGCAGCGGTGGGATATGGGAATAAGGAAGCGGAACGCTGGGCGGGACTTATGCGTGATTGGCAGCCCGTCCGTTCCGTTCCACGGCTGCCCTGGCCTCGGGGGGGGGGCTGCCCCCGGTTGGTGTGCCCCACCGCTGCTTGCCCAGGTACCCGGCGTACCCCCCATCCATCCTTCCCCGCGAGCAGCCCCCCGAGGCCAGGGCAGCCACGGAACAGAACGGACGGGCAGCCAATCACGCGTAAGTTCCACCCAGCGTTCTGCTTCCTTATTCCAAGATTCCATCACTGGCCGGGAGGTGTGCCAGCCCGGGGAGTGGATCTGGGATGTGGCCATTAGGTTGCACGGCCCTGCAGCAGGCACAGATTTCAGCAAGCCCATCAGGGTGGCTGGCGCCTACCCCGGAGCAAAGGGTGCTGGGTGCAATGGGTGCAGGACTGCCGGCCTTGCTATTCCAGCCCAAGTTAGGATTATACCCTGAGATAAATTACTACCTCATCTCTCTTGTTTCTTTGCCTGATATGCAAGCGAGTGGCAACAGGATATCATGTTGTCTTGTGTCCTCCCAGAGGAATCTGGTGGGCCACTGTGAGATGCAGGAAGCTGGACTAGATGGGCCCATGACCTGATCCAGCAAGGCTCTTCTTTACGCTTTAAATTTGCATAGCTTATTTCCATGGTTTTTTCTTTTTTTTTTAATCTATGGAGAATGGAAGTGAAGGCAGTTCTCTGCAAGGAGCCATTCATTAAATTCAGCAATGCATTCTGCTTATTTATTTCTTCCAGCCATTTTTAATAACATTGACTTCACAGTGCTGCTCAACACTTTGCATTACAGAACAGGGAAGCTACAGAAACGCCGTTGAACCTTGGGCAGCTTTGCTTGGGGCAGTTATTTCAGTGATTGCCCCTCATCACGGCTGTGGACCCAGCCAACAGGCCACCCTGGGACAGAGAAGAAGGAGCAATGCCCCCTTCGCTGTTTGCCTGCCCCCCGTGCACCGCCTTGCCCTGCCCCCACACCTCACCAGGCTCCTTTTCCAAGCCGTATGATGGGAGGGGAGGGTGGGCAGGCCAAACACTGCTCGCCTCCCCGCGAGGCGAGATTCCTTGGCGCCAGCCTTCTTCCGCACCAGCAGTGCTGCACCTGGGGCAGTTGCCCCCTCCCGCAAAATGGTAGGACTGCAACTGCCTCATCATACCCCAACCATCCTCCAGCCCACGATTGTGCTTTTATTATTACCATAGTTTCTTCCCAAACAACCATTCTTGCATTCCATGCTTGGGGTAATTAAAAAAGGGGTTGAGAATAAAACAGCCAATATTATCATGCCATTGTACAAATCGATGGTAAGGCCACACCTGGAATATTGTGTGCAGTTCTGGTCGCTGCACCTCAAAAAGGACATAGTGGAGCTGGAAAAGGTGCAGAAGAGAGTGACAAAAATGATTACGCGGCTGGGGGGCACCTCCCTTATGAAGAAAGACTGCAGCTTTGGGGGATCTTCAGCCTAGAAAAAAGGCGCCTGAGGGGGGACATGATTGAGACATACAAAATTATGCACGGAAGGGATAGAGTCGATAAAGGGGTGTTCTTTTCCCTCTCTCAAAACACCAGAACCAGGGGGCATCCGCTAAAACTGAGGGTTGGGAGAGTTAAAACAGATAAAAGGAAGTACTTTTTTACCCAGCGGGTAGTTAATGTGTGGAACTCTTTGCCACAGGAGGTGGTGATGGCATCTGTTCTGGATGCCTTTAAGAGGGGATTGGACAGATTTCTGGAGGAAAGGTCCATCGTGGGCTATAGGCAATGATGGATTGTGCAACCTCCTTACATTGGTGGTGGGCTACTTCAGAGTGCCGGGTGCAAGGGAGTGGCAACAGAATGCAAGCATCTTGTTGTCTCATGCCTCCCTGGGGCACCTGGTGGGCCACTGTGAGATACAGGAAGCTGGACTAGATGGGCCTTTGGCCTGATCCAGCAGGGCTCTTCTTATGCATTCACGTTTGCAAATAGCAAACATTTTACTGTTGGTTAGCAACATTTTCCTCAGACGTCCTGCTGCTGAAACTCATGCTAAGATGTAATGGAAGTCAAGGGAGTTTCTCTGTACGTTTGGCCGGAGGCAAAAACGGGACCACATGATTTCTTCTGCAAGCCAGCAAGAAATATTGCTTCTCCGTTCTCAGTGCTTGTACATTAATCAAGTGCGGTTTAATAAAGACAAATGTAATGTTCTGCAAGAAAAAGAAAACACATCAGTGCAAAAAACTGACCTACTGGCGAGGTGATAGCACTGCTGGAAAGGATCTGGGTGGTATAAGGAATCTTATGTAAAGCAGGATATTTGACTCAGAGAGGAATCCAAGGCCTTGCCTTGGGCCAATGCTAGCTGCCGATGGCGTGACGCTTCCGGCATTTCCCGGGAGGTGTGCCAGCCCAGGGAGGGGGGTGAAGCTCCCGTCCCCAGGCTGCGTGGCCCCGATTTGGGCTGTGCAGCTTTATCAGCTCTGTGCCTGCTAAACAGTAGGTGCAGATTCCAGCGGCCCACTGGGATTGGATTGTACCCTTAGTAATTTACAAAACCATAACACCTCTTTGCACATTTCTGCTGCTGAGACATACTCCTTTTGCTGAGAGGAGGGCAACAGTAGCCTGCTTCCCACTTGCCCAGCCAATTGCCCCATTGCCACTGAGAAATAAGTATACACCGGTTGATTTTTGGCCAGAGCTGCCCCTGCCCCAATCCACATGAGTACAGCCTACTAGCTTTAAATTGCCATTGACTGACAGCTTTAGTTTAAAATACCGTTCAGGTATCTGTGCACTCGCCTAACTGCACTCTAGTCTCTCTCTCTTGGTTTTTTTCTGATTAAGATTCCAGTCTGGTTTGTAGTGCTCAGGTACAGTAGTTTTTCTATAGCTGTTTTGTACTGTCTGTGTTTTAGTAATGATTCACTATTTTAATTCTGCTCGAGAAAGTTTATTTCCACTAGGGCAGTGGTATTCAAACTTTTTAGACCAGGACCCACTTTTTAGAATGGCATTCGTGTCAGGATCCACCAGGAGTTATGTCATTAACCTGGAAGTGATGTTGTGGCAGGAAGTGACATTGTCAAGCAGGAAGTGCTGTCATTGTAATATAATCAAATGACACTCCTGAAATGCAAATTGGCATTCTTGGACTGCAGCAATTGTACAACCACAAAACATCCCAGACAGAAAGCAAGATTAGGACAAAATATGATGTAAAAGCAATGAACTGAAAACATTGTAAAAAAACCCTCACTTGAAAATTCAAACTGTTAATGCTCACAAAAGGAATATAACAAGAATAAGGTCTGCAGTTTCAAAGATGGCTGCTCCCCGCTTTCCGCAACCCATCTGACATCAGGTCGCAACCCACCAAGTGGGTCCCGACCCACAGTAAGAATAACACTGCACTAATGTAGCCACCGGGCTGGCATCTTTGAGTCCTAGAAACTCCAATAAGTCCATAGTCTTCTGCCTTTGCCTAAGAAGGAAATTGCTATCTTTTTCCTGTACGCTTTGAATGCTCAACTAGTAACTGGCATTTCCCAGTTCTTTCATTTCTGCTTCACAATGTGCCTACATCGTTCTCACCAGTAGCATTCTGTGACAAAAAGATTTCCCCATTCATAAGTAGGGGTCCCTTGGATGAGAGACACTGTTTTGGCCACAAGAGAGTTAAGAGTAAGTGGAGGGATTTCTCTGCCCACGCACAGCTGAGTTCAAGGTGTGAGTGGGTGGGCAATACTAGCAATTCTGGACTACAAGAAGGCACAGTTCTTGACAGACAGGGTGCCGACCTTCCCCACTGGGATTAGATGTGTCCCACCCACACAGAAAAGGCATTTTGTGTAATCATGCTGGGATATTTTGGCTACAAGCATACAGGCCTCTCTCAGTTTTAAAAAAGGGGGATTGCAAATGCTCCAAGCCAAGCTTGCCCTTCTTTGACACCCTTGATCAGCTCCTCTGCATAGACTGTGGGGTAGTCATATCTTCTATGAGTGGCTCTAGGGTGGTGCAGCAGAAGAGGTGCACAGCTGTGCCAAGGGATCTAGGGGAACAGCGGACAGTGAGGAAGAAGGGCCTTGAGAGTGCAATCCTAACCTGGAGTTAGGCCGGCACAGTTAGGCCAGCAAAGTTTGACCGGCACCAGGGACATTGTCACATAGGTTTGGACCATTCTTGGAGTCAGAGAGGCCGGCACACAGACACGCAATATCCTCCCTGGAGAGTGGTCCAAACACACTTTACCATGTCCCTTGTGCCAGAAAAACTTTGCTGGCCTAACTATGCCGGCCTAACTCCAGGTTAAGATTGCACTCTAACAGACATTAGAGAATTACAGGTTTATCATCTTGCCCTGAGTCTGGTACCCAGGGCCAGCTCCAGGAGTGGCGGGACCCAATGTGGGGCATTTCTGTGGGGGCCCCATACTCCCCACAGGGCCCCCCACTCTAATTATAATTAGAGTGTAATTATAATATACAGTACAGCATTCCATCAATTATATTTGGTCTCTTCTCCATAATCATTTTGCAAAAGGTCTGAAAATGTATGTATCCATTTGTGCGATCTACTCCCTTCCCTGCCCATTGCCTCTCTTGGGAGTGAACGTGGCTCTGTAATTGCTGTTATTGTCCTTGTTTTAAGAGAGACGCCAGTAGCTATAAAACATGATACTGGGTTTAAGACGAGAAACATAGATGACAATGAGACTAAAGGCCCAATCCTATCCTTTCCAACGCAGATGCGGCTGTGCCAATGGGCTGCATCCTGCATTGGTGGGGCGTTATGGACAGTCGCAGACCTACCCAACTTCTGGTGGGGGGGGGCAAAAGCTCCGAGTGTGGCATTCCTGGGGTGGGAGGAGAGGCGGCTCTCTGCTCAGAGAGGCAAGCGGGTTTTGGCCTTCCTGCCCGCCCCTGCCATCATACGGCTCTGAAATGGAGCATGGCGTGGCATGGCGGTGGAGCAGAGTGGTGCATGGGGGCGGGAAAACAGCAGAGGGGGCGGACCTCCTCCTCGGGCCCTGGGCAGCCCATTGGCTGGGATGAGACCCCTGCAAGATAAGGAAACACTTGTTTTCTTACCTTGGAGCTTCATTGCAGCTGCATCAATGCTGGGAAGTTGGACAGGATTGGGCCCTAAAAGGCCTATTGCCTCTTCCCTCCCTCCCTTCCCTCAGACTTGCGCCTTACTTTCTAAAACGCAAAGGGAGCTTTTGCAAATCCCAATAGCATGTGGTGAAAAGAAGGTGCTATTATTCTGATGCAGGGGTATGATCAACTTGATGTGGGATCATTGACAAAGGCTTTCCTGTGCGTCGCAATGTGTGGAAGAGACTCATTAATTCCGGAATGAATGGGGCATCTGCCGAAGTGCTAATTAAAGCAGCCCGATGAAATGATAATACAGCCAGTTTTGCTTTCATAGCCATTTTGCTCAGTAAAATTAAAGCAGTGAAGTTTAAGCAGCGGGAGGATTACATTTGAAACAGCCATAATAATAGCACTGAACATGACAAGGGAGTTAATGAGCCTTTGGGCCAGGGACCTGTCATTGTCCTTCACGTAAATGGATGGTACATAATCATCTAATAAATAGTAATTAAGGAATAAGACTGGCGGCCCCTCCACCCACACCTTTCTTCTTCCTAGTACCAAACACCAAACTGAGTGCAGGTCCTGCCGAATGGGCTGGGCCTAATGTTAATTCAGGCAGGCCCATGGTTGCCATGGAGACCACACAGTCTTGAGATGCCCCAGTCAGGGTGGCCTAAGCACGCACCTTACCATCACCCAAGAAACCCCTCTCAGGGTGCAATCCAGAGCGCTTGTTTGGGTCGATGCAACATTGTTGCATCAACGCAAAACACGTAGCACCGACACGGGGCTACCAAGCAGCATCCCCGTGTCAGTGCTATGGGTCCCAGACTGGCGCTGCCTGGGAGCGTGGGCACCACACCTCCTCTGCACCAGCCAAAGCCGGCTGGCACAGAGGAGTTCCGAGGCATGTGGGAGGAGGGGAGGGGTGGGGAGGGCAAGACAGGGTGTTCTCAATCCTTTTAGACTGGGACCCACTTTTTAGAATGGCACTCATGTTGGGACCCACCATAAGTGATTCTTGGACTGCAGCAGTTGCACAACCATGACCAAATGCAAGATTAGGACAAAATATTGTGTAAAAGCACTGAACTAAAAACAAAATTTTAAAAACCCCTCACTTAAAAATTCAAACTCTTAACTCTCACAAAAAGAATATAGCAAGAGTAAAGTCTGCAGTTTCCAAGATGGCTGCTCCAGGCTTTCTGTGACCCACCTGACATTGGATTGTGACCCACCAAGTGGGTCCCAACCCACAGCTTGAGAAACTCAGTACTTGTCAACCATGCAGAGTCCTTTTGAACCCGTTTTACTAATGGAAAGGAAGGGACAGGCTGCCACATCCTGCCATCAGATGCTAGTGTGTGCGTGTGTGTGCGTACGCGTGTGTGTGCGCGCGCGTGTGTGTGGTGTGAGTGAGTGAGTGAGTGAGTGAGAGAGCGCAGAACTTTGCCCCAGGGCAACCTGATGCTGGTACTGTTTGTGACATAGTTATGACTGAGTAGGCACCATTCAGTGGAAAAGCAAAAGTAACTCTGTAAGGAAGGACTGAGGAAGATGCATCGCTAATCTCTCCAAAATATTTTGAACTGTATTTGACATGTCCTGATTCAGATTCAGATTCAAATGTTCACATTTTCAGCTGTAGTTGTCACTAAATGAATTAGACACACTGTTTCATCCAAAGGTCACAACCATCAGCAACTGCAATACAAATAATAAAAAATAAGGCACAAAAATTACACACCAGGCCATGAAGAAAAGCAAGTAATTACAGGGGAGAACTTCCAATCTGGACAGGATTCAGTGTTATCAAAGACATGGGACTGCCCTCCAAAAGGTCATCTCTGCATCTAGTTATTTCCTCTTTCCACATCGCATCTAGCCAAACTCACTATCTGACACAGCATCATTATGCTGCAATATTTTTGCACTCTGCCCCCCCCCAACAGTATAAATATGAAATGAGGATGGGAAAAATGTAAAATACAATGCTATTATATTAAATGGTGAGCTTGAATAGATATTGCAAGAGAATGGATGTTGCAAGAGAATATATTCTACAGATAATAGATGTTGCAAGGACAGAGGGGGGATGCTCTAGTGGAGTAGCCCTAGATTTCAGAGGGCCCTCAGCATGGGCCCCCTCCTACTAAGGTGGACCTTGTAAGAGTTATTCTGGCGTCACTACACAAAGCCTAGGGGGTCTAGACTTACAGGTTTCAGTAATTGGCTCCTTGGTGTTTAAGGGTCCTTGGCAGCTGCCTAACAATGTGAAACCCTGGCAATGTGAAACTCCAAGTTAGGATGGCGCCTGTAGAGACATCAGAGAATTACAGTCCAAAGATTTGAGTTGAGAAATTCAGTAAAACTTGCAAAAAAAAAAAAAAAAATAGAGAATCAGAGGACAAGACAATGGCCCAGCATCAAAAAGGGATATGTGTACATGGACCATCTTACCTATGAATGTAGATTTAAAAAACAAAAACTAGTTTCTGAATGTGTTCATCTCTTTTTTTTTGTAAGGACACACAAGGTAATTTGTCTGTGTGTCACAGTGTACCCAGGGAGAACATAAGTTAATTAGAGAGGAGACCTATGCTGCGTTATTACAGAACCTCTATTATATTAAATATGCATAAATGTAGCATTACAGGGCATTTGCTGCTGTAGTTACAGTGTAACTGATGTCAAGGGAAGGAAAGTGTTTCCAAATAAGGAGATCGATGAGTGGGACTATTACCATGGGGTCTCCTAAATGGTAGTCCTATACACACTTTGTTGTTGTTCAGTCGCTAAGTCGTGTCCGACTCTTTGCAACCCCATGGACCACAGCACGGCAGGCCTCCCTGTCCTCCACTAGCTTCCGGAGTTCGCCCAATTTCATGTTCATTGCTTTGGTGACTCTATCTAACCATCTCATCCTCTGCCGCCCCCTTCTCCTTTTGCCTTCCATCTTTCCCAGCATGAGGGTCTTTTCTAAAGAGTCCTCTCTTCTCATGAGGGGGCCAAAGTACTTGAGCTTCAGCTTCAGGATTTGTCCTCCCAGGGAGCAATCAGACTTGACTTCCTGGAGGATTGACCGACTGGATCTCCTTGCAGTCCAGGGAACTCTCAAGAGTCTTCTCCAACACCATAATTCAAAAGCATCTATTCTTCAGCGCTCTGCCTTTTGTATGGTCCAGCTCTCACAGCCATTCATTGCTACTGGGAAAACCATCGCTTTGACTAGGCGAACCTTTGTTGGCAGGGTGATGTCTTGGCTTTTTATTAAGTTGTCTAGGTTCGCCATACCTTTCTTCCCAAGAAGTAAACGTTCTTTAATTTCATGGCTGCAGTCACCATCTGCGGTAATCTTGGGGGCCAGGAAAATAAACTCTGTCACTGCTTCCATTTCTTCCCCTTCCATTTCCCAGGAAGTGATGGGAGTGGTTGCCATGATCTTAGTTTTTTTTAATGTTGAGCTTCAAGCCAATTTTGGCACTTTCCTCTTTCACCCTCCTCAGAAGGTTCTTTAGGTCTTCCTCACTTTCTGCCATTAGAGTGGTATCGTCTCCATATCTGAGGTTGGTGATATTTCTCCCAGCAATCTTGATTCCAGCTTGCGAATCATCCAGCCCAGCCTTCCTCATGATGTACTCTGCATATAAGTTAAATACACAGGGTGACAATATACAGCCTTGTCGTACTCCTTTCCCAATTTGAAACCAGTCAGTTGTTCCATGTCCAGTTCTAACTGTTGCTTCCTGACCTACATACAGGTTTCTCAGAAGGCAGATCAGGTGGTCTGGTACTCCCATCTCTTCAAGAACTTGCCACAGCTTGTTGTGATCCACACAATCAAAGGCTTTAGCATAGTCAATGAAGCAGAGGTAGATGTTTTTCTGGAACTCTCTTGCTTTCTCCATGATCCAGCGAAGGTTGGCAATTTGATCTCTAGTTCCTCTGCCTCTTCGGAAACCAGCTTGTACATCTGGTAGTTCTCGATTCATATACTGCTGAAACCTAGCTTGTAGGATTTTGAGCATCACCTTGCTAGCATGTGAAATGAGTGCAATGGTGCGGTAGTTCGAACAATCTTTGGCATTGCCCTTCTTTGGGATTGGAATGTAAACTGATCTTTTCCAATCTTGTGGCCACTGCTGGGTTTTCCAAATTTGCTGGCATATGGAGTGCAGCACTTTGACAGCATCATCTTTTAAGATTTTGAATAATTCAGCTGGAATGCTATCACCTCCACTAGCTTTGTTGTTAGTGGAACCCACTTGACTTCACACTCCAGGATGTCAGGTTCGAGCTCAGTGACTGTACTATTGTGGGTATCTGGAACATTTAGATCGGCCTTATATAGTTCCTCTGTGTATTCTTGCCACTTCTTCTTAATCTCATCTGCTTCTGTTAGGTCCTTGCCATTCTTGTCCTTTATTGTGCCTACCTTAGCATGAAATTGTCCTTTGACATCTCCAATTTTCTTGAAGAGATCTCTAGTCTTTCCCATTCGATTGTTTTCCTCTATTTCTTTGCATTGCTCATTGAGGAAGGCCTTCCTATCTCTCCTTGCTGTTCTCTGGAAATCTGCATTCAGTTGGGTATATCTTTCCCTTTCTCCCTTGCTTTTTGCTTCCCTTCTTTCCTCAGCTATGTGTAAAGCCTCGTCAGACAGCCACTTTGCCTTCTTGCATTTCTTTCTCTTTGGTTTTAGTTGCTGCCTCCTGTACAATGTTACAGACCTCCGTCCAAAGTTCTTCAGGCACTCTGTCTACCAAATCTAAGCCCCTAAATCTATTTGTCACCTCCACTGTATATTCGTATGGGATCTCACTCTCTTGTTCACTATGAAGGCTACTCCATTTCTTCTAAGGGATTCCTGCGCACAGTAGCAGTTATAATGGTCATCTGAATTAAATTCTCCCATTCCTGTCCATTTTAGTTCACTAACTCCCATGATGTCGATGTTCAGCCTTGACATCTCGTGTTTGACCACATCTAGCTTACCTTGATTCATAGATCTGACGTTCCAGGTTCCAATGCAGTATTGTTTTTTGCAGCATCATACTTTCCTTTTACTTCCAGACACATCCACAGCTGAGCTTCCTTCCGGTTTTGGCCCAGCTACTTCACTCTTTCTGGAGCTACTAGTACTCGTGTTCTGCTCTTCCCCAGTAGCATAATGGACACCTTCCGACCTGAGGGTCTCATCTTCCAGTGTCATGTCGTTTAGCCTTTTAGTACTGTAATCCATGGGGTTTTCTTAGCAAGAGTACTGAAGTGGGTTGCCATTTCCTTCTCCAGTCAGCGTTGGCATTCAGCCGGTACGCTGGGCGGGAGGAACGGGTGAGCGGCGGGGAAGACAGCGAAACGAACCAGGACGCTACGGGCGAGCCACCGCTCACCCGTTCCTCCCGCCCAGCATACCGGCTGAATGCCAACGCTGTCTCCAGTGGATCACGTTTAGTCAGAACTCTCTACTATGACATGTCCATCTTGGGTAACCCTACATGGCATAGCTCACAGCTTCACTGAGCTACTCAAGCCCCTTCGCCACAACAAGGCAGTGATCCATGAAAGGGCCTATGCACACTTACAAGAAAGTAATTCCCATTAAACTCAATGGGGTTTACAACAAATAAGCCTAAGATTGCACTATTAATTTATCATTGTAGAGATTGTCAGAACCAAATTGGTACATATTCTGCTTTGGTGATCATATTTTTGATCCGCAAGGTGTACAATATGCATAAACATGCTTTTTGACAGTAAACCACAAATCATGATTCTCCCCACCCTTGTGGTGTTGTAAGCAAATAAGACTTTAATCCACCAGTGTGGATTAAAGTAGAAATACAGTTCAGGACCACTGAATGGACAGAAGGGAGTTCAGTCCTTGTCCTCATTGTGGGCCCAATCCAAACTGGGCTCCCCTGGAAAGAAAAAGAGCAACACCAGGCTGGGGGGAATCCCAACCAGGACCATGTTACAGGACGATTTTAGTGTCTCATAAAATATATGCTTGTCTGCTTCTGTACTGGCTTATGCTTTAGGCAGCGCAGAATAGCGTTTGGTTAGAACCCAGCTTGAAGGTTAGGACTTTGCATCCGCTTCTGTAAACAAGTTTGCTTTGCTTGGGGTGAAACAAGA
>JAJKFI010000007.1:11773698-11795621 GCA_029204185.1 Lerista edwardsae | reverse complement strand
GGTCTCCAAGCCCCCAACTCTGCTACTATTTACACAAATACACAACAACGGCGTGGGGGCACAATGCTTGCCTTGCCCTGGGCGCAGGCAAGGTACGCTACGCCCCTGCCTAGCCCTCTTCTGTAAAGGTGCAGATGACCTGTAGTTTCTAGGGACATGGATGCTTCTGCCAAATTCCCTGCTGGGCCTCCCCAAGGGCCCCAATGCCCACACTAGGCTAACTAATTTCTCCTCCAGAGCAGCCTCAGAGATAGGCAAGAGGGAGGGGGTTAATTCACCCACTGGGCCTCCTCTCTTCCAGCAGCTTTGCTTGGAATCACTGGCTGGCCAGCCTCCTCCAGACTGCCCTCATCATCGGCTTAGCTCCAGATACCCTAACTTGGCACCACAAAACCCCACCTTCAAACAATAGGCAGTCAGCTTGCCCAAGCCACACCTGCCTCCTCCACTTGGTGGCTCCAGGGGTGTGGCAGCCATACAACAACTTCCCACAGCCTTTTTACCGTCCTTTATCCAATCCTTTAACACTTCATCCATTGGCCAGTCCCAATCCGTCCATCCAGCACCTACCCGGTGCTGCACCTACCTGGTGCTTTCTTACTACAGTTCCTGCCTCCAACTTTATACTGAGGCCGGCCAATTGGTGTTTGTTGTTGGGCAGGCTCTACCTCCCTTCATAGCCAGAGCCCTCATCAGCCTGCAGCTGTGTTCCTGCTGCAGGCAAAGACCTTGGGGGTTAACCCAGTAATCCCTGGCTTATTCTGGGACAAGGGGCCACTGCTGAGACCATTCCCTATTTTCTTGGGGTATCTCCTGCCTTTTCCAATACAGTGCTATATTGTGGACAGTTTTATAGGTACCCATTGGAAATTCTTTCTCAAAACTAGTCAAAGAGGCTGAGCAGGTTCTGATGACATTCAGTTTGGGCCATGGTGACCTGCTGCTCTCAAAGACTCTCACTTGCCTATCAAGAGTCTTAAGGATTCTACAATGTTGGTGGCAACACAGGAACAATGGTTTCTCCCACAGTCTTGGAGAATGAATCACTTGCCATCAATGTCTCAGGCAGCCGGTAAAGGAGCTGACACTCAATTTTCTGAAGTGATTTTATAACGGTCATTTAGCATCTGGGGCCCATTAATTTTTTGCACTCCCCCATGACAAAATTATTTTCAATAATAATCATGACATGAAATGAATAATAATAATGACAGTGCAGACAGTGAACGTTTTATAGTGAACACAATACCAGAACCAGGAGGCATCCTCTAAAGCTGTTAGGAGAGTTAGAACGAACAAAAGAAAATATTTCTTTACTCAGTGTGTAATTAGTCTGTGGAACTCCTTGCCACAAGATGTGGTGATGGTGTCTGGCCTGGGTGCCTTTAAAACGGGATTGGACAGATTTGTGGAGGAAAACTCCACCACAGGTTACAAGCTATGACTGGTATATCCGGTCTGAGATTAGCTGGTCGCTCATTATGAGGGCCAGGTAGGAATTTTTTCCTGTCATCTGAATTGGCCATGGATGGCAGTTTTTGGTCTACCCCTGACTGGGGAGGGTTCAGTAGGTTTCATGATTTACACTTGTGTTTAATAAAGTTAAACCCCAACCTCATTCTGGTGTCTTCCTTGGAGGTGATGTAAAGGTAATAGTCTACTCAGGCCTGATACAGCAAGCCTTTTCTTACGTTCTTATTGAACTGTGTGTGTGTGTGTGTGTGTGTGTGTGTGTGTGTGTGTGTGTGTGTACTACGTTTGTATATTTATATTTGTGTATTTATATATAACTTTGTAACTTCGTACAGATAATCATACCAATAAACATGCTTCTCTTGCTGGCAGATGTAGCCAGCTGCAGCCATGGTCAACCCCACCACCATCTTGGTTACTCTTGGACACACTCCTGCACCCCCTTGGACATCCCCAACAGCCTGGTACCCGGCCCAGGGATCCCACCTGGCCACCCTCTTTGTATGCCACTGGTGAAGAGACAGATGCAATGGGGCAGAGCTGCATGCCCCGGTCAACCTTGTAACCATGCGCACTGCCTGTGCTTACAGTTTGTCTAAGCAGGGCTATTGAGAGTGTGAGATAACCTTTCCCCAAGAAAAAGGCAGAGAACATCCACTGGGAATAATACAAGTTTGCTACAGACATGAGCAGCAGACACGTGCAGCCTGAGTTGCTTCTGTGCCCTCAGCAGCATAAGCCCTACCCACTGATTAATCCATACCAGCGCCACTCGATTGCCACAATTCACCGAACCAGAGGACGGCTGACCCAGATGCAAGAAATGTCAACGAGACATTAAAACTCCAGAGGCAGACTGTGGGACCCTCACACATTCAAAGGTTAAGCTGAAGCCATTGAACACAGCGCTGTGTTCTCAGCATGCCACTGGGATCCTGAAGATATTTGTTTCAAAAGATGGTGACAGCGAGGACTGTGACACCGGGCTATATTATCGGTGCAGGTAGGAACCATTGTCTGCTCAGAACAGATATGAATGGAGTCAGAGACAAAGGATGCAATCTGGAGGAAATTAGCCATGTCGTCCTCACTGGAATTCACAGTATTTCATCTGTGAACGAAGTCCCTCCCCATGACACAGCGATCCCCAGCAAGCCACACTCCATTGTCCTTGCTTTGGCCATGTATTTTCCCAAGCTAGCCAACCCAGTACTTGGGAGCTTTGCTAATTGTGCTGCCCCATTGTTGAACATCACAGCGGGTGCCAGGTTCTGCCATATAATTTTCCTCCTAAATGACAAAAACAAAACAAAAAAAGCATTTTTAGGGATGCTTCAGATGGTCACTGTGACCGTCTGAGCAGCAATAGAAGATATACTGGAAAAGACTGAGCAAAAGTACGTGCATTTGTAATGTATGATAATGCAACCACAGTATGTATATACTGGCATCAGAGGCAGATCTAAGGGAGGGCAGCGCTCTAGGTTTTGCAAGAAGCCTTACCTTGCAGTGGAAATCACTCCTCTCCTGCACCGTTTTAGCCAATCCTCACAGGGAAAAGCAACATCTTGGCGTTGCTTACTGGCTACAGCAGCAAGGGAGAGGAGGGATTTACATGACAGGGTAAGGCTTCTTGCAACACTTAGAGCTTTGCCCTCCCTGTAGATCCGCCTCTGACTGGCATCCTTCAGCCTCGAAAGACTATGGTCACTTGCTCTGAATAGAGGTCCTGGAGCAGCGTCTGGTATGGCCAAAAAGGCCAATTCGAGAGTGACAATCCCTTCCACGCTGCGGACAAATACAGTCTGTCCCCTGTCCAGCTCCCTGATTTCGTTGGTTTCGGGGCCGCCTCCTTGCCTCAGCCTGTTGAGCAAGTGTCTCTTGGAACTGGGAGAGGCCCTGCTGCACCGCCTGCCTCCAAGCTGAACGCTCAGAAGTCAACGTTTCCCATCTGTTGAGGTCCATTCCCAAGGCCTTCAGAGCCCTCTTGCAGATACCCTCGTATCGCAGCTGTGGTCTGCCTCTAGGGCACTTTCCCTGCACTAATTCTCCATACAGGAGGTCTTTTGGAATCTGAATATATATGTGTATATATTTCATATAAGTAGGTAACCGTATTCTTTTAGGATGATTGGGAAAAATTTGGATGTTTTTCTATATGTGTGGGTGGGGTTTTTTTTGTTGAATGCTTTTTGGGTGTTAACAACCGCCTTTTGGCGGTTAAAATATCTGAATAAAAACACAAAACACACATTTTGGTGTTTAAGCTATTTTCCAGAAATTAACTTTTCCAATTAGAAATACTACTGTGGCTGCATCTGCTGGCACTATATCCAGCGGCGTCATGCTGCCGGAACGCTGGGCGGGAACGCGGGGGCGGGGAAGAAGGCGAAAAGGAGCGGTATGCAACGGGCGGGCTGCTGCTCACCTGTTCCTCCCGCCCAGCATTCCGGCAGCATGACGCCGCTGACTATATCACCCGTATCTTCTACCTAGTAAACTTTTAAAGCATTTAAAAATAAAAATGAGAAGTTGTATTGAGAATGTAGAATAAAAACACAGAACACCGCAATTTGCTATTTTAATCAAGCAATTTTGGAAAAAAAAATATCACCAAAAAACACCCCTATATAGGCATCAACTACATATAGATCTAAACCTTAAGTTTCCTTTGTGTGGACAGGACACCCACCTTTGTGCCTCTTTTTTTTAGCACTCACACAACAGTGGTACCTGTGTAGCAATGGCAGGCCTGGGGGGCAAGGAGTGCAAATGCCCTGGGTGATGGGCTGGGGAGGTGGTGGCGGTGACGCCGGATGCCTTCTGCCCCACCCCCACCACCCGAGTAGGAGTGTGAAGCTGCTTCCCAGAGCAGCTTCGCCTGGCTACCAATCACCACCCACCCCTTCTGGTGGGCAGCAGTTGGTAGCCAGTTAAAGCTGCTCTGGGAATCCATGCAAGCCACTTCCTGGAGTGACGCATGGTGACTACAAAGCTCCTCCTGCCCCTCCAAGAAGGGGTGGGTGGCACTTGGTAGCCACATTGCTCCAGGAAGTAGCTTCCACTGCACAAGCCACTTCCTGGAGCAATGCCAAGCACCAAGAGCTGCCGCCCATTCTTGGAGGGCAGGCGGCACTTGGAAGCCACGCGATGCTTCTGGGAGGGGGCGGTTACGGCATCTGCTGGTAGGGGGTGCAGGATCGCCCCTGCTGTGTAGGTAAATCTGTGTAGGAAAAGCCCTGGTCATTAAGACAATGGCAGAATGCAGGCAAAGGTGTGGTCACGATGGTGCAAAATCCTAACCTGGAGTTAGGCCAGCACAGTTAGGCTAGCAAAGTTTGGCCAGCACAAGGACACCGTAACGTATATTCGGACCACTCTTAGAGTCAGGGAGGCCAGCACTCAGACGTGCGCCATCCTCCCTGACTCCATGAGTGATCCAAATGCACCTTAAGGTGGCCCTTATACCGGCCAAACATTGCTGGCCTAACTGTGCCAGCCAAACTCCAGGTTAGGACTGCACCCTGAGTGAGTTTGAAATTACAGATATGATGGGGTCTATCTACCAGTAATGCACCCATCCATCTGGGCTGGGACCTAGATCTTGACACTTGCTGGAACTAGACTCGCCTGTGCCTTGATAGAACAAAATGCCATTCCTTAGCCTCTGCCTGTACAGTAGGGAGACAGAACTAACTGAGGATGACTCAGCCAGTATCAGTTCCCCATGTAACAGGGTTATCGGCTAGCTTTACAGTAGAATGCATTAACATTTCCCAGCGCATATTCCCACCAGAATCAGGATCCTGAGTATCAAAGGCAAGCTGTGTCAGGTTATTATCTGTGTCTTTTTTTTTTTTTAGGCTGTAGAATGTGAGACCAGTGGCGTTCCTAGGGGGGGGAATGCTAAGAGTTTGCAGGAGCCTGAGCTCCTTCCCCCCCCCCCAGAGCCATTCGCTGCTCAGAGAGATGGCTCAGAGGCTTTGCTCTCCGAGCTGCAAATGGCTCTGGAGGTGAAAGGAAGGGGCCGTGTTACACAGGAGCTCAGGCTCCTGCAACACTTAGCATCCCCCCTCGTAGGAATGCCACTGTGAGATAGGCATGATTCAAGTGGAAAAGAAAAATGCACCTGATTCTTCTTACTCAGTCAGGTCCCACTTTGTGATCTTGCATGCGCTCAATCAATCCCTTTGATTGCGCATGCGCTTTACCCAGTTTCTGGATGATTGCACAATAACTGGGGAGGCAATGCTTCTACTGTTGCAGCTAAGTCTCTGTATAGGAAGAGACTAGTGCTGGCAGTTGCAAGCTGAGTTCCCTCGGCTCAGCTCTCCTGTGATGGCACAGCCCCTCACAAAGTGTGTGGAGTATCCACAATCACAAGGGAGGCTGAGACTTGCAGTAGGAACGGTGAGGCTCTGCCTCACCGACCACATGTCCCTAAGTATTTGACGTTTGGGGCAGGGAAAGGGAAAACATTGCTGCTGCTCACCGAATTCGGGTGAGCAAAGGTATGCTTGAATGAGGCTGCACGGGATGCATGCTGGTCTCAAATCCTGCTTGCAAGCATTTGAGTAGGGGGGGTGTCACTTTTTCAAGTGCCCCGATCCAGTCTCGCAACGCCTCTAGTCTCTGGTTTCATCTGCAATACCGAAAGGCATGCACCGCCCATGTTCCTTCCAAAGGAAATCCCACAAACGCACAAGAAACTGACCACAAGACTGCAGCCAAAGGCAAACTATTATGATTCCTTATGCAGAAATCCATGGATGTCTAACCCACAGATAATGCGGGGCCCTTGTCATCCCCTCCAGCACAGGTTGTACTCCCCAGTATGAATCAGTTTCCCCACTGACCAAGAATCTTGCTTGGATTGAGTTTTAGGGCACAATCCTGCAGGTGCCCATGAGCTGACTCTAGCCACTTGTGTCAGCCCAATGGCACCAGTGCTGATGCAGAGGTGCCAACCAGCACCCCTGCATCGGTGCTGGTGTGTTGGGCCAACTCCAGCAGCAGCATTGGCACAAGGGCACTGGCCCAAGGCCGTGTCATGCAGCTCGTGCTCTAGCCGAACTCGGCTGGTGCAAGAGCGGTTCTAGGAGGGAGAGGGTGGGCAGGAGAGAGGAACTGGGCAGGGTGGGCGGGGGGGAGGTATGCGGAGTTGGGGTGCATCCCCAGGCCGCGCAGCCCCAATTCAGGCTGCTAAAGAGCAGGTGCAGACCTGAAGAACCTATAGGGGAGGCTGGAGCCTCCCTTGTGGCAAGGACACAAATGTGCCCTTGCCCCGGGGGGGGGTATAATGGCCGGTGCCAGCCCACAAAAATCATCTGGGTGTCTCCTGGCCTCTGGGAGTCCTAGTGGAATTTTTCCCAGGGGAAACATCCAGGAGAGTTTGGACACAGACCAAGAGCCCCAGCTGTTGCTCGTCTTACTGCGTAAATTATCACCAGCTCAATTATCGTAGTTCAACAAGCAAGTGTCTGTGTGGGATTGGCCAGCTAATTAACTCCTGGCCATTCAGACGGCATTTTGGCCAATAAAAGCCTGGCTTTGGGGCCTTTACTTGGCCCCCGGACCTTGTGAACGCCAGCAGGCGGCGTTGTCCGGAGGGTCACCTGAACACGCCCCCAGATTCTGCTGGAGGCTGTGCTGCCTGGGGCGGGATGCCTCATTGTAAGTACGGGTGCCTGGAGACAACTCTTGGGTCCAGAGGTGCTCCTGTGTTCTGTGTTTGTTAATGTTTGTGGTTGTTTTGTAATAAAGTCTTGTCATTTAGGTGTAAACTAGCCTTGAACACCATTATTCCTTCCTCTGACCAAAAGAGCCTGCAGCCCCTGGCAGGAGCCGTAGCTGTGGCAAAACATGGGGCTCCTGAGCCTGCCAGCTTCGCTGTTCCAGTGCAATTTAGGATTGTGCCCTTAGTCTTTTTCCATAAAGAAGTCCTGGTCCAGAACATCCACCATCACCAGATAGAAAGGAGAGCGAGCGAGCTGGGTGTCGTCAGCCTCCTTATAGCACTGAACCCAAATCCTGACAACCTCCCCTGACAGCTTCACCAAAATGTTAAACAGCATGATGGACCAGGAAAAAAAGTTTTACAGATATATTTTCAAGCAAAAGAACTGGTGAATGTTTTTTTTTTTTTTGCTTTTAAATTAGTTGAGGATAAGTTTGTTGCTGAATTGATGAACACAGCATGCAGCTGTTTCCACGAGCTTTCAGCAATTTTTAATCGTGGAGGAACTTGGAAGCTTGAACAGTGACATTTGGTCTGAAAATACCACCGTTGTTCTCATACGTGAAACATTTGCATTTACAGAATCCCATTTAAGCTGCCACCTGATTAAAGCCTCACATCTAAAAATCTAGAGGAAGGAAATCTAAAACAAAAAGATGTCACTTTTCTTTGGTATGGTCTAAAGATGCCTTTGAGAAAGTGATAGTGGAAAGAAAAATCCCTATTTGCTGTTTGCTTGTGATCAGGAATTTCTCTGTCATGTGATTGACTTTTCTTCCAGTTCCCAAGGGAGATTTTTAAAGCACTTGAAGGGCACCTTTCTTCCTCATCCTTGCTAAGGACTGAGTCATGAGCTGAACCAATGCTGTTAGAGGGAGAAAATTTGTTTATGAATTATTTGAAAGGGCTCCCTTTAGCCCTTGTTTTAATCATTTTAATTGTCTAGTTTGCTCTAAAAGCCTTCTAAGCACCTGCAATATCTCCTCTTTGACTTGGACAAGGACTTCCAAAGTGCACCTACTTTCTACACTTGCAACAGGAAAATCTTGCACTATTTGGGGTGGGTGCATTAATTGCATTAATTGGTATACTTGGGACTGGGCAGAATTTTATGTTGCAAAAATGATGACTATTTGGAAAGCAGCGGAGGTGGGCATAGGATGGCTTTCCTTTCTCCATTCACAAGTGGGTGTTGTGGTTTGGCCAAGAATATTGCACTACAATCTGTGCAATATGGCCCTGGCATATAGCAATGGTCATCATTGAACTCCATGGGTCCTGAGCTTGCTGCAGAGTCACTCTCTACCTTGGAATACACCAATTACGGACAGTTCTCATTCTCCGCTAGAGTTAGGTTCCTGGAAATCCTGGTGGATAGCAACTTCGCAGATAATGAACCACTGGTCGTATGGCTCATTAGGTGCTATGGTTCGTTAGTGGTTAGATGCAAGGGTCACCCTAGGGGAGAAGGAGTCCCTTACCTGCCATCAGAGGAATCCAGCAGAGACTCATAGGAAGCCTGCAGAGTGCAGCTAGGAAGTGCCAAATGATCTCTGAATGCTGAAGAGACCTTCTGGATGCTGCTAGGACCTTAGGTATGGTGACTGTGACCAGCAGGGATCCTTTAAATCAGCGGGCAGTAGCTTCCGGTGACCGTGTTAGAGGGGTCTGCGCTGGTCGCAGCTGCCATTTTGAAGATCCCTGCAGCCTCTGGAAAGTCTCTGCATACAACAATTCTGCCTGTTGTAAATAAGTGGATTTGCAGAGAGCTAATTCGTGTATTGACTATATATAACTTGGCTTGTGCCAGGGCCTATGAACCTCTGACAGGTCGAATGTAACAGAAGACTTTCAGGAGTCTGATTACGTTTTGGAAGCCACAGGGCCCTTTGCGTTCAGTAACGTAATCCACCTGCAAAAACCAGTGGGTGGATTATTTCACAGAACCTTTTGGGGGGAGTTTCCCTGTAATACGTGTACCAGCCAGTTGTGTTTTTTACCCCATCCCTTTTCATGAGATGTTTTTATGCCACCTCTTTTAGGCTGCAGTCGAGCCCTGCAGCTCCGATGCAACGTTGCAACAATGTTGCACTGTCGATGCTAGGAGTAGCGTCGGCTGGAGAGCACCGGTGGAGAGCCGCCCCTGCGCCAGCCGAATGCGGTTCTGGGAGAAGGGAGGGAGGAACTGGGTGAGGGTGGGTGGCCTGGTGGGCTTGCGGGGAGGGGTTGCTGCATCCAAGGCCCCATCCTCGGGCTGCCCCGATTGCTGCATGGCCCCGATTTCTGCCATGCGGCTTCCTCAGCCCTGGGCCTGCAAAATCATGGGCCCAGATCCAAGGAACCCAGCAGGGAGGCTCCTGCTGCCTCCTAAGTGGCCCTGGATACAGCACAGGCCCGCCAGCCTGCCTGTTCCAGCACTACTTAGGATTGCGCCCTCAATCTTGGAAGAGACGCTTTGTAGCTCATCAATAAAATATCCTTGGTGGGTTTTTTTTTTAGATTCTTCTGCTTTCAAATTGCAAGTTGGATGACAGCTATTTTTTCCCATGCCTGATGAAAACTTTCAGTACGATAAGATTAGGAGATTTCCATGTCTCGCCTACAGCATTTGCCAGAAGGTAAATAATGTATGAAAAAGGTGGCATTACTCATTTGCTTTGGAAAAAGAACCCAGGGTTTGTAGTAGCTCTAAGGCACTCTTCTGGAATCCCGTCAGTTTATAGCACCTATTACTGTACATACACATGCCTTTGACTATCTTAAGGCAGTCCATTTATCTTTCTCTCCTTGCTGGAAAGGTGAAACCTTTTTGCTTAGTCCATTTTATAATGGAGGAAACAATCTCTCTGTACAATCCTCATCCATGTTTCAAAGCAATGTTCTTTCTGGTCTTATGGAGGTCTGTATGGGATAGCAAGTGGCTTTTAAAAGGTTTATAGGGCAAATTTCATTGAGGGCGCAGTCCTAACTTGGAGTTAGGCCAGCACAGTTAGGCCAGCAAAGCTTGGCCAGCACAAGGGCCACCGTAAAGCAA
Source organism: Lerista edwardsae (assembly GCA_029204185.1). NCBI lineage: Eukaryota > Metazoa > Chordata > Lepidosauria > Squamata > Scincidae > Lerista > Lerista edwardsae. The sequence goes on along the minus strand of JAJKFI010000007.1, from coordinate 11,785,377 downwards.
GTTTGGATCATTCCCGGAGTCAGGAAGGATGGCGCACGTCTGTGTGCTGGCCACTCTCAGTCCAAGAGTGGTCCAATCATACTTTAAAGTGTCCCTCGTGCTGGCCAAACTTTGCTGGTTTAACTGTGCCAGCCTAAGTCCAGGTTAGGATTGCACCCTGAGTGAAACCCATACATCACATGAGAGCTCCGAGTGGAACCTCTTTGATGACCAGATGCTCAGGACCATCTTTGGAGGATGTTTCTCACCACCCTACCCTTCGTCAGAGCTCCTGATGCAAGACTGGTTGGCCACTGTGATAGACAGAGAGCTGGACGAGATGAACATTTGGATCCAATTCAGGAAGAGGATTTTTATCAACGGGAGATATTGTGAGCATCATCAGCACCGTGTGAGAGTTCAATAGAGAAAAAGCCAGCCGTGCCCTTTTCTTCCATCAAAAGCTTAAGTGCTTTGCTCCAAGGAGTTCCCAGTGTTCCAGACACAGTAAAGCCTTCACTTGAGACCAGACCTTTTGAATGGCTTATCAGCAAGTATCCACAGGAGTCTTCATTCATCTGCAGAGCTATTGCAATTCTGGCCGGTCTTTCCTTTTGCCTGGGCTGCCATTGAAGCAACATAATCAGTGCTCAGTGTTCTTAACCATCCTGCACTGCAAAACAAGAACACTCTGAACCTTTTGGTTTGAAAAACTGATGGCATAAAATCCCCTCGTCCATAAAGAAAAGATCACTCACTCCTTGGCTGCCACTGAAGAAAACCATTTTTGTGGGCTTCTTGCACCTGTTGCTGGATGAAATCAGGTGCTGGAGAAATGAAAAGAAAAATCAAGAATCTGTAAGTAATAGGTACAAACTGCAAGAGAGGAGATTCCAGTTGGACATTAGGAAGAATTTCTTGACGATAAGGGCAGTTCGACAATGGAACAGATTGCTGCGGGAAGTGGTGGATTCTCCCTCACTGGAGACCTTCAAGCAGAGGCTTGACAGGCACCTGCTGGAGATGCTCCAGGAGGATTTCCTGCTACAGGCATGGGGTTGGACTAGATGGCATTGTAGGTCCCTTCCAACTCTATGATTCTATGGAATCTGTGGCAGGTTTGGAGTTTGGTTCTTGCAAATGGTCTTCCCTTCCCATTCTCCCTTTTCAGCCTTAAAAGAAATATTGACTACGGCTCTAGGTCTAAAATCAACACTTTGGTCACATCTTCCAGAGTGATCAGTCCAGGGAAGACTCAGGATACACAGTGAGATCTTGCTCTTTGTACTAATTGCATCATCTGGGGGTATGTTTTTGAGCTTGTAGATGGGCAGCTGGTCCCACTGTGCAAAGCTACAAACAGCCCTTCCTGTGCTCTTCAGGGGTTCCGCACACCTGTATCCTGCTTCCGTTCAGGGCCCAGATTGCCTTGGAACATCCTGTTGCAACTCATCACTCCCTGGGATTCCCCACAGTGTGTTCCACTAGAGTTTGTGCCAGTTCAATGACGGCTCATTTTCTAGGGTTGCTCATTGTCCCTCTAACATGCGTTGACTTCAAATTAGATGGCCTTTAAAGGCCATCCACACATGACCTTCAATGAGATCATTAGAGCACAAATCCTGCTGGCTTGGCCAGGGGGAGGCTGTCTTTAGTCTCCCTAGTTGTGCCCAACTGTAGACAGCGTTCTGCCTTGATTGTCAGAAGCGCTAAACTGTCAGAAGGATGCCCAGGCATATGTATATATTGACACACATGAAGACTTGTTGGTGTGCAGGCAATAGCCAGCCTGTTCTGGTATCCAGCTAGTGCTGTGGCTATCGGAGGTATCTACCAACTCCTCTTAGCACATGCCTTGACACATGTTAAAGGCGCAGAGTGAAACACTCTGAAGGCACAATCCTAACCTGGAGTTAGCCCGGCACAGTTAGGCCAGCAACGTTTGGCCAGCACCAGGGCAACTGTAAAGCGTGTTTGGACCACTCTCAGAGTCAGGGAGTATGGCGCACATCTGTGTGCTGGCTTAACTCCGGGTTAGGATTGTGCTCTGCGTTGCTGGCTGACTTCCCAAAGGCAGCCTGGCAAGCTCTTGGGTTTTTAATAGCAGCTTGGGGCTGCTAAACTACACATTACATCAAGTCCATCATCATCAAGTCCACATCATCATAATCATCAAGCATTTCCTGAGGTGACCCAGTTCTGCAGCTTTTCCATGGTTTTTTTTTTGTTGGAACATTAACATGTGTGACACCTCCGCTTATTGCCATTGCCGTCACTACTGCCCCTACTGTACCTCCTCTGTCACTGTCACATCTTCAAAGCTGGCCAGCATCGGAGGCGAGTTGTGGGAAACATCCTGCCTGCACTGAGCTGTTTTAAGCAAGCATCAACAGGCGAGCGACTAAGGAGGGGGCAATCTTCATCCAGCAGTATGTCCTCCATTGGAGATTTTCAAGCACAGCCTGGATGACCACCTGTCAGCGATGTTGTAGCAGATGCCTGCACTGTACAGGGATTTGGACCAGACGGCCCCCAAAATAGTTTCCAATCAAACTTTCTGAGTTTCCTGTGGCTGCCACCATCATGCTAACCATGTTGGCTGCCACCATCTCCTCCAGCTCTGTGTCCATGAAGGCACAATCCTAACCTGGAGTTAGGCTGGCACAGTTAGGCCAACAAATTTTGGCTGGCACAGGGGGCACTGTAAAGTGCTTTTGGACCACTCTCGGAGTCAGGGTGCTGGCCTCCCTGACTCTGAGAGTGGTCCAAACATACTTTACAGTGTCCCTTGTGCCGGCCAAACTTTGCTGGCCTAAGTGTGCCAGCCTAACTCCAGGATAGGATTGCGCCCTGAGACTCTCTATAGCTGCAAAAGAGAAGGTAAGTCTCCCTCCCACCTTCTGCCTCAAAGGAGAGTGAAGAGGATGGGTGGCAGGATGGGTGGCAGCAACTGGTGGAAGTGGAATCTGGCTGCAGCGTGCCAGATCACACTGTTGAGTTTCTCCATGTGATTGTGTATATGAGCATGAGCAAATTGCAAAAAAAAACCCAAAAAACTGCAAGTGCAAACTCCGCTGTTCGTACATAGGGAACTGAAAAATCCAGTCACTTGCTTGGAAAGTACAATCAGAGTCACAGGAACGACTGTCAGCTCCCCTGTGTACAATCCAATTCACACTAGACTTTCTCCACACGGTTGTGTATCCATGGGGAGGAAGATGGACAGTGGCTAGCCCTATGGGACTCTGAGAATTTGGCCACCTGCGGAATGGGAAAAGCAGCCCAGACAAGCAATTTCTCACTTGCTGTCTTAGGAGGGATGAAGAGGGAAGACCAGATTATACACACTGGTTAGGGATGTACAGTCAGGGGAGGCAGATCCTCACCTACCACACTCCAAGCCTCATCCTCCCCTGTGATAGATACCACATGCTCCATCTACTCTCTGAGGGGCTGGGAAGGCTGAGGGAAGGCACACAGGGAAGGCTGAGCTGCTGGTAGACTAGAGCTGTGGCAATGAGAGCTCAGCCTCCCCTCTGATCGTGCAACCCCTTAGAAGCTCAAGCGCACCGAAATTCTCCGATTGTGCACTCACTCCACCCAGTCCTTGTGGTTGCAGGAACACAGGGGAGGCTGAGCTCTCACGGCCACATCTCAATACAGACAGAGATTAGAACTGTGGCAGCTAAAGTGGGCAGCCCAATCCTAAACTGCACTGGAATAGCCAGGCCGGCGCAGCTGGGCTGCATCCTAAGTTTGATAGGAGGCAGCGGCAGCTCGGCGCAGGGCAAGGGGATGTTTCCCCTTGCCCCGAGGTAAGCCCCAGCCACCCTTATGGGGCTGCTCGGATCTGCGCCTGCAGATTTGCAGGCGCAGGTCCACGTGGCCAGGAGCTGCCCGAATCGGGGCCGCCCAGCCCACAGACGAGGGTTAGGCTATGGCCCAATGGCTGTGTCCTGTCTCCACCCCTATTGCTACCCACAGCACCGCCCTGTTATGCCTCTGGCACGCTCTCGGTACAGTCCTGCGCTGGCCGAGTGATACCTGTGCTCAACTGGTGTAGTTGACGAGCACAGTGTCACCCGTCCTCCAGTGCCGCTGCGTGTGCCAGTCCAGCAACCGATTCCATGGCGCAGACGCGGCTTGTGGCACGTTCACAACAGCGCTGGTCTGGCGCAGTGCCAGTTTCGGATTGCACTCTCAGCCTCTGCTGTGATTGTTCATGCGCTGCATAAAAACCTGGACGTTTGGCGGTGACACGACATCATCATGATACCAATCAATCAATCAATCAATCAATCAATCACTAGTATTTATATACCGCTTTTCAACACAAAGTTCACAAAGCGGTTTACAGGCAAATAATAACATTAAAGTTAAATGGCTCCCTGTCCCAAAAGGGCTCACAATCTAAAAGAATGGAGACCACCACCAGCAACAGCCACAAGACAGACACTGTGCTGGGGTGAAGAGGGACAATTGCTCTCCCCCTGCTAAATATAAGAGGACACCACTTGAAAAAGTGCCTCTTGCCCAGTTAGCAGGGGTTATACTTCCACCATACTTCCAGATCACCAAGCTCAGCGCACAGTACCCCCCCCCCAGCTTAGGACCTCACCATCTGTAATTGACAGTGGTGCAGAAGGAGAGTTGGGCAGGGAATTCTTAATTAAAAATGCTATGGAGGACCTGATTCAAAGAGGGGGCTGGAATGCACGATTCTTTCTGAAGCCAGCACAGTTGCCTGCCTCAAGCTCAGTGTACTAAACAAACAAGCCGTGATCATCCTGGAAGCGTCTTTAATCTGAGCCACCTGTTTGCTCTTTGGATGGGTGATGAGCTGTATTCATCTCAGCGGTACAATTTTCTAACAGGAAGCATCATCACTTCATCATTGTTTTTTAGAGTCCAATTAAAGACTCAACACAAGCCTTTACCTTCCCACACTGAACCTTTACATACAGCTGGCAACACCTACCTAGAAGGGAAGCGAAGATCCTGTAGCTGTAATTTGCTGCAAGTCAGATCCGATTAGGAGAAACCTGGGGAGCAACGAGTAGGCAGCCACAAGATTTCTACAGGTGTGATAGCCCTTAGTAAACAACTTTGTATGCAGACATGTGATTCAAGATGGCGGCTCCCAGCTTTCCCAGATGTCGCCATCTTGAATCGCACTTTCATGCTATTCGAGATAGCAGTGCCCAGGAGAGCTAGTAAGAAAAGGCTACACAGTTTGGGAGCTACAGGGCTGCAGCCTAAGAGCGAGGCCGGTGGTCCTGCACCAAATCCAGCACAGCTTCCCCATTGGTTTCCTCAGATCTTCGCCTGCCTTGAATTGGGGCCACACGGCCTAGGGACACATCCCATCTCTATCCCCCCCCCAGGTGTTGGGCATTGTGAACAAGGCTTAGAAATTTACAGGCCTGTGTAGGTGAGCAGAACTGAATAATGCTGAGTCATTCTGCTAGAGAATGGACCCAGGAGTTCTGCTGAGTCACTCTGACTCAAGGGGATGAGATCATCTGATTTCTGATTGGCTCTGGGGACTGTTTAAGCAGAGCCTGAACCACCTATGTGCGTTAGAGGTGTGAGTGTGTGGTGTGCTGGAAGAAACTGTTTGTATTTTTGCTGCCAGAAGCTTTCTCTGTAAATACAGATACTCTCTGGAGCCTTATCTCCTGTGTCTGAGTTTTTCCTTCTTCCGGACTCTGCGACTTTGAGACTTCACAATCTCACAGCTGCAAGCCTGCTTCCAAACAGCTCTCAACACCAGGCCGGCACGCCTACCGGCACACCCCCACCCACCCACCCAGTCCCTCCCCCTCATCCGCCCTCCCCACACCCAGAACCGAGTTTGGCTGGCACAGGGACAGTGCTGCCCAGCACCATTAGGCTCCTGCTGCTGCTAGCTTCGGCCCAACGTAGACTTGCCAGGTTTTCAAAATGACAATAAGGGACACAGGTATCGGGATGCTGCTTTCTATCAAACCACTCCCTGGTTACCAGAAATAATATAAAAAAATTATGCAGTTAGCCGTGGCGAGGCAGCAGCAACAGCAGCAGAATTTTAGAACGGGATTTTTTAAAGTCCCGTTCAACATTGATGCTTGTTAGAAACGTGGGTCCTTGACCCGTACGTCTTGACCACGCGAAGAATTGAATCAGAAACCTCAGTGAAGCAGCATCTGAGTGGATCTAGCGTTTTTGCAGCAAGAACGGGTGAGCTACAAGAGCAGACACACGCTGAAAGATACAGAGCATCACATTTTATCCTTTCCCCGGCCGCATATCCCTCCCCTTCATCCCAACTGGCTGAGGAATCAGAGGTTACAATCTTCCCACCGCCTCCTCCCACCCCACATTTAGCTCCTTGACACGTTTACCCCTCCCTTACATGTGATGTATGTATATGGTAAATAGCTTATGGCCCTCCTAGGAGTGTGAGAGTTAATATTCATGATCCACTTAATGAGGCCTTGAGCATGTGCAATACTTATTGAACTTTTGACTGTTTCGGTTTGAGGTTTAGAAATCCCCCAAGACTCCCTGAGAGTACTACTGTCTCACAAGTTCTATTCTTCTAGTCCAAATGCTTTCCATCCATCTTATTTTCAGCCCTTTGCTATAACTGCAGTCAATTGCAACCAAGCGTAACTGCACCTGTTGGGTGTTTCTCAATCGTTTCTCAAAGCTCTAACTAGCCCTGTATTCAGCCTATTTTCTTTAATTCATTATTCTCCTATAACTTCACTGCAAACACTTCTTTAATTACTTATTACAATACAGGACACAATTTTTAAATCTTAAATACGGGAAGTCCCTTATAATAAGGGACACCTGGCAAGTCTAGCCCAACTTCACTTGCGCCCCCACATTGGTGCTTGTGACGTTGGGCCAACGCAAGCAGGCTGTGTCAGCCCAAAGTCAATCTTAGGGTTGCGCCCTGAATGCATTTGAATTTGCTAAGACAAGGAGACCAGTGTCTTGAATTGTGTTCACATCATTGTCAATATTTCAACAGGTACACTCATGCAATGACTCATCTGAGTTTGCATCATGCCTTTTGCAAATCCCTCCATCTTTATAATCCTGTTGACAGGCGCAAGCAGTTTCACAGCCCCCGGATACTAATAAATGTGGTTCATGGACCACATTTGTGAAACTATATTGTCGTTTCACATTTTATTTTGTGTGCCCATCTCTCCACCACGACAGCTAGCTAGCTCCAATGTAATAATTTCGAATTGTATGTTTATTTCCCAGTGCTATGTACTGCAAGTAGAAAAGGTTCTGTTCTCCCTTTCCCCTCTTTTCAATTAGATTGCGAGGCTTTTTAGCCAGTAATCCAGTTGTTTAATAAAAAGTGCTACTGTGCCCTTTAGGGTAGGAGAAACTGCAAGTCAAAATAAATTACTGACATAAATCAGTGGTGAAAAAGGCATCACACCATCAAGTCTAACCTCTTCGCAACTTGTTCTTAATAGTTCTGCAGTCCTCCTACTCAGGGCCAGCCTTAAGAGCTGAAGGTCCAACGCAAAGCATTTTTGCAGGGGGCCACTATCCTGATTCCCCCCTACTCAACAGGATAAGTAGCACTGGCAAAGCACCTGACAGCGGCATAACCACCAATTGCTTCTGGGGAAGATGGTTTCAAGACAAGTGGACCCAGGGGTGAGCGGGAGAGAAGGGCATCCAGCAGCAATGCTCTGCAAAATGGTCTCCCCCCGCAATGCCTCAGCATGGAAGATTCCATGCCAAAGTATCAGTTACAGAGCTACGTGCTGGCTGAGAGCACTTTGCTTGCCGCCCCATTACGGGGCCCCTCCAGGCACAGGGCCCAGTCTGGCAAATTTGGTCAAATTGCCCTAAGGCCAACTCTGCTCCCACTGAACCCCTGAAGTCCACAGTCCTAAGCATAACTGAGGGTGCAATCCTGACCTGGAGTTAGGCAGGCACAGTTAGGCTTGCAAAATTTGGCCGGCACAAGGAACACTGTAAAGTATGTTTGGACCACTCTCGGAGTCAGAGAGGCCGGCACAAAGACGTACGCCTTCCTCCCTGACTCTGAGAATGTTCCAAGCACACTTTACGGTGGCTCTTGTGCCGGCCAAACTGTGCTGGCCTAACTCCAGGTAAGGATTGCGCTCTAAGAAGCAAGGCTTTATGATTCTAGTCGGTAACACCTACAGCTAGTGCTCTTTATTACGATTTCTATGAGTAAGTACCCCTCTCTTGAAGAAACGCTCTTTTCTCCCCTAAATGACAGTACTCTACATATCCTGAGGCTGTCCTAGAAAGGATCCTGTCATATTTTCCATTGTGTGCAGAACTTTAGGTCACAGATCACACATAGCCTTCACCTCTCAAACATGCACTGGAATCCCATGCTGTATTGGAAAACGGGGAAGATTACCCCGGGGAGGCAGTGGATGGTGCCGACAGTGGCCCTTGGTTCAGGAAAGCGCAGGGTTAACACCAGAGAAGTAGCAGTGGCTGGCCTGCACAGCTGCAGCCACTTAGGAGCGTGTAGGAACACCTGGAGGAAGGAGAAGCTGTGGTTGTAGTTGTAGTGAGAGTGGTGGAAGGAGTGGCAGTTTGCTGACTTATTTGATTGAATTACTGGCTTGGCTAATGGACTGGACAACGGATGGGCTTATTGGACTGGTGTGGTGAACTGATATATGGACTGAATTACTGGCTTGACTGATTGACAAATGACTGAGGATTATTGGACTGAGGACTGGTGATTAGTGGAGGACAACTGCTCTGAAGCTGGAGGAGGAGACCTGTGGCCTACAGACAAGCCACTGAGTGGGGGGGGGCTACCTCTCTGTTGGTGCTGGGGTCCAGTAGTTGGCATATATTGCCAGGCCTATCTGGGCTACTATTTAGCTTAAGCGGGCATAGCCTTTAGGAGGAAAGTTTGGAGCAGGGGCTTTGGCAAGACACAAGCCTGTCTGGCTTGCCCAAAGAACACCAGCTTTAACCAAAACCTTTGTTGATTCCCACCTGGGTTGAGCACACCTAGTCATTGGTCCTGTTCACTCACTTGACTGGGAAGCAGGGAATTTGAATATCCCTTCATTTCAACCAGCCAATCAGAACTTGGAGAGGGGTGCTAAGGTGTGTGGTGGGCTTTACAAGATGCCAACCAAGTCAAGATGAAAGCCATGATGTTATCCTGCTAGGAAAACATTCAGGCCCAGAAGTGGACAGGGAGGGTGGAGCATCCTAACCCTGTATCCTAACCCTCGTCCCAGGCCTGAAAGCCCTACAACAGAGCAAAGTAACAACAACAACAAAAAGGCAAGCAGCAGTGTAATTACTCAAAGTGCCGTACTAGAACTTGTGGCAGTTTTAAACAGCTCAAGCCTATACTCAGAAGTAAGTCCCATTATGGTCAAGGCGGCTTACTCTCAGGTAAGTGTGGATAGGATTGTGTTGTCATTTCATCTAGAGGGACAGGGCACCATTTAGAGCATAATCCTAACCCTAAACCAGCACAGTTAGGCCAGCAAGGTTTGGCCAGCACAAGGGACTCCGTAAAGCATGTTTAGACCATCTGTGTCTGTGTGACTCTGACTCGGAGAGTGATCCGAACATATTTCACGATCGGCGCTCTCAAGCCGATGCTACTCATAACGTTGGCTTGAGAGCTTTAGCACCGACATGGGGTGCCATTCGGCGCCCCCATGTGGCGCTAATGACGTAGCGTCAATGCAACCACGTTGCGTCAATGCTACGGGGCATGCAGAATTGCGCTGCCCATCTAAGTTGCCTGAACAATTCTTCAGGATTTTGCCTAGATCTCATCCCAGAATGGCTTCCCAAAATCCTGTCAGAATCCTACTCTGACAAACGGCTGCACTTGGAGACCATTCCTGTCATTTAGAGAACATAAGAGAGGCTTCCTCCAAATCCCTTTTCAGCGAAAAATAATCTGTGTGCTGTTTGAAGTGCAGAGAGCCATTTAAATCCTAATGTTGCAGGTATGATGCCAGCTAAGTACAGCTAAGCATTGCCTTTGCTGAAGGATTAGCAGTACAGGTACACTGTTCAGGTACAGGCCATTATGAAGAAAGAATTTAAATCATGCAGTTAAATACCCTTTCTAAAGGGGAACAAACGTACACATGAGCCCTCTGTATCATCTTAGCTTGAACTTAAAATAAGCCCTCTGTGAGCGCAAGCCTAACCTGGAGTTAGGCCAGCATAGTAAGGCCAGCAAAGTTTGACTGGCACAAGGGACATTGTAAAGTACAGTATGTGTGGACCACTCTCAAAATCAGAAAGACCAGCACACAGATGTGTGCCATCCTCCCTGACTCAGAGAGTGGTCCAAACGTTGCTGGCCTATCTGTGCCGGTGTATCTCCAGGTTAGGATTGCGCTCTGTATCATCTTAGTTTAAGGGTCAAACTAGCAATGCGTGCAGATACAGGTAGATGATCCCTTATTTGGACATCTGAAATCCTGACTATTCCAAAATCCAGACACTCTTATCCAAGTCTTTTAAAAAACCTTTCTGTAGTATGAACACCAGAACGTCTTGTGCTCATTCCCAGGTACAGGCTGTAAGTTCTATTCTCTGCTCTATGCCATTGTAATGAATGAATGGAGAAGAGGTGGCTTTCCTGCCAAAACACACACACAAGAAAAGCCCTGATGGACTGGAGCAAAGATCCATCAGCTTTTGCAGAGAGGGCTAACCAGATGCCTCTGGAGAAATTGACAAATGGGTCTGAAGACAACAGCCTTCACTGTTGGTCCGCAGTCAGATGGGGACATTTGCGCTCACTAAATATAGTAGTTTGGTTTAGCTATCAAGGCTATTTACTCTTGGTGGACCAATCCTGTATAAATGTGTCTAAACACAGGGGCAGGAGGTCTTGCTGAGTGGTAAAGAAGCTCAAAGAATACCTGGGGCGGCAGCAGGGGCGCCAACCTCCTTTTAGCACCGGGGGTGCCCATGGCCATGCTCCTGATGCTGATGTGGCCACGCCCCCAATGTTGATGTGAACACGCCCCCTGATGTAACCACGCCCCAGTCATCTCCTGAGGCCAGGGCGCGCGATCACCACGGCTCAACAGTCGCCTCTGCCGAGACTGGGACGTGCAATCGTGGGAGCAATCACGCACCCGGGCATTGGGAAGGGGTCTGCCAGCCCAACAGCTGCCTCTGCCGAAGCAGGGGCAAACGATCGCTGTGGCGATCGCACGCTCTGGCCTCAGGCATGGGTGCTCGGGCCACTAATTGGCATGGGTGCTGACTGCCGGGAGGGCTGGCTGGAATGTGGGTGCTCTGCCCTCACGGAAAAAAACCATGGGGGCTGAAAAACCCGCAGCTCCCCCTAGTTGGTCCCCATGGGGGGGCAATTCAAGTCAGCCGGAAGGAACCGTGAACTGTTTATAAAACGCTGCTGAGAGAGATGAGTCTCTCCAGCTGGTGAGATTGAGAGTGAAGGAGTTTCCCATTAGACAAGAGAGGGTGGCGACTGCAGCCTGAGAGATGCCAGACTGTGAAAGATTCCACCTGGACGGAAGACGTTCAATGCAAGATTAGAACTTATGATTGTAAAAACTTGTATATGGGGTTGAGAAAAGCCTGCCTAGGAAAACTGCCTTGATTAAAGTCAGAAGAGAAATAATAATAATAATAATAATAATAATAATAATAATAATAATAATAATAATAATAATA
>JAJKFI010000007.1:11754786-11773688 GCA_029204185.1 Lerista edwardsae | reverse complement strand
TAATAATAATAATAATAATAATAATAATAATAATAATAATAATAATATCATCATCATCATCATCATCATCATCATCATCAACAACAACCTTAAAAAATCTAAAATCATTTAAGTATGGAACGTCTTTCCCTCTGAAGGTCTTAAGGAATCTTTTCAGTAACATGCCTTTAGCATGGCAGATCTCTAGATTCTCAACATGTGAAAGAAATGACCACTTGACAAACACAAAACAGACCCCCACCCTGAAACTAACCTTCTATTCCTTTTTCAGAATCAGTCGATTGTTCCAGCTGCCTAATTGTGAAAGAGCTGCCAGCAGCAGGTGGTCATAATTTTTCTGGAATTATATCAGTTGCCAGCACCTGTTTGCAAAGTTTGCCTAATAAAATTAAAAGGGAACCAATTTTCAGCATCACAATTTCAGTTGGCGTCAACAACATTCAGGTATCAAATAGCATCCACTTATGAGCATATGCTCATATGGACAAAACCCACACACAATTAATCCTCCAGATGTGAGAGGAGGTATCAGGACATGTCCACTTCACGAGCATGCGTATCTTTTACCACAGTGGATGCAGCAGTAGCCATTTGGCTACTGCTGTGCCTACAGCACCCAGACTGCTTAGGATTGGGCAACCCGATCCCAGTCTTTCTGTGCCTCAGTGCCTTTCTGTGCCTTAGTGCAACTGTAAGCCATGTTTGCACTATCCTGTGAGTAAACGGTGCTGGTGGGGAGGCCTATGCATAAGAACATAAGAAGAGCCCTGCTGGATCAGGCCAAAGACCCATCTAGTCCAGCTTCCTGTATCTCACAGTGGTCCACCAGGTGCCCCAGGGAGCTCAGGAGACAAGATGCTTGTATCCTGTTGCCACCACCTTGCACCTGGCATTCTGAAGTAGCCTACTACCAATGTAAGGAGGTTGCACCATCCATCATGGCCTATAGCCCACGATGGTCTTTTCTTCCAGAAATCCGTCCAATCCCCTCTTATGCAGCCCCATCAATGCTGCAGGGGAACCCTAACAGCCTTCCAACACCAGTCTTTCACTTGTTGACCCATCTTGAAGAAGCATATAGTAGTGACCTGGAGATATTTACAAGGAATGTTATATAAAGGGGGAATGTGGAAGCAAGTTGGCTGTAATCCTATCATACTCAACAGTAACATACACCTCTGCTTAAAGCACGTCAAGATTATAACTCATCAATGTTTTGCCCCTTCAAGCCTTACTGCTGCTTCTCCTGCACAGAACAATTCCCATGGTACCATGGGAATAGCAAATAACTGTTTACAGCAGTTTAGTCTGTGGTGTAAATATATGCTTACGCGTTTCAGTGTCTTTGCAGGCATATGCCTCGACATACCAACATGGGGAGGGGGCACCCCCGGTGAAATTGTTCTGGAGTAGGCTCCGCAGTGTCTGCACCTGACACTAATTGTCAGGCTTCTGTAATTTAGCACTAATTGTTTTTGCTAATAGTTTGATGTGATTTGATTGTTTGCATTTCAGATAATTACAGCACTTGCACCTCTTTTGTTCAAAATGCTTTTCTGTGCAGCGCACAAGCTGATGAGCAACACCGTTTGTTCTTCGGTGACAAAACTTTATCAGACAAAGGGGCTAAATATAGACAAATAATGGATAGATCTTAAACAGTGCTGCTGTCATTCATTGCACCAGGAAAAGATGCAGGTAGGAAAGACAGATCGTAACGTTCTCGTGGTCGGGGCTACGTCACTAGTGCTGATGCAGGGGCACTGACTGGCACCCCTGCTTTGGCATTAAAGCTCCCAGGCCGATGCTAGCAGTAGTGTTGGCCTGGGAGCGCGGGCAGCGAGGGACCTCTGCCCAGCCTAACTCGGGCGGGCCAGTGGGCTGGTGGACGGGCTAGCCTGGGGATGGGTGGGGCCGGGATACGGACATTAGGTGCATCCAAGGCCTCTTCCCCATGCCACACAGCCCCAATTTGGGCCACCTGGCTTCCGTGGATCAGCACAGGTCCAAGGAACCCATAGGGGAGGCTGCAGCCTCCCCTGGTGCAAGGACACAAATGTGCCCTTGTGCCAGGGGGGCTCCTGGTGCCTCCCAAGCTCAGCTGGATACAGTGCAGGCCCAGAGGCCCACCTGCTCCAGTGCAGCTTAGGATTGGGCTGTTAGTCAGCTCAAGGTTTCAGAATTTGTTTATATTACGGCAGGAATAAAGGTCATAAATGGTAGCAATAGAAATGTGGGAAACCCCCATGTCAGAACAGACATCTTGTGAAAGCTTGGGTACCACACATGAACACGTTACCTGGATTGCATAACTTTTGCACAACGATGTTGTTTCAGCTCTCGCAACAAGCTGGGGGTTCCTTGGGATCTGAGAAAGGAGCAAGCCTCGTCCAAGACTGATGTGCTACCGTGTTTTATTTCAGAAAAGACCAGAAAAACAAGCCTTAACGGTGTGCTGGCAGGTGATGCGCGGCTGTCAAAGGTTGGTGGCTACTACTAAATGAGTGCAAGATTATACAGGGGAGGTGCTCGCTTAATCGGTGCTAGGTAGCCAAAGTTGTCCGTGAAAAATAGATGTACAGGGCTAGAGATGTAAAATTTCCGGAAATTTTGAAGCTCGGAAAAAAACCCTGTTTTTTTCCGGAAAAAAACAGAAATTTTCAGAAAAATTGAAAAAAATGTTACATTAGCACTTTTTTTTTTCCTTTTCCAGATTGAAAGTCATTCTGTTACTTTAGGAACATAAAATATGACTATGGACAATTTGACTTGGCATAAAATTATCACAACTAGCATATTAAAAACATAGTATATTGAAACAATTATTACTAACAGAATTTACTTTTTTATGTATTTGTTTGTAATTGTAACAAATAGAGCAACAATCCCCTGAACTGTTTCCTAGTTTATGTGGAGCAGACAAAAAAACTCCACAAAACAATTTTTAAAAATCCAGAAGTAACAATTGCTCATATTTCCTCTCCACAGTATATAAATAAATAAAAAAACAATATATTAAATAAAAAAACCCATTCTCATAAAAAGAATTGAAGAGGGGAGAAGTGTATAGAAGAGAGCGGGACTAAGTTTCAATGAATGGGCATGAAATTTAACCAGAATCATTTTCTGAGCTGCAATTATCAGTATCAGTTTCAGTCTCAGCTGCTTCTGCAGCTACTCTGTTGTATCTGTCATTATCACAGTTATTATGGACTTCTAAAAACTTCTAAAAACTTTTTTTTAAACCAGGCTGCTCAAATCAGGTATTTCTTGTTTCTGAAGTCTATGATTTTAACAATTTCTTGTTATCCCACTCAAATGAATAGGCTGAAGAGGGATCCTGGCCAATGCCTGCTCAAATTACATGAGCACAAAAGGCAGACCAAGTAATTTCTGAGACCAGCAGGTCTCAGAAAAATCTTCTATAATGCATTATTACATCTAATAAAACAACATCATACTGCAAGCCCAAAGGGGAAAAAAACCCTCTATTTTACCCCAGATGTGGAACAGCTCACTATCAACAAGAGGTTATTTTTATTCAGACCAACTGAAACTGTGAATAAATTACTTCCCTCTCTATAATATCTATAGTTTATCATTTTCATGCTAGGTAATTGATACCTAAACTGTTGCACTGGTTCAAAAGAGGAAAAAGTTAAATATGTTACCAGAACCAACTTCTGATAAAGGGTTTTCAGAAGGCGTGGATTTTCAGAAGGCGTTTGACACGGTCCCCCACCAAAGGCTGCTGAAGAAACTTCACAGTCAGGGAATAAGAGGGCAGGTCCTCTTATGGATCCAGAATTGGTTGAGGGCCAGGAAACAGAGAGTGGGGGTCAATGGGCAATTTTCAGAATGGAGAGAGGTGAAAAGTGGAGTGCCCCAGGGATCTGTCTTGGGGCCCGTGCTTTTCAACTTATTCATAAATGACTTAGAGACAGGGATACGCAGCGAGGTGGCCAAGTTTGCAGATGACACAAAACTTTTCCGGGTGGTGAAAACCAGAGAGGATTGTGAAGAGCTCCAGAAGGATCTCTCCAAGTTGGGGGAATGGGCAGCCAAATGGCAGATGCGTTTCAACGTAAACAAATGTAAAGTGATGCACATTGGGGCCAAAAACCAAAACTTCACCTATAGGCTAATGGGTTCTGAGCTGTCTGTGACAGCTCAGGAGAGAGATCTTGGGGTGCTGGTGGACAATTCCATGAAGGTATCGACCCAGTGTGCGGCAGCAATTAAGAAAGCCAATTCCATGCTCGGGGTAATTAAAAAAGGGGTTGAGAATAAAACAGCCAATATTATCATGCCATTGTACAAAGCAATGGTAAGGCCGCACCTGGAATATTGTGTCCAGTTCTGGTCGCCGCATCTCAAAAAGGACATAGTGGAGTTGGAAAAGGTGCAGAAGAGAGCGACAAAAATGATTACGGGGCTGGGGCACCTCCCTTATGAAGAAAGACTGCAGCGTTTGGGGCTCTTCAGTCTAGAAAAAAGGCACCTGAGGGGGGACATGATTGAGACATACAAAATTATGCATGGAAGGGATAGAGTTGATAGAGGGATGTTCTTTTCCCTCTCTCACAACACCAGAACCAGGGGGCATCCGCTAAAACTGAGGGTTGGGAGAGTTAAAACAGATAAAAGGAAGTACTTTTTTACCCAGCGGGTAGTTAATCTGTGGAACTCCTTGCCACAGGAGGTGGTGATGGCATCTGGTCTTGATGTCTTTAAGAGAGGATTAGACCGATTTCTGGAGGAAAGATCCATTGTGGGCTATAGGCAATGATGGATTGTGCAACCTCCTTACAAAGGTGGTGGGCTACAGGTACCGGGTGTAAGGGAGTGGCAACAGGATGCAAGCATCTTGTTGTCTCCTGCCTCCCTGGGGCACCTGGGGTGGGCCGCTGTGAGATTCAGGAAGCTGGACTAGATGGGCCCTTGGCCTGATCCAGCATGGCTCTTCTTATGTTCTTATGTGATGGATAAATATGTGGGGGCCCAATGCCAAGAGCACAATCCTAACCTGGAGTTAGGCCGGCACAGTTACGATAGCAAAGTTTGGCCAGCACCAGGGCCCCTGTAAAGTGCATTTGGACGACTCTCTGAGTCAGAGAGGTCAGTACACAGATGTGCGCCATCCTCCCTGACTCCAAGAGTGGTCCAAGCATATTTTACGGTGGCCCTTATGCCATTGAATGAGCTGCAAAATAGCAGTTCTGACTCCCTAGGAAAGCAGTTTTCAAAATTTAGATTGTAAATTTTTCCCCTTCTACAGGGATAGCAGGGTACTTCTTATCTGCAGGATCAAGAATCAGTATATAAAAAGGTTGGACCTGATGATGATGATGATGATGATGATGATTGATGATGATGATGATGATAGGATTTGTACCCCACCTTTCTGCCCCGTATTAGGGCATCCAAGGCGGCTTACAACAAAAGTGAAATGAATACAGAATAAAAATTAAAATGATGACATACACAATTAAAAATAGCAGACCTCAATGTATCTCAACATTTTACAGTAAAATTACTATCATTAAAATTAAAGATTAAAAATTAAAATGCCAGCCCAACATATCAGCAACTTAGTAAAACGCCTCCTTACATAGAAAAGTCTTAAGGCCCCCGCTGAAAGATTGCTAGCAAGGGAGCTGTTCTTAATTCCAAGGGGAGGGAATTCCACAACCGTGGAACCAACACCGAGAAGCCCTATTTCTGGCCGCCATCTCCCTCACCTCACCTGGTGGTGGCGTAGTCAGTAGGGCACCCTCAGAGTGTTAGGTACCCCTCATAAAGAAACAGACTTCAGATCTTTAAGCAAAAGTCAAGCAGTTTTATTCAGCTGGCCATCGCTGGATGTCTGTGTGGATCTCTCCCCAAAGACACAGGCGCACCCTACAAACGGGTCAGTTCCTCTTTATAGGAGCTTAACTTTCCCAGGGCCGCGCCTTTTTTGAGTAACAGTTTCCTTAGCTTTTACCATAATTAGCAAAGTACAGAACAGTTGAGCAATTTGCAATACACGTGTTTACTGCTTCAGGAAACCTTTAGCAAGATACAGGAATTATTTGCAACTCAGAAGGGAGGGGGGAGAGGAAGGAGGGGATACAGCAAAAACTTAAACTGTCTGCAAAATATCTTGCCTAAGCATTTCACAACCAGAGTGTTCTGGTTGGGATTCTTTGTGTTACAGCATAATCCTAGCAGAATACAGGAAATATCTGCAAGATAAGAGTTATTTGCAGCTCTTAGCAAGTTTCTCTGGCTTGAGCTGGGTCTGCGGTTTGGCTACTTCCTCTAGCAAAGGGTCATTTAGCAACTTTACAGTAGCTCAAAAATTTCCACTCTATGTTTCAGCAAAGCTCACTGGGGGAAAGGGACATGCTTCCTGGGCTAGTACATATTTCTTTAATCAAAAGCATAGAAGCGCCGCTCTCAAGATGACCTAGAAACAAGGGTAGGATGGAAGAAGCAAGGTTATATGGAAGCAAGGTTAAATGGAAGAAGGCGATAGTTAAATTAGAAGGGAAATTTGTCAGGAGAAGCCTGCACCTGGCTGTTGCTATTATTCCTCATTCACCAGCTTCTTAGTTTCAAGAGGACATAAGAAGGGAACTCACTGTCCCCTGGGCTTAATAATACTAATAAAGCTGGGCTTTATTATACTAGCCAGTCAATGAAGAAATGGATGAAAAGCTGAATAAGCAAAGATACATTGCTTCCGAAGAACTACATTTCAAAAAAATAAATTAAAAGGAGAAAATGCTCATAAAATGGCAGGGCATTGTTGATTGCATTTATTAACTGTTATCTACATTTCACATACACTGTTTCCAAGAAATCTTAGAAGTGTTACCACATTATTTTCAGAAGACTTTTATCTTCTGCACAGCCTGAAGGGTTTGCTCTGAGTAGTCATGGCCACGAAAGAGAATTAACTCTCTCCCCTTTCTTCTGGAGACCAGGCTCTTTCAGAATAACTACACAGAGATGGCTCAAGGGAAAAAAAAGAATTAAGATAAAGCAAAGACGGGATAATGGAGATTCTGGAGGCAGGAAGAAGCTCTGCCTTATATGTTCACAAACAGAAAAAGGCTGCATTTCAATTTCGGTTGGGTAGATACAGGGCTGGTCAGTCCATTTTAGCATGGGCACTTGGCACTATCAGATTACTGGGCATCCTGGGGCAAAGCTCTACATTAAGCCCCCCCCCCCATGGGATCTCCACTCACTCCATGGTGGTGGATTGGGCCTTACCAATGCTCTTGGTACTAAAGGTTCAGTGGTAAGCCCTGCCACACCCAGGTGTGCACAATCCCAGGTGGGCACAATCCCAGGTGCCCTCTCACGATGCAAGAGAAGTTGCCCCAACGCAACAGATATTGTGCCAATGCAGGGGTGCCAAGAGGCACCCCCTCATTGGCGCCGAGTCTCCCAGACCGGTACTAGCTCTAGCGCCAGTTTGGGAGCGCAGGCAGAGAGATACCTGGACTCGGCTGGCGCAGGGACAGCTCTAGCTGGGAGGGAACTGGGTGGGGGCCGGGTGGAAATGGGTGGGGATGGGCGGGCCAGTGCACGAGCCAGCCTGGGGAAAGGATGGGCCTTGGACTCGGCCATTAGGCCACATCCAAGGCCTCATCCCCAGGCCACGCGGCCCCAATTTGGGCCATGCAGTCTCCTCGGATCCATGCTCACGATTTTACGGGCGCAGATCTGAGGAGCACGTTGAGAGGCTGGCACCTGCCCAGGTCCAAGGGCACAAATTGCCCTTGTGCCAGAGAGGCTCCAGCCTCCCCATACACTGCGTTGGATGCAGCACAGGCCCGCTGGCCTGCCTGCTCCAGTGCAGGGTAGGATTGTGCTGTGAGGGGTGTGGACTCCTGGCTACTTGGCCCGAGCTTCTTGACTTTTGACACTACCCCTGCACTTGCCCTCCCTGTTGCCAATGGGATCAATGTTTCCATTACAAACATGGTCAACCATTTGCCTTCTTGCTCCTGATAAGAACCAATTGTTAATAAGTACTCATTAGGACATAATATGCAAAGTATATCCACACACTGCAAAAATGCTAAACAGCCTTGCGAAATCCACCCTGAGATGATGAGGCTTATATAATTACACACATCATGTTTCTGGAAGACAAGCCATCACTATTTGGAACACTAATGGAAATACTTGTGGGGAAAAAACCCTGAGCATAAACAAGGAGATAAAAGTGATGCTACAAATATGATTGGAGAGCAAAACAGCTGGAGTCCGGAGACAATGCAACTTATGAATCTCTATCAATTGAATTCTGGAAGGATAGGACAGAGATGCAGGACCAGGCAGGCATGTGTTTTCTTTTAGGAACTGTATCATGCCTCAGTAATCCTCAGATGATATTGCAATTCTCTTGTAAATTGAATTGCATGTATCCATGGGAACAAGAACAGCGAGAAAAATTAAACCTTCTGAGACAATGCTGCGGGGTGGCCTTTATTTTGACAGGGGCAACAGCAATAAGAAGCCAGGAGAAATAGAAACAAAACGAGAGAGAGAGAGAGAGAGAGAGAGAGAGAGAGAGAGAGAGAGAGAGAAGCAATTCCTTGGAGGATTTTGTGTTTTCCTTTGGCAGGTGAGGCAGGCGTTTCAAAGGAGATGGTGATTTGTCTTCCAGGTTTTTTTAGGGACTCAAAGGCTGAGTAGCAACATTTTTTTTTTGTTCTGCTGGAAGCAGAGGTGTTTGAAAACTGAAACGTAACAGATAAAACGAGTTCTCAGAAATAAAGCACAGATAAAACATGATACTGCACCTTTTTTGGTCAATGGCTGCAAATAAGAATAGTCTACAGAGCGCAATCTCCCCAACACCAACCGAGAACTTCTATTCTTTCCCTCTCTTGCAGGGCACAAACCTAACCAACTTTCCTAGACTGGGATAAGGACAATGCAGCTCCCAGGTAAGGGAACAAACATTACCTTACCTTGAGGAGGCCTCTGTGATTACTACTCTATTGCAGAATACAGATCGTGCTCCCTGGCATATCTATGTCAGTGCTGGAAAGTTGGTTAGGATTGTCCCCACAGACACACAGTTCCCATTTTTGTCTTGTTGAATGTTGGGTTTCACTGGGGTTTGCCCTCGGCAAACAGGATCTGCCATGGTGTACCCATGTCCATGAAAGGGTGTCGCCATTGACACTGCTACTGTGCGAGATGGGCCAATCAGATGGGCCTTCCGATGGTCAGTGTCCAACCTGGGTGGCTTGGGATGCCACTCTTTAGCGGGTTAATACCAACAGTTCAGAATGTGGTGACAAACTAATCCTGTTGAAAACCCCTGGGTTTCCCAAAGCACCCAAATGGCTCCTTACAGGCGCCCAGGCTCACAACACATTATGACAGTGGTTCCCAAATTGGTGGGTCGTGACCCACCAGGGGAACAGGAAGCAGAGCATTCCCCTTTAAAGGGAGTGGCCCTGCTCCAATAGCAGTGACAGGGTTGCAGAGACTGCAACAATGCAGCACTGCTGCTGCCAAGGGGCTTTTTTTTTACTTACCTGGGGGGATAGTGTTGGCCTCCTGAAGGATCCTGGAGGCTCACAGCCCCCTCTGATCTCCTGTGCAGTTGCTGTAAAAATATCTCCAATCTGAAGGCACTTCTGATTTTCAGGGGAAAACAGATTGGAGATAAGGGCTTTGTAAGCAAGCTACAGAGGAAATCAGAGAGTGCTGTGAGCCCCCAGGACAGTGCAGGAGGCCAGCACTGCCCCCTCCCCATAAGTAAAAAAGCCCCTCAGCAGCAGCAGTGCTGTGATCTCTGTAGCACTGTCGTTGCCCCCCTCCCTGCCCACACAAACACTTACCTGGTTCCCAACTCCCCTGAATGAGTTTGAGAACCACTGCACTATATAGTAATAGATGTATTACAATAAAATGTATAGAATGTCCCTAGGCACATGCCATACAAAGGTGAAGGAAGGGTGTAGTGGGGGGGTGGCGAGAGCAATGAGCGCCATTGCACGGAGCAACCCATGCGCTTTTTGGTCCGCCCACCCTCCCCTACACCCATATCGCTCCAAAATGGAGCGATCCCGAATGCAGGGAGGCGTCAGGCATGGCTGGGCAACACACAGGGGTGGGGCGACGCACTGGGGGTGCAGTTACACCGCCCTGCCCTGGGCGTGCTCGGGACTCCGTGCGTCTCTGATGCCATATCTGCCTAATTAGGATTGAAAAGCATGAAGAATAAATAGGAAGAGTCACCCTAGACTAGTGATTCCCAAACTGTGTGTTGGGACCCATCAGTGGGTCGCAAGCCAATTTCAGGTGGGTCATGAAGCACCTAAAGCAATATGGAAATATGGGAAGATGGGTTGCTGGTAAGGGGGAAGGGTGTATGCTTGTTTTGCTTGTGTCAAGGTTGTAAACAGGCTTTTTTCCCTTTCTGACTCACTTTGCTATTGGAAAATGGCTGAGAAATAATCCAATTTATTGCTGCGTTCTCAGGAAAGTAGCAGGCTCTGGTGTCACAATGACTGCACTTCCAGCCATGACATCACTTCTGGTGGGTTCCAGACAGATTGTCATTCTAAAAAGTGGGTCCCAGCGTTCAAAAGTTTGAGAATCACTGCCCTAGACCCTCAAACTTTTAAAATGAGGCAACATATCACATCTATCAGCTGATCACTTGGATCTACATGTTTTAGGTTAAACTCTCTGAGGACTTCCTATACCCTTTAAAAAAGGATTTGGAGGAGTACAGCTAACTTTTCCTGGACTGGGACCAAGAATTCTAAAGGCATCATCATTACTGGGCATAAGAACATAAGAACATAAGAAGAGCCCTGCTGGATCAGGCCAAGGGCCCATCTAGTCCAGCCTCCTGTATCTCACAGCGGCCCACCAGGTGCCCCAGGGAGGCATGAGACAACAAGATGCTTGCATCCTGTTGCCACTCCCTTGCACCCGGTACCAGTAGCCCACCACCTTTGTAAGGAGGTTGCACAATCCATCATTGCCTATAGCCCACGATGGACCTTTCCTCCAGAAATCCGTCCAATCCCCTCTTAAAGGCATCAAGACCAGATGCCATCACCACCTCCTGTGGCATGGAGTTCCACAGATTAACTACCCGCTGAGTAAAAAAGTACTTCCTTTTATCTGTTTTAACTCTCCCAACCCTCAGTTTTAGTGGATGTCCCCTGGTTCTGGTGTTTTGAGAGAGGGAAAAGAACATCCCTTTATCGACTCTATCCCTTCCATGCATAATTTTGTATGTCTCAATCATGTCCCCCCTCAGGCGCCTTTTTTCTAGGCATCTTGGATACTGTACATAGGAACTGTAAAGGATGCTTCAAAGGACCCCTCAGTTAAGTACTTTGTCTATTTAGGGCTTATAGTGCAATAATGCAAAGTATTGGAATACTTTGGGAGTTTATTTAATTCCAATTAGCTGGTTGTCCCTGTTGAACATAAGCAGAGATGTTTGCCTTGACGTATTCTGAAAAGGATTTCCTATAGAACAGTGGAAGCGGGAGCTTATGGTAGTAGGAAATCCTCAACAACTCCAAGGTCATCAGACACGTCAGCCAGAAAATGAGTGCCTGACATCACTGCTCACAAATCTCAAGTAAAATGTTTTCCTCTAGGCTAAATATATCCCACTTCCTTCATTTTTTACTTGCCTATCTGGACTTTCCCAGATATCCTCTGAATTAGGATTGCTGCCAAACTGTAATGAAACTGACGTCAGAATTGGCACTTCCACTATTGCAAAATGGCATATTTTACCCATCAATTTGTATTTATTGTTTAGTTGAGGAATAGGGTGGCTGCACTGGAGCAACTACACAAATTGGTGTTAGAAGTTGGCACAGTCCATCAGCCACTGCCAAGTTCTGTGCCTAATTCTGGGCACCTCAAGAAAGTTGCAGCCAAACTGGAGTGGGTTCAGAGAAGAGAAACAGATTATCAGAGGGCTGGAAAACAAGTCCTACAAGGAAAGGTTGAGGGAACTTGGTATGTTGAGCCTGGAGAAGAGAAGGCTGAGATGGAATATGATAGAACTCTTCAAATACCTGTAGGGACGAATTTGCTCTCACCTGTCTCTGACAGTAGAACTAGGTCCAATGGATACAAACTGCAAGAGAGGAGATTTCAGTTGGATATCAGGAAGAAATCCCTGACGGTAAGGGCAGTTTGACAGCAGAACAGATTGCCAAGGGAGGTAGTGGACGGGAAAATCTCCATCACTGGAGATCTTCATGCAGAGGCTTGACAGGCACCTGCTGGAGATGCTCCAGGAGGATTTCCTGCTACAGGCAGGGGGTTGGACTAAATGACCTTGTAGATCCCTTCCAACTCTATGATTCTATGTGAACCAGTGGGTTAGCCAGGGATAACACAGTGGAATTAGACACATGGGTGTCTAACAACAGCATGCAAAAAATTGCCATCGTCACCTGGCAAGGACTACAGAAACAGGCATGGATTTGGGGTCAGGAAAGCCAGGAAAGCCAGCCTGAAGTACCAGGCTTATGGGGAGTATGCCAGACCTTTCAGTTATTTTTAAAATAAAAAGCAAACAATTTTTATATGTTTAAATCTGGCCTGAATAAGTACAGGTTTACACTGCCGAATTGCTTCCAGGGTGATCTTTTGCAGCCATTCTGAGCTAGGGGGCAGGAGGCTTCATCCACCACCCCACACCTCTGCTCAGCAAGTGCTCAGGTGGCATGCCCACACCCCCATCCACTGGGGCATACTCCACCCCCACTTGTTACACTACTGCATACCGGCATGCCCCAGTATTCTGCTGGGGTTCAGTTTCAGACCCCCCCCCCCATGGATACCTGAAACCTTGGATACTGAGGTTGCCTTTTTAAAGACAGGGGAACATCAGTGATTTTGCTGCAACAAGGTTAAAAAAAGAGATTTGTTTAATGTTCCCTTGTTTTTTTTAATAGGCATCCCAGTATCCATGGTATCTGCGAATAACTGAAACTGGATACCAAATCAGAGGCTCATCTGTATATGGCTACCAATCAATTACAAAAACATCAGTTAATTACTTGCATTATGAAACAGTCATCAAAAGATCAAAAACCACAGAACAGACCTATCGGATCATCTAACAATTTCAATTGCTGGGACATCACACATTTAGCTGCAGATCATTTAGCTATGATGATGAGCCACAAGTAATGTGCATAGATGTGCAAATCAGCCTTATGGTGTCTTGTGTAAGCATCTAACAGCTATATTTAACCTCATTTTTCCAAACAACTGAGCTTCATCAGTCATTCAAAACACATCACAATAAAAATCTGACCATAAAGTTATGCCCCAAGCAGAAAATGCAATCACACCAAAATTACATGTAAAATTGCATGGAATTGTAAACTTTTCCTTGTAGAAACCTTTGTATCTACATGTTATGGGTTACATGCAACGTCCATTTCATGCAATTCTTTCCATGTTACCCAACATAGGGAGAAAGGGATCAGGGCCACAGTGGCTGGACACACATAGACTAGAACCAAGAGAGCTCTGCATTCACCACACGGCTGCAACCCTTGCAATAGAAACATTGAGAAGATGAGTATTCGGGGTGGGGGGGGGGATAATAAGCCCCAGTGCATCTTGCTGCGTGCAGAAAGTCAGCCTTCAATTGCTGGCAGCTTGGGCTAGAGTGGAATGATCGACTGGAAAATGAAATTTTCTGTGGCTAACGTACTCAACCGCTTTTGCCAATCTGATTACACTAAATAAAGACATGGCACAGAGTGAGGCATGACTGCTAAAAGAGCTGCTCACTTAGATGTAACCTGTTTTGCAGCACTGGGGCTTCAGAAAGAAGGAACAGATGTGGCCAGTCTTGTAACACAAGCTCCATAGCCTCTACTAAGGGGAGATGCTCCTGGGAAGATGCTTCCTGCTTTTGGCCATGGGGGGGGCACTCACTGTGTTTGTGGCAGGAACCCCTTGGCTGATACTGGGGGTCTGTCCTGAGGAGCCATGGGATGGGGCTTTGGTCTTGATGCTTACAGGATGGGATTCTTCCTCCGCCCCTGAGTGTGCGCTTTTTGATCTGTGTGAGATGCATTATTCTTCCCGTACCGGGTTGAGGTGGAGATTCCAGGTGGGGTTTGCATGTGGAGACGTGAAGGAGCAGAAAACCTGTGATGAGAATTCTGTGCGGATAAGGGCTAGCACAATGCCTTGTCAAACATGCTGAATGGGGTGTGAGGTAGTTAGTGCAAAATGCCCCCTTTGTGCTCCAAGTGCCCTTTCCCGCTAGTTTCCAACAGCAAAGCGCATCTTTGACAGTCACAGAGGGGTATATAGCCCCATGTTATGTGCCTTGTGATCTGACTGGGTCTATCCTATCCCTGACAGCGGCTTATATTCTGGGATGGATATGTGTGATCAGGGCCGGCCTTAAGCCAATGTGACCATTGTCATCACATTGGGGCCCGCACACTAGGGGGGCCCACACCAGTGCAGTGAGCAGATCATGTGCTGCTGCAGCCGGGATCTCTGAAGGCTGTTGGCCAATGGGGTGAGCAGAATCAGCTTTGCCTTGGGCCTTCTCATCTGTGCCTGCCTCCAAATAGCCCAAAATGGTTCTCCTGGAATCAGGTGGCAATGATGTTGTCATGTCACTGCTAACTATTTCCAGGTGCCACACTTCGTGTGTGGCATCACAAGTGCTATTCTTGGTGTGTGGGGGGGCTCCGCAGGGATGCCGCACATTGGGCCCCACTGCTCCTAGAGCCAGCCCCACATGTGACTGGCTGCCAGATGTAGTCTGCATCCTTTGCTCCATTGTGGAGGAGCGGGTGGTCCTGCAGGCTGAGAGGTGTTGCGCTTAGCTTCTGTTTTCTGCTTCCTCCTCGTCCCTGTGGGGTTCTTCTAACCTAGGCCGGGCTTGTCATTGCTGACAATGACATCGGTGGCCAGTGGACAAATGGACAAGGGATAGGGAAAAACGATAACAATAATAATAAACAGAGCTGAAAGTTGTATCAAACAGTGTGTTTTCCAGTTCTGGAATTATTTTGGAGAGGTTCCTACCTAGTTCGACCAGATTCAGGAGGAGGGAACACAGGACAGACTAAACCCACAGAACATGGTAGAAATTGAATGGGTGGGGGAAATCTTTTGATCTTTCCATCAGGTAGAATTCTACACACACATCAGATTGAAGATCATCTGCCACATTCATTTTCCCCTCTTTACCTTGCAGGTCAATTTTCCAGACTGAATGCAGGACTCCAGGGGATTAGGGCCTGCAAGTTTTCCACACTCTTTCCTTTTGTAGTTGCTAAGCAACAGTGAAATAGGGAAGCCAACTCCTGCCCAAGTGAGCTTCCTCTTCTGGTGTCCCTTTTTTTTTTTTTTTTTTTTTTTTGCGGGAGGGAGGGGACAACTCTGTTTGCAGGCAGCTATTTGTCAGGGTAACCCGCACAATTGGATCTATGGGTTTGTAATTTGTACGAGCTGTTGTAAACTGGGAGACCCAAAAGGAACAATTGTTCTGAAAGTATTAAAGCAGAGCAGAAAGATTTTGTAACTCTGGAGTTCCTTTGATGTCCACTACAGCTAGCATTTCAGTGGTGCTAGGGCAGTGATGGCGAACCTTTTGGGCTTGGTGTGTCAAAACTGAGGAAAATGCTTAACTTGGCTTGGCTGGTGTGTCAACCCCCCTCCCAAACAAAGGAGAAACAATTCTTTATATTCATTATTTAAACAAAAAAATACAATCCAATCGCTATGTATTACATAAAGAAACAAACAATTACAAAAATGAAAAATGAGTAAAACAAACACAGGTTTTGTCATGTATTTGGTGAATGCTGGTGTGTCACCCCAAGTCAGTGGTGAGATTGAGGGGGAACGCAGGGGAACTCAGTTCCACTAGTTAAAATTAGGGCTGACTCTGCCCACTTCACTCCCCCTCCTCCCCCCTCCCAATTCCTCTGCAAAGAGCTTTTCTTCTTGGTTGGCCGGCACTCAGAGGGTTAAAGGCCGCCTTGAGCACCTTTAGACAAATAAGGCGGGGTATAAATCTAATAAATAAAATAAATAAATAAAGGGAGCAACTTTAGGGGATTCCTAGGGGGGCGAAGGCAGTGATGTCATTCAGGGGAAATGGACCAGAACGGGTGTTCCGGATCCTAACGGGCTCCGTGGCTGGTTCCGGGTTCCCGACAAGTGCCAATCAAAAGTGAGTTCCTGTTCCTAAATCATTTAGATCCCACTACTGCCCCAAGTGTTATGGTGTGTCACCTTTGACACTCGTGTCATAGGTTCGCCATCACTGTGCTGGGGAGTAGCATTTGCTTTTAAAAAATATAGAAGCAAATATTATCCAGTTTACAGTCCAATCAGTGCTTTTAATCAGTAGCATAGCTAGAGGGGAGTCACAATGCTATATTTTGCACTATACTTCAATGCATTCTGCAAGCGGCCCCTCCCCCATGGAGCCATTCTGGGTAGCTAGAGCAAAATGGAGGCATATCATCTGTTTTGCTGTAGCTGCCTGGAATGGCTCCGTAGGGGAGGGGCTACTTGTACAGCGCATTGACTCACTGTGCAAAACCTAGGGTGCAATCCTCCTAACCAACTTTCCAGCACCAGGGTAAGGGCAATGCAGCCCCAAGGTAAGGGAGACAATGTTTCTTAACCTTGAGGAGACCTCCATGACTCCCCCCGCCCGCCACAACTGCA
The DNA here is from genome assembly GCA_029204185.1 of Lerista edwardsae. NCBI lineage: Eukaryota > Metazoa > Chordata > Lepidosauria > Squamata > Scincidae > Lerista > Lerista edwardsae. The sequence goes on along the minus strand of JAJKFI010000007.1, from coordinate 11,756,963 downwards.
GGATGCAGCCCATGTCCCATTGACACAGCTATGTCAGCACTGGAAAGTTGGTTAGGATTGCTCCATAAGTGTAATCCTAGCTTCTCCCCCTAGCTACTCTAGTAATGATTCCCCCCCAGTGGCGTTTCTACAGGGATGGCAAAGCTCTAAATTTTGCAAGACGCCTTACCTTGCAGTAGAAATCACTCCTCTCCTGCACCGTTTTAGCCAATCTTGGTGTTGCTTACTGGCTACAGCAGCAAGGAAGAGGAGGGATTTACATGACAGGCTAAGGCTTCTTGCAAAACTTAGAGTTTTGCCATCCCTGTAGAAACGCCTCTGATTCCCCCTAGTTACTCTACTACTTTTAGGGCGCAATCTTCACTTTGGCTGGGCCAAGGGATACCATAAAGTATGTTTGGACCACTCTCAGAGTCAGAGAGGCCAGCACACAGACATACGCCATCTTCCCTGACTCCACGAGTCATCCAAATGTGCTTTGCAGTGGCCCTTATGCCCTACAAACTTTGCTGGCCTAACTGTGCCGGCCTAACTCCAGGTTAGGATTGCATTCTCAATGTAATATGTTTGAGATAATAAAGACCTCAGAAGGAACAAGTGCATAATTTAAAAGAACATGTTATAAATAACTCCCTCAGGCAGTTACAAGTTCTAATCTCTCACCTACACCAACACTGGTAAGGAGACACTTTCATGCTGCTGGGCAGATTGGGGGAAAGAAACGAGGAGAGTAAAAGATAAAATAAAACTCCTCTGCACTGCTCAGATTACCACTCATTGGAAAAATAGTGGTGGAAAGACCCCCAAGTGGTAAATCTTTCAGCTAAGTTTTATAATTCATATGTACAGGCATGCCCCGGTATCCACTGGGGTTTCGTTCTGGACCTATCCATGGACATCTGAAACTGTGAATACTGGGGACGCCTTTTTAAATATAGGGGAACATCAGTGGTTTTGCTGCAACAAGATAAAAAAGAGATTTGTTTAATATTCTATCTTTTTAATAGGCATCCCAGTATCCATGGTATCTGTGGATAATTGAAACCGTGGATACAGAATCTGTGGGTACCAGGGCACACCTATAAGAAGATGGAGCAAAAGGAATACTTTGGATGCCCTCTGTACTGCCATTTTAAAATTTTGCAACAGGTTCTCACTTGACACTTAGAGCGCAATCCTTACCTGGTGTTAGGCTGGCACAGTTAAGCCAACAAAAATTGGCTGGCACAAGAAACACTATAAAGTATGCTTGGACAACTCTCAGAGAGGCAAGCACACAGATATGCCCCATCTTCCCTGACTCCAAGAGTAGTCTAAATGCACTTTATGGTGGCCCTGGTGCTGGCCAAACTTTGCTGGCCTAACTGTGCCGACCTAACTCCAGGTTAGGATTGCGCTCTTAAAAAAAATTAAAAATGAATTTGCCCCTTGCTTTCCTGGCAGCAAAACAAACCAATTTAATAAACAAATAAATAAAAATGCTCCCCCCCCCGGACTGGTTGACCACTCTAGTTCAGAGAGAAATTGAATCATAACGTCAGTAAGGGTGCAATCCTAAACTGAGTTAGGCCGGCATAAACTAAGCCAGCAAGGTTTGGCCAGCACAAGGGACACCGTAAAGTATGTTTGGACCACTCTCCGAGTCAGAGAGGCCAGCACACAGACATGAGCCATCCTTCCTGACTCCGAAAGTAGTCCAAACACGCTTTATGGTGGCACTTGTGCCGGCCTAATTCCAGTTTAGGATTGAGCTCTAAATCTGTGGCTCATAAAATCAAACATATGCAGATTGCAGTCCATATGGCTTGCAGCTACAGCTTTCTGCGAATACTAAGGATCTGGAGGCTGGACATTTATATTTCTAAGAATGGAAATATGCTTTAGGACTGCAAGATCCAGACTATGTGGTTACTCCTGCACCTTTAAGAGTTGCATGCAAAGCAACATTCCAACCAGGTGCAAGCGACGGGAGACTCCACATCTCCTGGAAGATTATGTTCCATGCAACTCTCAGATCTGCTTCACACTTTGCATGGCAGTTATTTTTTGGTGCCATCTGCTTTGGTGTTTTCACATCAGTGGTTTCCACTGTTGACATAAGAAGTGTGAAGTGATGCTAGTGATGTGCAAACACACACACACACACACACACACACACACACACACACACACACACA
>JAJKFI010000007.1:11709162-11754776 GCA_029204185.1 Lerista edwardsae | reverse complement strand
CACACACACACACACACACACACACACACACACACACACACACACACCAATATGAATTGTATTTACACCACAAATCATGAGTTTCCTCCAAGAAAGATACAAAGAGATCATTTGTATCATGGGGGCTTGAAGCATATTTTTGCATGCATGTTCTCATGCACTTGGGAATGGTAGTGCAGGGCAGGCAAGTGGCTGCATAATGCTCTTGTTTGTATGCTCTTGGGGCATAGCAACTGCACCGGGCAACAAGCTTTAGGGGGCAACAAGCTGAACTTGACACTAATGGCCAAAATTGTGAGAACATTGGTATGTATGAATAATACCATCATGTTATATATCATTGGAAAGGTAATTTAATGCAGAATGCAATGAAACAAACCAGAGTGTAATATCAAACATGACCAAAAAACCCAAGAAAATGAAAACACAACTGTGACATCACTTCCTGTTATGATGTCACTTCCAGGGCCATGTTTTGCCCTCTACACTGGGTTACACTTTCATTAGCTATGCCCCTCGTTTGTTGCACACCAAGAGTCTTAAGGCTCTGGTCCCTGAATGCTGGAGCATGGAGGAAGAAGAGGCAAAGGTTTCGGGAACTCTAGCAGTGACAGCAGCACTCTCGCTCACCAGAGAGTGGGCAGATGCCACTCATGAGCAAGCACTTGTGCCAGCAGCATGCATCCTTCACTCTGTCTCCAAGGCTTGGTCCACTTCCTGTGCAGAGATGCAGTGCAATGCTGGTAAGTGACAGTGTTGATAGAACTGCTAATCGCAGGGACAGGGCAGAACTTGGAAGGGATCTGAGAAAACAGCACCATCCTTGCAGCAGTGAGGATGTGCACAAGGCAATAGCTGAAGCATGTGCTTTGCATTTGTAATGTGAAATAACTGGATCAGGGATCCCTGGATTGTAACCATGGGGAGGGGGGTAGGAAATGAAAATGCTATCTTGATCTGGGCCCCTTCAACTGCTCTTCCCTAAGGGGAAAAATGCTAATTGATAGTAATACTAATACTACTAATACTAATACTAATAATACTTGTATTTATATACCGCCTTTCTTAAGATCACTAGATTTTTCTAATGACTGTAACATAGGCAGACTTTTATTCACAAACCGGAAGGTTTTTACAATTTACAGAAACGTTCTATCTTTCAAGAACAACACTCATACAGATGGATCTTTCTGGATTAAGCCTTCTTTCTTAGCCACCCGTCTGTCTTCTGCTGGTTCATAAGAGGCTTCCCTGCTCCCCCAGAGACGCAGCTGACCAGCACACTCCTCCTCCCACGAGGCAGCTGGAACTCAGCTTTTAATCAGCTGCAGTTTGCAAGGTCTGCCGCTCACAGAGACTTCCGGTAGTCTCGAGCTTACGACCTTCCCAAGCTGTACTCTGATTGCTGCTTGGAGCGTCAAGAAACTGCTACTTTCTATTTCCACATTCCATTAAAGTTCCCCAGTGTGAACTGTGAACTATGAACATGCATGTTCTTGCAAGTTTAAGCAAGTGTCCTCCTGTTTCTGCCACTTCTCCTCCTGATCCCTTGCTGAAAACTATTTGTGGATTCCTCAAAACTGTGTCAAAAATGAACAAAGCTGGTGTTATTTTTGTGAAATCCATCTAAATGTGTGTCAAACTCTATCAAAAATAAGTAAAAATGGTGCTTTTTCGTGTTTTGACCTAAATTTTGTTGTTTGTAGCGTTTTCAGTGGAAATTCTCATTATTTAGTATTCTGTGTTGATCACTGAAAAAAACCCACTCCTTGGAGAGCCGAAACGCAAGGCAAGAGAGCATTCTTTACAGGAGTCCAAAATCACCACTGCATCACCATTGTGGAGGGCAATGTTCTTTATAAACAGTCACATTTTTGTTCTAGTTGTTCCCTTAAATGTACTGCCTCTTTTACTTACCCCCCCTTTCACGGAGCAAGCTTTTTAGCAAAGGAAAGAGAATTATCTGTTCATTGACGGTTTCTCCATTGCAGTATGTCTGCAGTATGTATCATTAGGCCAAACCGATACCTCTGAGTAATACAAAGTGCACACAATCTGGTGTGTGAATGGAGCTGTCCAGTGGAAATCAATACATCATCTTAACAGCAGTTCTGGTTCATTAGCTCAGTTGTTTTGGAGCAAGGACACTTAGCGAATCAGGTGACACTTTGGCCTAATTCTCTCTGATGCTCCAAACCTGTGTGAAAAGCGGCAACTAATGACATATGAAACACGATGCCCAATAAACAAGGGTTCGAATTCTGACGATTGCTGGAAAAAAAGCCTGGGAGTTCAGTTTATAACTTGGGGTGCAATGCTATCCACACTTTCATGGGAGTAAGCCCCACTGAACATAATGGGATTCATATATGCATATGAGCAGTGCTCTTCAAAAACATCTACCTCTGCTTCATTGACTATGCTAAAGCCTTTGATTGTGTAGATCACAACAAACTGTGGCAAGTTCTTGAAGAGATGGGAGTACCAGACCACCTGATCTGCCTTCTGAGAAACCTGTATGCGGGTCAGGAAGCAACAGTTAGAACTGGACATGGAACAACCGACTGGTTTCAAATTGGGAAAGGAGTATGACAAGGCTGTATACTGTCACCCTCCTTATTTAAATTATATGCAGAGTACATCATGAGGAAGGCAGGGCTGGATGATTCACAAGCTGGAATCAAGATTGCTGGAAGAAATATCAACAACCTCAGATATGCAGACGATATCACTCTAATGGCAGAAAGTGAGGAAGACCTAAAGAACCTTCTGATGAGGGTGAAAGAGGAAAGTGCAAAAATTGGCTTGAAGCTCAACATTAAAAAAACTAAGATCATGGCAACCACTCCCATCAATTCCTGGCAAATAGAAGGGGAAGAAATGGAAGCAGGGACAGAGTTTATTTTCCTGGGCTCCAAGATCACCGCAGATGGTGACTGCAGCCATGAAATTAAAAGACGTTTACTTCTTGGGAGGAAAGCTATGGCGAACTTAGACAACTTAATAAAAAGCCGAGATATCACCCTGCCAACGAAGGTTCACATAGTCAAGGCTATGGTTTTCCCAGTAGCGATGTATGGCTGTGAGAGCTGGACCATAAGAAAGGCAGAGCGCCGAAGAATAGATGCTTTTGAATTATGGTGCTGGAGAAGACTCTTGAGAGTCCCCTGGACTGCAAGGAGATCCAATTGGTCAATCCTCCAGGAAGTCAAGCCTGATTGCTCCCTGGAAGGACAAATCCTGAAGCTGAAGCTCAAGTACTTTGGCCACCTCCTGAGAAGAGAGGACTCTTTAGAAAAGACCCTCATGCTGGGAAAGATTGAAGGCAAAAGGAGAAGGGGGCAGCAGAGGATGAGATGGTTAGATAGTGTCACCGAAGCAATGAACATGAAATTGGGTGAACTCCGGAAGCTAGTGGAGGACAGGGAGGCCTGGCGTGCTGTGGTCCATGGGGTCGCGAAGAGTCGGACACAACTTAGCAACTGAACAACAAAAGTGCTCTTCAATGAAAAGCTATTACAGGCTGAGTACCCCTTATCCAGAACTGCTTGGGACAGGAAGGTGTCTGGACTTCAGATTTTTCTGGATTTTGGAATAATTGCCTAAATATAATGAGAAATGCTTCCTCTTGCTCTTTTCACTGTTACCCATTTTAGTGTCTGCTGGTCTCTTTGACATTTTCAATGCCACCTTCTAATGTTCACACTAAAGGTAAAGGTTTCCCCACGACCGAATGGTCTAGTCGTGACCGACTGTAGGGGGCGGTGCTCATCTCCGTTTCAAAGCCCGTGAGCCGGCGTTTTTGTCCGATCATGGTGGCCAGCATGATTCTACGCCGTAGCACGGAACGCCGTTACCTTCCCACCAAAGTGGTTCCTATTTATCTACTTGCATTTTAGGTGCTTTCGAACTGCTAGGTTGGCAGGAGCTGGGACAAGCAACGGGAGCTCACTCCGTCACGCAGTCTCGAACTCCCAACCTTGCGGTCGAAAGCCCAGCGACAGCGGATTAACTCGCTGCGCCACCACGTCCCCCTAATGTTCACACTACAGAAAGATAAAGTCTTGGTCAAAGATGTCTGGATTTCGGATGTCCTGTAATAGACATGTCTTCAATAAATTATCTCATCCCCCTTTAAAGCCATGAAGCTAGTGGTGGCCAGAACCACATAATGTGCTGTGTGAGGAAGCCCCTCATTTCCACCATCCTGAATCTCCACCAACCAGTTATGTTGCATAATCTTTAGTTCTAGTGGCATGAGAGAGGGATTTTCTCTCACACACCATTATTCCCTCCACACCATGCATAATATTCTGGGCCTCATGCATGCCCCCCTTTACAATTATTTTCCAAGCTAACCCCTCCCCAACCTTGTAGCCTTTCCTCATTAAGAAGGTGCTCTAGTCCTCTGACCATTTGGGTCATCCTATTTTGCATCTTTTTCAGTGCTACAATATCCTAATTGAGGTGTGGCACCGAGAATTGTACACAATATTCTAAATGTGTATATAACCCATTTCAAGAAATGTTCATCACTGAACTTCTTCAATAGCGGAAACGTTATGCAAATACCTGAGAGCTGCAGTGCTGTACTGTATTCAGGCTCCTATAGGAACAAACTCTCCTTGGGCTTTTAAACCCTGAAATACATTTCAGGATATATTCCAACAAAATGTTTCAGCCATTGTTATTTAAATGTGTACATTTATGAAGAGTGTAGCCTGAGCAAGCTTTGCATCATGGCCTCCAAACTATGGCCTGTGGGCCAGATCCAGCATCTGGGAAAGGCCTTCCGTGTCATGAGCACTGTGGATCATTCCGTCGCACAGCTGCTCCATTTTCCAGGTGATCAGCTGGCAGGGATGCTCTGGGCATTCGCATCTATGCCCGGACATCCCAGAAGGCTGTGCAGCAGGACACTGGACATAGATGCGAATGCATAGAGCGTCCGTGCCAGCTATTGGGCTGGAAAAGGAGGCCACTGCGTGACAAAATGGTCCCCACCACTCGGGATAGAGAAGGCTTTCCCTGCACACAGCGGTCTGTGGTTCTGGGGCAGACCACTGTTCTACAGGGGTTAAATGAAATGCTTTTATTCCCAGATGTGCTTGGTGAATTTAGGAGACACAGTTCATCTTGTCAGCAATTTTGATTAGGGTTTTTATTGAACCTGTTGAAGTATATACCTGCCTTTCAAGTAGGTTATTATAGAGAGTGCTGGTTCTTGATCTTGCAGAAGATTTCTTGAGATGGGTGACCAGCTACCCATCAGCTTCAGTATTTTTTCAAGCAATATTCTAATGTGGATTCTCCCCACAATCAGCAGTTTCAAGGATTTCACATTGAAATCCTATGCATATTTACCTGCTGGGAGTAAACCCCTCTGAACACATTGGAATTTACTTCTGAATAACCCTGTATGGGGCTGCACTCTGAGCCCTTTCCTATAGGGTGCTATAGAATTCAAGCCTTTTCTTGTGAACTGTATTTCATTGCTGACTCCATTGCAGTTGTGTGGATGCTATGTTCTAATTCGGTGACACATCCTTGTAGCTACTTTAGGTATTTTTATGGTGACTTATTCGCCGTAGTGGTTCAGTCCTTCAGCTTCATAATGTAAAGCATAAATTTCTGGATCCCAAATGTATGGTTCAAAAGAAAGGTTTATTGTCATATTTGCAAATATGGGTGGCAAGCAAATGCCAAACAGAACAAGCTTCGTACCACACGCCCGTGCAATTGGGGATGACTTTTTATACTCAATAGGAGTGGCCCAATAATTTGTACCAATTGGTCCTAATTTATCCAATTAACAACTTAACCAAATACGTCAGACTTCCCTTTGCTATCTCTCTGACATGTTTTTCCCACCTTTGTACATACTTTTACCCAGGATGCATAGGGATGGCTATTACGCTGACTCAATGCAAGTCTCACCCAAGGTTACAGCTGTATCTGGGTCCTGGGAACTTTCTTCTATGTATCAGTTTAGGAATACGCACAGCCCTCCCCTTTTACCAGTCAGGCCTTGCCTTGGCCTGAAACACCATTAACCTTTGCTCCAGAGAGAAACAGTAGGCCTTATATTTTAGTGTTGGAGTTCAAAATCACCATGGTTTGTATGACTATTGATTTATATCTCACAATAGCATTTTGAAAATAATCACCCTTGAACATTTCTGCAAAGTCATACAATTGTGTGGATCTAGGTTTGTAAGCATTCCCGTTGTTCAATGGTTAGAAGTACAGAGGACTTCTATCACTTGAAGACCTTTGTGTTTCAAAGACTGTTTTGTTTGCATAGAAATACAAGGTGCATGAATGGAAAAGCAACAGGCCCAATATATAGATTGATTTTATACATCTAATCTTTTATGTGGGCATTTCTTGCCCAGAAAAGGCAATACGAGGCTCAGGGAAGGATTTGCCTTTATTTACTTCCTATCTTTCATGCTAGGGTAAGTGTGACTGTAACAGGATTTGGTGCATGTACTTTAGTTTTATCCTTGCAGGAGACCCGTAACAAAATCCTCTTAATACAGATGGTGTGTTAGAAAGTAGAATACAAACAAATGGTCCTCTTGGTGTGCAGCCAGGCTCTGTAATGAAACATTTCATGCTGTGAAAGTATCTATTAATAATGTCGCTGCCTGGGAGGCAGATGCCAAATGCTCAGTATACAAAAGGGTGCCAATATTATATTTAAGTGAAGGTGGATGATCGGTAAAGGAAGGAAAAGTTCCAGATAAGAACATGCATGAGAGCCTCGCAACAGCCACAATGCATATTCTTGCACTGCTGTCAACACAAGCAGTTGCAATACAACCCTGTTGCAGTGCAATTGCTCCCTCATTTCGGCAGCATGCCTGAACAGAGCACTGTGTATTCTCCCAGGCACCATTAGAGAAGGACGGTGATGTATGCACTGGCACAGCCCTGAAAGCTCCACACCACTGTGCCCATATTTTCACAGAAGACGGGCAAAGAAGAGGAGGGATGAAGGACTTCCATCTACAGAAGATGAGGACCCTCTTTGGTTGTATGGAGCAGTAGCACAGTTACAGGGAGGGGGTGTGCCATGGAAGCAGCCCCTCCCACTTGCTGTTGGAGCCACTCTGGGCAGTGATAGCAATGCACAGTGCAGGTGTTGCAATGCACCGTGTAAGCAATAGTGTGTTACATGGCGCATTGCAACATCTGCAATACTTATTATAGCACTCCCCCCCCCCCAGTATCTCTGCTACTGATATAGAGCATCATTCACAGTCAGGGATTACACTGGATTTTTTCCGGTAGGCAGGCTGGCCTGGGGAGGGGGATGGAGCTTGGATGCAGCAATTAGGCAGCATCCAACCCCCCCCCCTCCCTGGCCCACGTGGCCCCAATTCGGGCTGCACAGTGTGCTCGAACCTGCGCCCGCTATATGGTAGGTGTAGATCTGAGTAGCCCATAGGGGTGGCTGGTGCCTACCCTGGGGCAAGAACGTGTCCTTGCCCTGTGGAGGCTCCAGCCTGCTCCCAAGCTGCGCTGGATACAGTACAGGCCTGCCAGCTTTAGGATTAGTTGAGGACAGTGATGTCATTCAGGGGGAACGGACCAGAAGGGGCGTTCCGGATCCTAACGGGCTCCGTGGCTGGTTCCGGGTTCCCGACAAGTGTCAATCAAAAGTGAGTTCCTGTTCCTAAATCATTTGAATGACACCACTGGTTGAGGATTGCGCCCTAAGCCGTGCCTGGCAGTCGGAGATGTGAGAGACGCAGGCTTGTTATCTTGCTCCTTTCCATGTGTGGAAGGAGCTTCAGTAAAAAGGCAGCCTGAGCCTTTGCAAAGAGGATGCTGTGCACCCCTCCCCCTTGAAAGCGGAGGCGAGGCAGACCCAGAAGCCAGCAGCACTAATGGAGTGAAGATAAGTAACTGGAGTGATGAGCTCCATGTGAGGCTCTATTTGGCAATACCCAGTCTCCATAAGCTTCAGAGAGATGCATTGGAGTCAGACTGTGAGTCTCTCTCCCCCCCCCCCCACAAACAAGGCTACAGGCTCTTGGGGATGAAAGGAGGAGAGGGAGATTGTGATGACTGTGAATGGGATGTTAATGACCCCTGAGTGCATCCTGAAAGGTGTATGTGTGGAATAATCAAAGGCTTGTAAGGAACTCTATGCAACCACTGGAGAAGAGGGGTGGAGGGAGAGCAGACTTTGCAGAAACAAAGATACAGGGAGATACAGAAGGCTGGACTAGAGGGGCCTTTGGCCTGATCCAGCAGGACTCTTCTTACGTTCTTATGTAACGCAAGAAAGATACATTTTTCATAATAAAAGGCAATAATAATATAGGAATTTTTTGATCTTGATTTTGTTTCTAAAGAGAAAATAAAATTAATATATTTACCAAATCATTTCACAGTCATTAAAACAAGTAGTTTTGTAACTACAGTATTTACATTTCAAAGGTGATCTTTGGCTGTGACCCTGAGGCCTGCAAAAATGTTTCTAATTATATCTTGACATCATCAAGCAGGAAGTGTGGTCATTGTAACATAATAAAATAACACTCCTGAAATGCAAACTGGCATTCTTGGACTGTCGGAATTGCACAAACATGAAACGTGATCCCTGACAAAAAGCAAGATTAGGACAAAATATTGTGTTAAAGCACTGAACTAAAAACAATTTTTTTAAAAAAAAACACCCTCACTTGAAAATTCAAACTGTGAACTCTCACAAAAGGAGTGAGTCAGCGGTGTCATGCTACCGGTACGCTGGGCGGGAGGAATGAGTGAGCGGCAGCCCGCCTGTTGCATCACGCTCCGTTTTGCCGTCTTCCCCGCCCCCGCGGGGGCGGGGAAGACGGCGAAACGGAGCGTGACGCAACGGGCGGGCTGCTGCTCACCCATTCCTCCCGCCCAGCGTACCGGTAGCATGACACCGCTGGAGTGAGTGTTAACAAGAGTAAGGTCTGCAGCTTCCAAGATGGCTCTCCCAGCTTTCCGCAACCCACCTGACATCAGGACACAACCCACCAAGTGGGTCCTGACCAGTGATAGAATTCAGCCAGTTCTCACCAATTCTGCAGAACCGGTTGTTAATTTTAGGTTGGGAGAGGGAAGAAAGGCAGCGGCCGCCCTGAAGGCCGCCCTGAAGGACAAAGAACCGGTTGTTAATTTATTTGAATCCCACCACTGGTCCTGACCCACAGTTTGAATAACACTGATCTAGACATTTCTGAAAGGCCTCTGTATGGGTTCAATAATGAGCCTTAGGAAGTACTTCCTCCCCCCATAGCTCTTGTAAGGACTCATGAAAGAGGCTATGTTTAGTGTACACTCTGTTTGGCCCATGAAACCTACCCAACACAGAATAGGGATTTATTAGTTTGGCCAATCCAGCTATGGAACGCTCTCCCCAAAGAGACCCACCAGTGATCTACTTGGCACCCTTTCAAAGGAACTTTAAGAACTTTTTCTTCAAACAAGCATTTCGAAGGGTGCAGTCCCAGCACCCATGTGGCACTGACGCAAATTTAGTGCCAACGTAGCGCTAGAGCTCTCGGGCCGATGCTACCAGTAGACGTAGCCCCAAGAGGGCTGACGGAGAGCCCCCTTTGTGCCAGCCAAACTTGGAGCAAGGGAGGTTCTTGGAGGAGGGAGGGCGGGTGGGTGGGTGGTACTGGGCAGGGGTGGGCGGGCTGGTGGATGGACCGACCCAGAGTGGGGGTGGGGCCCGTCAACGGCCCCATTGGGAGGTTGCACAGCCCCGATTCGGCTCATGCTGCTTCCTCGGTTCTGCGCCTGCTAAATAGCAGGTGCAGATCTGAGTAACTGCATAGGGAGGCCAGAGCCTCCCCTGGGGCAAGGGATGAACACGCTCTTGCCCCAGGGGGGCTCCCGAGCACACCTAAGGTGCGCTGGATCTGGCACAGGCCCACCAGCCTTGCCAATCCAGCGAGATTTAGGATTGCGCTCTAAGTTATTTTAATAAACTCCCCCTCCCCCCATATATAGCTTTGTATATTGAGGTTTGTATTAGGCATATTGGGATTTTTCTGAATGCTTATTGATAGTCTTCCTGCATTTTCCTTGAAAGAGAAAAGCACCATCTAAATGTGGCAATAATGAAAAAAAAAATTGCATTTATCGTATATACCAAGCTAGCCCCTTGTAATTCTATGGTTCAGGGTTCAGGTTTTGGCTCCTACAAGTCACAAGCTGGGTGCTTCATCTTTGTGTCCCTCATTGACAAAGCTGAGTTTGTTTTTCCACTGCAGCTCACTTTGCATTAATATCTCAGGAATGAAAACCTCTGCATGAAACCAATTTGATTGTGAACTGTGGTGATTCAAGGGAGAAATTAAAATGATGGCAGAAAATTCCCAAACATAATTGCCCCTTGCAAGGCAGACATCTGGCTTTAAATAGCTAACTATTGTGGCAAAGCAGCAGACAAACAATACGATCCATTTCAAAGAAGCTATTTTAGGACAACCAGCAGCAGAAATTTATAAAGAGTAATTTTCAAAATTGAAGACTGAAGAGGAAAAAACACATCGGATTTCCCCATCTATTCCTACAGAATGCATTCCCAAAAAGATTCCTGGAGAATTCATAGAACAATCTTCTCCCATCCATTTTTCCTGTCACTCTTCTTCCAGAAATTCACACAAGATCGCAGTTCCTTGACTTGAGTGTGATGGTGAGATGTTTTTCTCCTTTCTGCTTTGCAGGTAGGAGTTTCCAGGTTAAATCCATGGCATCTCCAGGTAAGACTGGAAAAAAAAACTCCTGTCTGCCCTTGAAAATCCTATTGGCTTGTCAGTGTAGACTACAGCAGTGGATCCCAAACTGTGTGTTGGGACCCACCAGTGGGTCACAAGACAACTTCAGATGGGTCACGAAGCACCTAGGGCAGCCATATTGAAAATATGGGAAGATGGGATGCTGGAAAGGGGGAGGGTTGTATAGTTGTTTTGCTTGTGACAAGAGTGTAAAGAGGCTTTTTTTCTTCTTTCTAATTCACTTTGCTATTAGAAAATGACAAGAAATAACCCAATTTCTTATCAGGAAAGCAGCAGGTTCTAGTGTCACAATGATGGCACTACTGGCCATCACTTCTGATGGGTCCCGGCAGTTATGTCATGCAGGGGGTACACGGGGGTACGCGAGTACCGGTTTCAACTGTACCGGTTTACAGTTGGCCCTGCCCATTTGCCCACCCACTCGTTGACTCCGCCCCCTGCAACATTTGAATTTCCTGCACGTTTGAGTTGCCTGCACGTTCTCAGAGCCAGGCAGGCAGGCAGGCAGCGAGTGGAGCCTTGCCTTGCCTTGCCACTGAAAAATGAGCTGCTCTGGGGTTTTGGAACTGTTGGGTCACTTTAACATGATGCCAGCCCTCCTTAACGTGTTCTGGGGGTGCTGTGGAATACTGTTGCAACTGTTGGGTCAGTTTAAAATTGTCTGAGGCCTCAAAAAGGGCTTTTTTCATGTCCCTTCCTGCCACGACATCACTTCCGGCTTATGACGTCACTTCCGGTGGGCGGGTCCCGACATGTGCCAATCAAAAGTGAGTACCTGTTGTTAAATCATTTAGATGACACCACTGGTCCCAGGCAGATGGTCATTCTAAAAAGTGGGTCTGGGTGCTAAAAAGTTTGAAAACCACTGGACTAGAGAATACTGCCCTACTATGTGGATCAATGCTCAGACTCGTCATATGTTCCACCGTTTCTCTCTCTCTCCTAGAGAAGTCTCAGCATAGAAATATGAATAGAAATTCAGGGTAGAAATTTGCCTCTTTTAAACGTGCCTCTCAGAAACCGTGACAGTATTGAAACTGAATATGACAACTGATTGTGTAATAGACTCCAGCTCGCTACACTGTATGAGACAGATTTTTGATTGGTACACCATTTTGGCTTCTGAGATTCTCAGCTTTCCTTTTCTGCTTCTCGTGCCCATTTCTGCACACAACTCAAAACTGTGATAATCGCCACTGGAAAAGATTGCTGTCTTTCCTACAGATAAGAGGTGTTCGAAAACTGTGTTATTTATTTTACTCAGAAATAAGCCCATTGTTTTCAGTAAGATTGAGAGCGCAATCCTAACCTGGAGTTACGCCGGCACAGTTAGGCCAGCAAAGTTTGGCCGGCACAAGGGACACCGTAAATCACATTTGGACCACCTTCGGAGTCAGGGAGGATGGTGCATGCCGGTGTGCTGGCCTCTGACTCTCTAAGAGTGGTCCAAATATACTTTATGGTGGTCCTTGTACGGGCCAAACTTTGCTGGCCTAACTGTGCCGGCGTAACTCCAGGCTAGGATTGCGTCCTGAGAGTGCAATCCTAAGTGCTCACTAGGTGGCGCAGTGGCTGCTGCACCAGCCAAGGATGTTTATGGCACCCAGGGAGCAACTGCACAGTGAGGAAGTCTGCACTGCTGTATTGGAAAAGGCAGGAGCCACCCCAAGGATAGGGAGTGGTATCTAATCAGCAAAGACCCCTTGTCCCAGATAAACCAGGGATTATAGGGTTAATCCCAGAAGGTATTTGCAAGCCTTGCACAGGTGCAGATGGCGTGGCTAATGAATTAAAGTCTGCCCACTGATTGGCCTCAGTATTTTGGCCTAGGATGGGAGATGGAGAAGGGACCGGGGAAGCTGAACCTAGTATGGGAAGCTGTGTAGGTACTGGAGGATGGTACCTTGGTAAGGAGCTTGGTAGGTACTGGAGGATGGTACCTGGGATGCATTGCTGGACTGATGGAGTGCTGCCTAACTGCCTGAAGGACTGAGGAACTGGCTGAAAGACTGGAGAAGGTAAGCTGACTGTGGGAAACAGTTGTTTGGCTGCCATGCCCCTGGAGCCACCAGTGGAGGAGGCAGTTGTAGCTGGGACAAGCTGACTGCCTATTGTTTGGCGGTGGGGTTTGTTTGGAGCAAAGCCAGTGATGAGGGCAGTCTGGAGGAGGCTGACCAGCCAGTGATCCCAAACAAAAGCTGCTGAAAGAGAGGAGGCCCAGTGGGTGACTGACCCCCTCCCTCTTGCCTATCTCTGAGGCTACTCTGTGGGGAAACTAGTTAGCCTAATGTGGGCATTGAGGACCTTGGGGAGGCCCAGCAGGGAATTTGGCAGAATCTAACTTTAAGTCTGACTAAACGTGGTCCGCTGGAGAAGGAAGTGGCAACCCACTCCAGTACTCTTGCCAAGAAAACCCCATGGATTACAGAACAAAAAGGCTAAACGATATGACACTGGAAGATGAGACCCTCAGGTCGGAAGGTGTCCATTATGCTACTGGGGAAGAGCAGAACACGAGTACTAGTAGCTCCAGAAAGAGTGAAGTAGCTGGGTCAAAACTGAAAGGAAGCTCAGCTGTGGATGTGTCTGGAAGTGAAAGGAAAGTGCGATGCTGCAAAGAACAATACTACATAGGAACCTGGAACGTCAGATCTATGAATCAAGGCAAGCTAGATGTGGTCAAACGTGAGATGTCAAGGCTGAACATCGACATCCTGGGAGTTAGTGAACTAAAGTGGACAGGAATGGGAGAATTTAATTCAGATGACCATTATATTTGCTACTGTGGGCAGGAATCCCTTAGAAGAAATGGAGTAGCCTTCATCGTGAACAAGAGAGTGAGAACAGCAGTACTGGGGTATAACCTCAAAAATGATAGAATGATTTCCATTCGGATCCAAGGCAAACCTTTCAACATCACAGTAATCCAAGTCTACGCCCCAACCACTGGTGCTGATGAGGAAGAAGTTGACCGCTTCTATGAAGACCTAGAACAGCTTCTAGAATTAACACCCAAAAAAGATGTCCTTCTCATCATAGGGGATTGGAATGCTAAAGTAGGCAGTCAAGAGGTAAGAGGAATAACAGGCAAGTTTGGTCTTGGAGTACAAAATGAAGCAGGGCAAAGACTGATAGAGTTCTGTCAGGAGAACACATTAGTCATAGCAAACACCCTTTTCCAGCAACACAAACGGCAACTGTACACATGGACTTCACCAGATGGTCTACATCGAAATCAGATTGATTACATTCTTTGCAGCCAAAGATGGAAAAGTTCCATACAGGCAGTCAAAACAAGACCTGGAGCTGACTGTGGCTCAGATCATCAGCTTCTTCTTGCCAAATTCAGGCTTAAACTGAAAAAAGTAGGGAAAACCGCTAGGCCCTCCACGTATGACCTAAATCAGATCCCCTACGAATATACAGTGGAGGTGACAAATAGATTTAGGGGCTTAGATTTGGTAGACAGAGTGCCTGAAGAACTTTGGACGGAGGTCTGTAACATTGTACAGGAGGCAGCAACTAAAACCATCCCAAAGAGGAAGAAATGCAAGAAGGCAAAGTGGCTGTCTGACGAGGCTTTACAAATAGCTGAGGAAAGGAGAGAAGCCAAAAGCAAGGGAGAAAGGGAAAGATATACCCAACTGAATGCAGATTTCCAGAGAGCAGCAAGGAGAGATAGGAAGGCCTTTCTAAATAAGCAATGCAAAGAAATAGAGGAAAACAACAGAATGGGGAGGACTAGAGATCTTTTCAAGAAAATTGGAGATGTCAAAGGACAATTTCATGCTAAGGTAGGCACAATAAAGGACAAAAATGGCAAGGACCTAACAGAAGCAGATGAGATTCAGAAGAGGTGGCAAGAATACACAGAGGAACTCTATAAGGCCGATCTAAATGTTCCTGATAACCACAGTGGTACAGTCACTGAGCTCGAACCTGACATCCTGGAGAGTGAAGTCAAGTGGGCTTTAGAAAGCCTCACTAACAACAAAGCTAGTGGACAGCATTCCAGCGGAATTACTCCAAATCTTAAAAGATGATGCTGTCCAAGTGCTGCTCTCCATATGCCAGCAAATTTGGAAAACCCAACAGTGGCCACAAGACTGGAAAAGATCAGTTTACATTCCAATCCCAAAGAAGGGCAATGCCAAAGATTGCTCGAATTACCGCACCATTGCACTCATTTCACATGCTAGCAAGGTCATGCTCAAAATCCTACAAGCTCGGCTTCAGCAGTATGCGAATCGAGAACTACCAGATGTACAAGCTGGTTTCCGAAGAGGCAGAGGAACTAGAGATCAAATTGCCAACCTTCGCTGGATCATGGAGAAAGCAAGAGAGTTCCAGAAAAACATCTACCTCTGCTTCATTGATTATGCTAAAGCCTTTGATTGTGTGGATCACAACAAACTGTGGCAAGTTCTTGAAGAGATGGGAGTTCCAGACCACCTGATCTGCCTTCTGAGAAACCTTTATGCGGGTCAGGAAGCAACAGTTAGAACTGGACATGGAACAACCAACTGGTTTAAAATTGGGAAAGGAGTACGACAAGGCTGTATATTGTCACCCTGCTTATTTAACTTATACGCAGAGTACATCATGAGGAAGGCAGGGCTGGATGACTCACAAGCTGGAATCAAGATTGCTGGGAGAAACATCAACAACCTCAGATATGCAGACGATACCACTCTACTGGCAGAAAGTGAGGAAGACCTAAAGAACCTTTTGAAGAGGGTGAAAGAGGAAAGTGCCAAAATTGGTTTGAAGCTCAACATTAAAAAGACTAAGATCATGGCAACCACTCCCATCACTTCCTGGCAAATAGAAGGGGAAGAAATGGAAGCAGTGACAGACTTTATTTTCCTGGGCTCCAAGATCACTGCAGATGGTGACTGCAGCCATGAAATTAAAAGACGTTTACTTCTTGGGAAGACAGCTATGGTGAACCTAGATAGCTTAATCAAAAGCCGAGACATCACCCTGCCAACAAAGGTTCGCATAGTCAAAGCGATGGTTTTCCCAGTAGCCATGTATGGCTGTGAGAGCTGGACCATAAGAAAGGCAGAGCGTCGAAGAATCGATGCTTTTGAATTATGGTGTTGGAGAAGACTCTTGAGAGTCCCCTGGACTGCAAAGAGATCCAATCGGTCAATTCTCCAGGAAGTCAAGCCTGATTGCTCCCTGGAAGGACAAATGCTGAAGCTGAAGCTCCAATACTTTGGCCACCTGATGAGAAGAGAGGACTCTTTAGAAAAGACCCTCATGCTGGGAAAGATTGAAGGCAAAAGGAGAAGGGGGCGACAGAGGATGAGATGGTTAGATAGTGTCACCGAAGCAATGAATATGAAATTGGGCGAACTCAGGAAGCTAGTGGAGGACAGGGAGGCCTGGCGTGCTGTGGTCCAAGGGGTCGCGAAGAGTCGGACACGACTTAGCGACTGAACAACAACAACAACAACTTTAAGTTCTCTGTTGCAGGATGGGATTTGGCGGAACAACTGCCCTGCTGACGCTGCATTCAAAGCCCCTAGCTGCCAGCACAGGCAGGTGAGGTGCCGAGCAGTGCAGGGGTATGGGGAAGGTGACGAGGAGGCATTTGTGGGTGGGAGGGCAGAGCAATGGATGGATCTAGCCCAGGAAGGGGTGGGACTGGTGGAGGCCTCCTCCACCGTATCCTAACACCATGCCCCTAGACCTCCAGCTAGTACTGGATACAGGTCAGGCCATGTGGTCTGGCTGCACCAGGACTAATTAGGATTGGGCTGCTCAGCTGTAATCCTGCCTTAATCATCAGAAACAAACACCTCTATCTATAGGACACCTCCATGCCATTACTGGGAAGCAAAATATGTTCATCGTATCATTACATCATTGGTTGTCCAAGCGCATGACAGATATAAGATTGGGGTACCAGCATGAGGTGAAGAATGGACTCTGAATATCCAGTGCATTATACGGTTACCAAAGTAAGCACCTTTAGTGGTTTGCTTTGTGCAACCAAAGCCTAGCCATGATTCAACCCACTCCCATCAACTCAGAACTTTTTCTCTTTCACTCCATGTTTGTGGAGCTAACATGTGGAGCCCTATGTAACCAGTTCTCCAGTTTATCCTCAGATAAACCATACAGGCTTTGTGTCCACCGGGCAATTACAGTACAATCAACAAGTAGCTTAACTATTGTTAACCATTAAGTAGCTTAACTGTTCTGTATAGAACTAAACAGCGATTTTCATCAGTGACAAGGTGCGAACATTGTCAAGGCGCACCATCAGTTTTTTTGGCAATTGAGAAGCACATTGTTCTGCTGGTGTGGGGGCTCACACCCAAAATAGCATTACTAATAAATGACCTGCCCCAAACTCCCAGGGCACACCTGCAGACCATTCGTGGAACACCAAAATGCCACAGCACAGTGATTGAACATCACTGATTTAGAATGTAGTAGGGGCTGAGCCTAAGGGCGCAATCCCAACCTGGTGGTAGGCTGGCACAAGTTAGGCCAGCAAAGTTTGGTTGGCACAAAGGTATCATAAAGTATCTTTGGACCACTCTCATTCAGAGAGGGCAGCACACAGACATGTGCCATCCTTCGAGAGTGGTCCAAGCACGCTTTATGGTGGCCCTTTGCTGGCCAGACTTTGTTGGCCTAACTCCAGGTTAGGATTGTGCTCCAAATCTGTCTCATCAGCAACAGAAAAAGTGACGTTTCATACCAGCCGTTGGTCTTTTCATCATTACAGCAAAGGTGAAACTTAAAATGCCACCCGATCAAGACAGCCACCTCTTCCGTTGCCTTCCCATTCTCTAGCTTTTGTGCATGTGAAAAGAGATGAAATGGATAAGAAAAAAAATTAGGCCCTGTAGCCTTCTCGCAGATTTCCTCATGTATGAAATCCATTTATTAAATCTCTGAGCGCTCTGCATGCAAAACCAGCAGCATCCATCTGCCAGGCCTGGTGCCTCCCTGAGAGCGACTTTTGACCTTTCCTAATCATGTACAAAAAAGCAAGACAGAATGACAACAAAAGTACACTGATCCCGGAGAAAATGCCTCCCTTAACAAGCTGATGCTGAATGCTCAGGCTTGATGTCCGTGACTGCAGAAGAAAAGAAACCTCTGCAATCAGTCTGACATAAATTGGATTTCAATCAAAGCACAGCTGCTAAGCCCAAACCCACACATTTTGGGGGCTGTATTTGTTCAGACGGGAGGGGGAGACTGTTGCAGACAGTGCGCAGGCAGGAGAACAGACATAGTACCAATTAATTTAGACTGGATCAATTCACAGGCTAAAAAGCTGTTCCTACTTAATTTCTCCCATTTTTTCCTTAAGGGCAGTGGTGTCATTCAAATGATTTAGGAACAGGAACTCACTTTTGATTGGCACTTGTCAGGAACCCGGAACCAGCCATGGAGCCCGTTAGGATCCGGAACGCCCGTTCTGGTCTCTTCCCCCTGAATGACATCACTGCTTAAGGGTGCAATCCAAGGGTGCCCTGGGGCTGATGCAAGCTGCTTGCATCAGCCCCGCGCAGTTGCAAAAGTGCCATAAAGCACTTCCATGCTAGCGCTGCTGCCATGGGGTCGATGCAGGCGGCAGCAGCAGCCCCGCAGTGCTGGCAGAAGACGGTGGTGCGCTGCTTGTGAGCCAGCCAAGTTTGGCTGGTGCAGGGGCGGTTCTGGGCAGGGGGAGGGGGGGGGGCAGGGAGGAACTGGGCAGACAGAGGGCAGCCTGGAAGGCAGTACAGCCCAAAGAGGGGGTGGAGCTTGGATGCGGCCCTGATTTGGGCTGCATGGGAAACTCAGATCTGCACCTGCTATATAGCGCCGGCCTATGCTGTCCTAGCACATCTTAGGATTGCCCTCTAAGAAATGTAAGACTATGAAGGGAGAACTATCCCTCTCCATATAGATAATTATCCCTTATCTGAAATCCAGATTTTTTTGTCCAAGACTTCTTTTTTAACTGTCTGTAGTGTGAACCCTAGAAGGTCTTGTGCTCATTCCCACATACAGGCTGTAAGTTCTATTCTGTGCTCTGTGGTGTGTGCAATTGTTGACAAATGTCAGAAGCTGCAGACACCCAAATGGGTCACCTTGAAAAGAGCAAGAGGAAGCAGTTCTCATTAGATGTATGCAATTATTCTGAAATCGAGACAAATTCTACATCCAGACACCTTCCCATCTCAAGCAGTTCAAATAAGGGGTACTCAACCCATATAATGTAATAGCTTTTTACGCATACACAGATCAACAACATACAAATGCAAATAAAATAATAGACAACTGACATGCAACAGAAATAGACAGAATAACAGTAAAACAAGTAGAACTGTTTCCGCTTGCTTGCTTGCTTGCTTGCTAGCTAGATAGCTAGATAGCTAGATAGATAGCACAGGATCAGTTAACCTTTAAAATTGGGGGAAAATGTAAGTACCATTTGATGACGTATAATGTGTGTGTGTGGGGGGGGAAGCTCTCAGTGTTTTGAGTTCTCTTCCAGAGAAGAAAAATGTATCAGAAGATAATTGATGTTTTCTCACCACTGTGAACTCATAAATAGAGCCTTTGGGTGTGGTTGCATTTTTTCTGTTATTGTAAATAATGACCTCAAGAAATATTTGAGTTGGAGGAAATATGATGAAATGTAGACGTTCTGACCTTGACAAACACTTTGCAGAAACATCCTCCTGTCAGCCTTCCACCGAGATTTTTGGTTTTGCTCCTCATTCCTTTGGACCCAGCCGCTTGCAGTTCTGCCTGTCAGCCACAAGGTGGTGCATGAACTGCACTTTCCCTCCCTACCTTCAGCCTCCCCAATGAGGCCTGCTGAGACGGTTGCCTCAGGTGGTAGATTGGCACAGGCAGCGGTGTTCCGAGGGAGGTGGCACCGAGGGGCACACCTCCAAGCAGGGCCGGCCTTAAGCCAGTGGGACCAATGTCATCACATTGGGCCCCACGCTTTGGGGGGCCCTGCACCAGCACAGCAAACATATCACCTGCTGCTGCAGCAGCCGGGCTCTCTATAGGCTGTAAGTCAGTGGGACAAGCAACAGCAGCTTTGCCTTGGGCCCTCCCACCTGCTCCTGCTTCCAAACTGCCCAGAATGGGCCTCCTGGAAGCAGTTGGCAACGATGTCATCATGTCACCGCCAACTATTTCCAGGTGCCACATGGGGCACCATAAGTGCTTTTCTTTGTGAGTGGGGGCCCCCTCAAGAATGCCCTGCATTGGGTCCCACTCTGCTCCTAGAGCCAGCCCTGCCTCCAGGTGTGCTGCCCCCCCACATAGGGATGACACCCTGCACCTTCTGACACCCCCCCAAGGTGTTTTGGGGGCTGCACAGCCCTCCCCAGCCCTCTGCACGACCTCCCCAGCCCTCAGAAGGATGAAAACTGTAACTTCTAAAAGTGACAATTTTCTGCCTCCAGAAGGCTTTCTGAGGGCCAGGGAAGCTGCTCCCAGCTTTTAGGAGGTCAAACATAATTATTTCTGGTTTTCAGCCTAAAAATGAAAGTGATGGCTTTTGGCCTCCTGAAGGCCTCAGAAGACCTTCTGAGGGCCGGGGGGGGGGGCTGTGTGCAGCTTTTCTGGCTCCCAGAAGACCTTCCTCCTCATTCACTGGCTGCAGCAGCAAGCAATCATAAGAGCATAAGAAGAGCCCTGCTGGATCAGGCCAAAGGCCCATCTAGTCCAGCTTCCTGTATCTCACAGCGGCCCACCAGGTGCCCCAGGGAGGCATGAGACAACAAGATGCTTGCATCCTGTTGCCACTCCCTTGCACCCGGTACCAGTAGCCCACTCATCGCAGCAGCCCAGCACACATACCCCAAATGTGACAACATAGGCCATATTGGCTTAAGTCCGGCCCTAGTTTCCAGAATCTTTTGCACGAGTAGAAAAAGAAGCTCTCAGATAGCAGAAACTGCAGCCGCTGCCACTTCCGTTTCCCACACTCTTCCCAGTGCCAGCGAGTGGGAATTGGCTGCTTGGGCTCTGTGGCTTTTCTGTTTGCACTCTGTCTGCCCCCTGGAGCAAGTCAATTTTCCTCCACAGGTCTTCAGAACTGCAATGATGAGTCAGGCTCAGGTGGGCTCTTGGCTGTCAGGAGCCCAGGCTGAAAAGCGCTTTCATTCATATGGTGATGGAAACGGTCTTTGTCTTTGCCGCAGCTACCTACTATACTAGGCAGCTAAACAGACAGCTCACAGTACAGGGGAATCCTTGCCAGCTTCCAGAATGAAGTCAGCATAAAGGTGTCTATACAAGTAGTGGCATCTTCTCAGTGAACGGCTCTTTTTGTTCTCTTTTGTGTTGTCTCTTGTTCTGGATCCTAGACAAAGAAGAGGGACTTGTTGCCATTGCTTTGGAGAGGAGGTTTGTGTTAGGGCCTGGGGAGGGTGGCAGGAAGGCAGAACGGCACAGGGGAAGGTGCAGGATGGGCCCATGGGCGGCTCAGCCTGGACAGGGGGTGGAGCCAGGCTCTGGCACTCAGGCTGGATCCTAACCTCTGTCCCCAGCCCAGTCGGCCTTACATGTGCTGCTCAGATTTGCACCACCCATTTCGCTGGCGCAGATTTGAATAGCCCCATGAGGGTGGCTGGGGATAAGATATCCCCTTACCCAAAGTTGATTTCCAGCTGCCTCCTAACCTGTGCTAGATACAGGACAGGCCAGCTGGCCTGCCTGTTCCAGTGCATGTTAGGATTGTGCCTGAAAATCCCAGTTTGGGCTGCACAACTACCCAAGAGTGGTAATAACTGGGGTCTGTTTGCGTTTTCAGTACATGCCTACCAGAGATGGGGATTGGAAGGGTTGTGTGAAGGCAGTGACATTTGCTCACACTCGCCAGGTGTTCTGAGGCCCTCCAGCCACAGATTTCATTATCTGAATCCATAATAATAATATAAATAATTTAAAAAAAAAATTTTTTAAAAAATGGTGTTCCATCAGGGACATAGCTAATGAAAGTGTAGCCCAGTGTAGAAGGCAAAATGTTGCCCTGGAAGTGACATCACAACAGGAAGTTCATCACAGTTGTAGTTTCATTTTCAGGTTTTTTTGGCCATACCATTTGATAGAATGAAGATACTACACTCTGATTTGTTTCATTGCATTCTGCATGAAATTCCACATCAGACGATATATAACATGATAGTATTATCCTTACAAATTGTGATTTTAACAAACCATAATTTTTTACATGATGTTTTTGTTTTCTGTTTCTTTTTTTGGGCCATAGCTTTTGATAGAGTAAAGATATTTCACTCTGATTGGTTTCATTGCATTCTGCATTAAATTACCTTTCCAATGGTATTATTTATACATACCAAGATTTTCACAATTTTGGCCACTAGTGTCAAGCTCAGCTTGTTGCCCCCCTAAAGCTTGTTGCCCGCTGCAATTGCACCCCCCTGCACTTCTTTAGCTACACCCATGTGTTCCATTCAGTGGAAGAATCCTCTGAACATCTACAGAAAAACTGTGCCTTAACTTCAGTTGGAAATGTCATTAACTGAGGATTGTGACTGGAAGACGCTTGACTTCAGAGCGCATGTTTCCATTCCTGGAGATGGGGGTTTAGTGGGTTGTGTTAAAACTTACCCAGTCCTTGAACTCCATTTCTAGGGAGTGTCTAGCAAATGTGCACACACATGCTGTATGTAACATCTCTAATAGACTAGGGAGCACATGACCTTGATTATGTTGATTGATTGATTGATTGATTATTAGTTATTAATAAATAATAATAGATAAAATCTTTTTCTGGATCATTTTTTGTCTAGTGGGTCGCGATAGAGTGTCATTTTAAAAAGTGGGTCGGGAAAGTGCTAAAAGGTTTGGGAAGCACTGCCTTAGAGAACAGGCTGCATCACTCCCTCTCCCCTGGCTACAAAGTAGGTCATTTTGGGGGGACCACCTGATTATCAGTTGCCTTTCCACAACCTTCGGAGGGGCTCTAGCCTTCTGTGGCTCCTCCCCAAGATCCATGACATTGCACAGCTGTACCAAGGCAGCCCCCTGCCCCGTTTGCCAAGCTTGAGTACAGCACAAGTGTGTTATCTATACTGATAGTTTTGGTTGGGGGAGAGGAGAACTCAGTGATGTCCTCTACAAACAAGCTGCCAGAACGCTGGGCGGGACTTACGCTCTGATTGGCTGCCCGTTCATAGCGTTCTACTGCCTGCCTGCGCTGCCCTGGCCTCGGAGGGGGCGCCAGCTCATCACAGGGGCCGGGGGGCGCGCACCGGGTGCCTGGGCGAGCAGCGGTTGGACGCGCCAACCAGGGGTGCCCCGTGCGGCAGGCGGGCAGGCGGAATGCAACGGACGGGCTGCCAATCAAACGTAAGTCCCGCCCAGCGTTCCGTCTCCGCGGGAGTAGATGACACCACTGGGAGTACTCCTATATGGCAGTGGCTGAAGACCTTTTGTGGAATTTCTGTAGCAAGAGTGCTTTGTGTGCATTTTGTTGTTTTGTGCCTCCTAAAACAAAATAGGTCACTTCCCAAGATACCCGCCAAACCAAGGGAAATGACCGTTCAAGGTGACCTTGGACAAAGTGTTCATACTTGGTGGTTTGTTGTTGTTTTTTAAGATGCAGGGAGGGCCGCACAGTTTCCAAAAACCTGTAGGTTCCTCCTTGTGTGTTGGTGCTCAAATAGCTGGAGGATTTTTTTTCTTTATGTTTTCAATATTATTTGGAAGTTTTTATTAATTTCACTTGAGGCACAAAATGCTTAACCAGAAAAGGCGAGACAGCAAGTGTAAAGCTGACAAGCTATGTGTCAATTTTGCTCCTCCTGCACTAAACCTGTGGCTTTTAATTAGTGTTCCTGCTTTAAGTAGCCAAATACAGTCAGTCCTCTATATCATGTGACCTCACTTATCAGCGAGGGGCAGAATTGCTACTTTCCACATTACATTATCTGCACCTCTGTCCACTAGGCAGAGACCTTCCAGAGGCTGCAGGGACTTTCAGAATGGCACCTGCGACCAGCAATGACCACTTTAAAATGGCCAGCAGAAGCATCCACCAGCCATCTTTGAGAGGTCCATGACATGCAGGGGCCATTCTGAAGTTCGCTGCAGCCAGGGGCGAATCTATTTGAAAGGGCGCCCATGGCGCCCAATGAAAATGCGCCCCTAGGGGCACGCGACGTCATGACGTCACATCGTGACGTCATGACATAGCGCCCCGCCCCTTAAGAACATAAGAACATAAGAAGAGCCCTGCTGGATCAGGCCAAAGGCCCATCTAGTCCAGCTTCCTGTATCTCACAGCGGCCCACCAGGTGCCCCAGGAAGGCATGAGACTACAAGATGCTTGCATCCTGTTGCCACTCCCTTGCACCCGGTACCAGTAGCCCACCACCTTTGTAAGGAGGTTGCACAATCCATCATTGCCTATAGCCCACAATGGACCTTTCCTCTAGAAATCTGTCCAATCCCTAAGAGGCGTGTTCTGTTCGCTGCCACCGGCCCTTTAAGGAGCCGGCACCAGCAAACAGAACGCGGCGGCATCCAGTGCCCCGCCCCCCCTTGAGAGGCGGGAGGGGGCGCCGGGTGGCAGCACGTTCTCCTCGTTCTGGCTGGCTCTTTAAGGCCAGCCAGAGCGAGGAGAATGCTGCGCAGGGCCTGGCCGGGAGTGGGCGGGCCGTGGGCGCCATTTTTGGGGGGGCGCCATGCGAACGGCGCCCCCCGCAAGATGGCGCCCATGGCTCGTGCCACCCCCTGCCACACCCTAGAAACGCCCCTGGCTGCAGCCTCTGGAAGGTCTTTGCAGCCTTCAGAGATCTTTTGGCACTTCCTGCTGCTCTCTGCTGGCTTCTTGAGGGTCCCTGCTGGATTCCTCTGATGGCATTCTTTGCACCTAATTAGATACCCCTTGTAGCTAACCCCATTGATCCCGCAGGATCAATGATACGTAATCTGCACATTCACTATCTGTGAGGTTTTCCAGGAACCTAACCCTAGCGGATAATGAGGTTTTGACTGTAGCTAAATTGCTAAGCTGTTTCCTTTTCTTCCCTGCTTCCTCATCCTTCATGGCTCGTGGTGCCTGGTGGTTTGATTTATGTTCTCATTTGTGCAAGCCTCTGTGTGAGCGAGTGACGTGGCTCCAGCCTCTCTTCCCCATTCCCTAAGCATTTTGCTTCAGGTTGCTTTGCTCTGGAAATGTGAATCAGGTAAAGATGCCCACTGTCGACATGAACTGTCAGCTGCAGCACCGTCCTCTCTCCGAAGGTTTTGTAACAAGGGCAATATATGGAGTTAATCAGGACTTCGTCATAAAAATCCCAGAGATATTATTCAGGTATTTATCAATAATTTTAAGGTTACGTGGGGTGGGGGTAGGGAAGAGGGAATAAGGTCTGATGCTGCTCAGATACCACTGATTTATTCACACTGAAGGCGCAATACTAACCAACTACCCAGCACTGACACAGCTGTGCAAATGGGACATGAGCTGCATCCTGCAGTGGAGCAGTAGTCACGCCCATCATTCTGCTGCCGCCACCAAGGGGGAGCCTCCGGGCAGCAAGGGGAAGGCAGGTTCAGTGCTGTGCCGGCTTCAGTACCTGGAGGACTTGGACACCTTCTTGTGCGCTGCCTTCCCTGAGCTGCGTCAGCCGCCTGCCCAGAAGCCCAGAGCGAGATGGGGCATGGCAGCACTCTGCATATGCTCCGGTGTCATGCATCTTCCTACCACCAAAGGGGCGCCCAGCAGGCGATGCATGGCCACCCATCTCGCTGTGGGCTTCTGGGCGGGCAGTGCCTCTGCCTGCAGCAGTGGCAGTTTGGGAGTCGCCCAGGCTGCTCTTAGAGTAGGGAAGTCGAGCCAGCGCAAGAGAAAAATGCGGGGAGGGGTGTATTGAAAAAAGGCAGGCGATACCCCAAGGAGATAGAGAATGGTATCAGCAATGGCCCCTTGTCCAGGTAAACCAGGGATTATGAGGTTAATCCCAGAACTCCTGCAGCAGGAATACAGCTGCAGGCTGATGAGCTCTCCGGCTATGAAGGGAGGTTAGCACAGGTGCAGATGGGTGTGGCTGATGAATTAAAGCCTGCGCACTGATTGGCTGGCCTCAGTATAAAGCTGGAGGCAGGAGCTACAGTAAAGCACATGGGAAGGTGCTGGAGGAGGGCACCAGGTAGGTGCTGGACCGATGGAGTGCTGGCTGGACTGCCTGCCTAAAGGATGGACTGAGGAACTGGCTGAAGGACTAGATAAGGTAAGGTTGTTTTGGGAGACTATTGTTGGGAATTGTTGTATGTCTGCCACGCCCCTGGAGCCACCAAGTGGAGGAGGCCGTTATGGCTTGGGCAATCTGACTGCCTATTGTTTGATGGTGGGGTTTGTTGGTGCTAGACTTAGTTTGGAGCTAAGCCAGTGATGAGGGCAGTCTGGAGGAGGCTGGCCAGCTGGTGATCCCAAACAAAGCTGCTGGAAGAGAGGAGGCCCAGTGGGTGACTGAACTCCCTCCCTCTTGCCTGTCTCTGAGGCTGCTCTGGAGGGGAAACTGGTTAGCCTAGTGTGGGCAGCAGGGCCTTTGGGGTGGCCCAGCAGGGAGAACCATCATGACTTCACTTCTGGCTGTGACTTCACTTCCTGTCATGCCATCATTTACGGCTATGACCTTACTTCCTGCCACGACATCACTTCCGGCTTATGACATCACTTCCGGTGGGCGGACCCCGACAAGTGCCAATCAAAAGTGAGTACCTGTTCCTAAATCATTTGGATGACCCCACTGCACATAAGGATCTTCAGTGAGCTCCAGTTTACTGCAGCAACATCTGAATCCTTCAGATCACCGCCATCCAGGTGCGTGCATTTGTTGGGTTCCTACTTCTGGGCTCCTGACTGGCCACCATGGCTCTACCTTCAGCCTCTGGCTCGGAGAGCTCACCAGCCGAACCTGCTCCTGCATCTGGAATGACGCCCGCAGGTTCTGGGGAGGTGGTTGGAGCCCCTGCTGGCCAAGAGTGGCCAAGGCAGCAGACATCCCACCTCCTTTTACAGCTCACTCTGCAGGTCTCTGGGGCAAGGTGGCACACCAAGGAGGCTGGGGCAAGCAGGCACCTCAGGGGCTGGGTATAGCTGTGCTTCGTAGATGCATTGCTGCTTCCCAGAGTAACGCAGCTGTGAAGCGCCACCCGCCCTTTCTTGAAGGGGTGGGTGGGCGGCACTTATGGCTGCGCGAGGCCAATGGGGGGGCAGGAGCATTGGGGTGCACCCCTGGAGGCGTGCCCCCGGTGCCGACCCCGCTCAAGATCACCCCTGCCTGTGCACACATGCTGTACACCAACCTAGCTACCTGAACTTCAGCTGGTCCCAGCAGGCACCTACTTTTCCCATTCACTCCACAGCCTCCGCGGAATAAGGAAGTGGAGGAAGTAGTAGCGACTGAAGCCCCCAGCCTCTTGCCTCCAAGATTTGGCCGGAGCTGCAGACGCAGAACTGTCACTGTCTCCCTGTTTGGCTTGCTCCACTTGTTTGGGTGGGACAAGGAACAGGGTGGAGAGTTCTGGGACAGGGTGGAGAGCTGGCACAGGTAAGCAGCCTGGCAGAGATGCCCTCAGCACACCATGTGTGTGCCCAGCCCCTCACTTGGTTTCAGCTGTGCTCTGCCCCCACCTCCAGTTCACTCCACAGGCTCCGGGACAGAGTACACCTATGAGGACAGGTGAAGCAGGTGTGAGTGCAAAACAGTTGATATTTCAATCATTCCTTTTCCAGTTGAAATACCAATAAACTATCAACACCAAAGGCAGGGATGCAGAGGCGGATCTAAGGGGGGGCAAATCTGTAAGTTTTGCAAGAAGCCTTACCTTGCAGTGTTCTCCTGCACTGTTCTAGCCAATCCTCACAGGGAACAGCAACATCTTGGCGTTGCTTACTGGCTACAACAGCAAGAGAGAGGAGGGATTTACATGACAGGGTAAGGCTTCTTGCAAAACTTACAGATTTGCCCCCCCCCTTAGATCCGCCTCTGCAGGGATGTTTTTAAGCTACAGCAGTGATTTTCAACCTTTTTTCATTTCACGGCATGCTGACGAGGCGCTAAAATTGTCATCATTTTTTTGACAATGGACAAGGCACACCACGCTGCTGCTAGGATGCTCACACCCCCAATGGCTCTACTATTAAATGGCCCTCCCCCCAAACTTCCATGGCACACCTGCAGACCATTCAGGGCACACCCATATGCCATGGCACACTGGTGAAAAGGACTGGGCTACAAGAGTGAAGTAGTAGGAGAAGCCATTTTTGACCATCAGTACTAGTCCAGAAAGCCTCTCTCCTATAAGCAGTTGTTTCCTTTCAAAGTAGATGGGTGTTGCATCGACAATGGAGGATGGCTAATTGTTGCAGTGAGAGCACAATCCTAACCTGGAATTAGGCCGGCACACTTAGACCAGCAAAGTTTGGCTGACACAAGGGACTCCGTAAAGAGCGTTTGGACCAGTCCCAGAGTCAGGGAGGATGGTGCACATCTGTTTGCTGGCTCTGACTCTCAGAGTGGTCCAAAAATACTTTATGGTGTCCCTTGTGCCAGCCGAACTTTGCTGGCCTAACTGTGCCAGCCACCTCCTGGTTAGGATTGCGCCCTGACTGGCATTCAGGGTGCTACTGCCTGTTTCTGAAAGTTGGCCGCTTTCTGTGTCTCGTGCTTTCTCTTCCATAAGTACATAAGCCAGTCATTCAAATATGGACACAGGCAGAAAACAAGAGGAGAATATGCCATTCCTGTCCATAGGGTTGCGATAATTGGAACCGTGACCTTTAATTGTCTCATACGCAGGCAAGAGTGACTGTGTTTGAAGAACTACATACATGCATCCACTCAACAGATGGTCAGGGCTTTGACAGTGCAAATCCCTTGAAGGGTTGGTGATATTAAGGGATAGCCTGAGTCAGTCTCCCACGTACTTTGCACAAATGAGAACTGCCATCAAAAGGCATGAACCATCTGTTGGGGGAAGGGCATCGGGCTGAGCTGGCAATTATTCCTACACAGACAGCCCAAGGTGATAGGATCAAGATTTTTTTTAATGCAGCACAAAATTCTTTTGTGCATGCAGATGACATTCAGAAGTGTGGACAAGGGATAGTGGAGTCCGTGTAGACAACATTCCTCCAAACTGTTGACTTAATATCTTGCAATGTTTGCATAAGAAACCATTAGCTCAGATTTTCCACGACTAAAGACATTTAAATTGGAAATGATGGCATCTGTTTTTTCTCTCCACTCACCCTTGATGACGTGATTGGAGGCTATTTGCTTCTCCTTTCCCAGAGTAATCATCAAGCAGATCAGACACTATCTGTAATGATGATTAAATCTTGCAGAAGCATCTAGGTAGAGTCATGCCAAAAATACTTTGCCCAGGTCTACCGCATTAATTCATTCCAACTCAAAAACCTCCCTGAAAATTATATATCACATTAAGACAAAAAGAGCGCCATAGGACAGATAGTTAAAGTAGACAGGGGGTGCTTCTACACTGAGACAGTACAAGCAAGAGCTGCATGCTATGGAACTCCTTGTATGACTCACTTTGTTCTCTTCGGTGTTCACACAACAAACAAAAGAAGATCCTAGAATACATCAGTGGTGCTTCAGCCCATGGAGGGTGGCAGAAGAAACCAATTCTTTTCTGCATTGCTTCCCTGCATTCCTGTTTCTGTATGAAAATGAACCAGGACTATGGAGAAGGTCCCATATACTGGAAGTGAGGTGCAACAGCTTAATCCTACTTTAACCTGGAGCCAGTCCAAGACAGGTTGTACCTGAGACAGAAAATCCCAGTCTGAAGTGTTATGAAACACAGCATGCAATCCTAACCTGGAGTTAGGCCGGTATAGTTAGGCCAGCAAAATTTGTCTGGCACAAGGGCCACCGGACAGTACATTTGGACCATGCTCGGAGTCGGGGAGGATGGCTCATGTCTGTGCTCTGGCCTCTCTGACTCTGAGAGTGGTCCAAACATACTTTATGGTGTCCTTTGCGCTGGCCAAACTTTGCTGGCTTAACTGTGCCCGCTTAACTCCAGGTTAGAATTGCACCTACAATGCTATCAACTCAATCCTGTCTTCCTTGTCCACTGCTTGAATGTGTTTTCCTGCTGTGGTAAATGGGGATCTGGAAGTGTGGGCAGCTGCGCACTCCCAGATCACTGCCAGAGAGGCCAAGGATTGTGTGACAGTGGGAGAGTTCACACTGATGATGGTAAATCAGTGGCAGGGACATAACACGGAGGAAGGCAGAAGGGGGAAAGGGCAGGGTCTGTGTTGGGGGCAGGAGAGGTGGCAACCAGCATGGGTGTCTTGAGCCTAATGGGGTGAGACCAGCGGTGTTATGCTGCCGGAATACTGGGCGGGACATCCGGGTGATCAACAGCCCGCCTGTCGCGTTCCGCAGCGTTCCGCCGTTTGCTTAACCAATTACGCCACTTGCTTACGTTACGCAAACAGCGTAACGCTGCGGAACGCAACGGGCGGGCTGTCAATCACCCGGATGTCCTGCCCAGCATTCCGGCAGAATAACACCGCTGGGTGAGACCACCCCTCAAATGTAAGCCAGCTAAAGAGGTAGCAGAGGTCTGAAGAGACCCAATGGCAATCAGCAGGCTTACAGGGAGGTAACTGAAAGCTAGCTGCTCAGGGCTGATATAAAAGATGAACTTCTCCAGCTGGGCATAAAACAAAATCATTCCACACTCCCTGAGGCATCTGGTGGACCATTGTGGGATACAGGAAGTTGGACTAGGTGGGCCCTTCCAGGGGCGTAGCTTGCCTTACTTGCAGCGGGGGGGCAAGATGCGTATTGTGAGGAATACCAGGGCTTAATTCCCCCTCCCCCGACATGCCATGTCATGACTTCACAACATCTCTCCCTGGCTTCAGTCAGTGGATAAAGAGGACTGGCCTGTAGTTCGATGTGATTATTTCCACCTTTTTGATTGCCCCAGAGAAGGGGCAAGCCTCAGGGCACAATCCTAACCTGGAGTTAGGCCAGCAAAGTTTGGCAGGCACAAGGGGTGGCCTTGTGCGTAAGGCCACAAGCACGTTAAGACCACTCTTGGAGTCAGGGAGGATGGCATATGTCTGGGTGCTGGCCTCTCTAACTCCGAGAGTGGTCCTAACATACTTTACAGTGTCCCTTATGCTGGCCAAACTTTACTGGCTTAACTGTGCAGGCCTAACTCCAGGTTAGGATTGTGCTCTTAGTCTTAGTTCCAGTCTTAGCCTAGGACTGAGTTCCATTCTCCCAAGTTCTCTTTGTGGTACACTACCCTAAGCAGAGCACAGCAATTGCTCTCATCCCCATTGTCCATGTTCTGTCAAACAGTTCCATGGGAAGACGACTGGCTCCTCTTGGCTTTTGCTATACACATGAACATTAACGCTGGCCTCCTTCTTACAAAACCAATGAACGGAGGGTTTCTAAAGGGATTTAGAAATAAAACAGCAAAGATGTTTTAATCTGCTTGATACAGTGTACGCAATTTGCATTGCACTACATTTTTCACAGCACCATGTAGTTCCTCCTTCATTGTTGCAGTGGTTGGATGGGCAATTAAAAGCATCTAAAAAGAGTAGAAAACAGACTTGCTCCAAGCTCTCAAGACCTTTCTGCTGTCAGAGGGAGGAGTTGCTGGCAGCTGTTTATATTCTAGAACATTTGTGGCCCGCAGTGCTGGCCCTGGTGCTGAGCGATGCCCCCCCCCATTGTTTGTTTATCAGGCACTAGTCAGTTCTTTTTAAAAGGACGGGAAGCAAACAACTGTGCAGATAACTAACTGCTTTGCCAAAACTATAATCATAACAAAAATTACATGCTAATTTCCCACTTCAGTCAGAACCGCACAGCGTCACGGACAGACAGAGTTTGTCTCTATGGAGTGAAGCTTTGGGATAACAAAACAACAGCAATTTTCAACCTTTTTCAGCTCACTGCACACTGACAAGGTGCTAAAATTGCCAAGGCATACCATCAGTTTTTGGCAATTGACAAGGCAAACTGCACTGCCGGCCGAGGGCTCACATTCCCCAATGGCCCTACTATTAAGTAACCCTCCTCCAAACTCACAGCTCACCTGCTGACCATTTGGGGCACATCAATGTGCATACCAGCACACAGCTTGAAAATAGCTGACATCATGTTCCACAATCATTTGGTGTCCATTTGATCTATCTACCGCACATCCTAGCGATGAGATTAGGAATGCAATCCTATGGTGTTCCTCTTCTATTTAGCAGGGGGAGAGTTATTTATTTATTTATTTATTTATTTATACATAAATTTATAAAATAAATTTATGTATTTATTGTTCATTATGTATGTGTAGTATTGTATGTATGTAGCTGGTAGCCTTATCAAATTCCAGGTATGGTTTACATACTTGGCCGATAAAATTATCTAATCTAATCTAATTGTCCCTCTTCACCCCAGCACAGTGTCTTTCTAGTGGCTGTTGCTGGTGATGTTCTGCCTTTTTTTTTTTTTTTAAGACTGTGAGCCCTTTTGGGACAGGGAGCCATTTAACTTTATAATTATTATTATTTGCCTGTAAACCGCTTTGTGAACTTTGAAAAGCGGTATATAAATACTGTTCGATGATGATGATGGTCTAAACCTGGAGTTAGGCCTGCACAGTTAGGCCAGCAAAGTTTGGCTTACACAAGGGACACCGTAAAGTATGTTTGGACCATTCTTGGAGTCAGGCAGGATGGCGCACGTCTGTGTTCTGGCCTCTCTGACTCCAAGAGTGGTCCAAATGTGCTTTATAGTGGCCTGGGTGCCAGCCAAACTTTGCTGGCTTAATTGTGCCAGCCTAACTCCAAGTTACATTTGTGCTCTAAACCACTCCCCCTGCACCAATGCAGTCCCTGGCATTCCTGCATTTAGTGTTGATCAGCAGAAGACTATGTGGAATGCACAGTGGCGTTTCTACAGGGAGGGCAAAGCTCTAAGTTTTGCAAGAAGCCTTACCTTGCCGTGGAAATCACTCCTCTCCTGCACCGTTTTAGCCAATCCTCACAGGGAACAGCAACATCTTGGCGTTGCTTACTGGCTACAGCAGCAAGGGAGAGGAGGGATTTACATGACAAGGGTAAGGCTTCTTGCAACACTTAGAGCTTTGCCCTCCCTGTAGAAACGCCTCTGGGAATGCATGAAGAACCCAGCTGCCAGACTCTCAGCAGAAAAAATCATTGGGGTGAAATGGGGCAGATAAAGAACATTTTATTTTTTCAAATTTTTATAGCTCCCCTTCCCCCAAGGAACTCAGGGTAGTGTAAATGGTTCCTTTCGTCCTCACAAAACCCCTGTGAGGTAGACACTATCAAGAATGAATAAGGGTTTATTAATAAGCCTTAAAATGACTTATCACAGGGTCATAGAATCAGAATTAGAGAGTTGGAAGGCACCTATAGCCTACAAGGTCATCTAGTCCAACCCCCTGCCTGTAGCAGGAAATCCTCTTTAGAGCATCTCCAGCAGGTATCCGTTGAGCCCCTGCTCAAAGGTCTGCAGTGAGGGAAAATCTATCACCTCAGCAATCTGTTCTACTGTCGAACCAGCCTTACCATCAGGAATTTCTTCCTGATGTCCAACTGGAATCTCCTCTCTTGCAGTTTGTATCCATTGGACCTAGTTCTACTGTGAAAGGCAGATGAGAACAAATTTGTCCCTTCTTCCTAATGACAGCCCTTCAGATATTTGAAGAGTGCTATCGTATCCCCTCTCAGTCTTCTCTTCTCCAAGCTAAACATACCAAGTTCCCTCAACCTTTCCTCATAGGACTTGTTTTCCAGCCCCCTGATCATCTTCGTTGCTCTTCTCTGAACCTGCTCCAGTTTGACTCCACCTTGAACTGAGGTGCCCAGAACTGAACACAGTACTCCAGGTGAGGTTGCACCAATGTGGAGTATAGTGAAACCACAATTTCTCATGACTTGAAAGCTACGGTTCTATTAATGCAGGCTAAAATTGCATTAGCTTTCTTTGTAGCCACATCACTGTACTGACTAGTTCATCTTGTGATCTACTGCAATTCCAAGATCCTTCCAAATCCTGTAGTGTAGTCTCCAAATCCTGTGATATGAACACATGATATGTACAGTGTTTCTCAAACTGTGCGTTGGGACACACTAGATGGGTCGCAAGTCAATTTCAGATGGGTTGCATAGCACCTAGAGCAGCCATATTGAAAATATGGGAAGATGGGATGCTGGAAAGGGGGAGGGCTGTGTGGCTGCTTTGCCTGTGTCAAGGCTGTAAGGCATTTTTTTTCTTTCTGCTTCACTCTCCAATTGGAAAATGCCTGAGAAATAACTCAACTTATTGCTGCATTCTTAGGAAAGCATCAGGCTCTGGCATCACAATCACAGCACTTCCAGCCATGACATCACTTCTGGTGGGTCCTGGACAGATTGTCATTCTAAAAAGTGAGTCCTGGTCCTAAAATGTTTGGGATCCACTGCCCTAGTAAAACTAATATTGATTCCTGGTTTAATGCATTTAACAGCACCATCCTATAATGGACATAGTGCTGACGCAATGTTGTTGCGTCGGCGCTACGTCATCAGCGCTGATGTGGAGACACCGAGCAGCACCACCGTGTCAGCCGTAATGCTCTGAAGCCGACGATCTGAGTAGTGTCGGCTACAGAGTGCTGATGGGGATTGGTGGGGGGGAGGGATGTTGGGGGTGAGACATGGGCGAGCTCAGGAGACAGCCATACGGCTGCATCCTAAGCCCGATTGGGAGGCCACGTGGCCTCGATCTGGGCCGTGCGATCTCCTCGGATCTGTGCCCACTATTTAGTGGGTGCAGATCCGAGGAGCGCATATGGGAGGCTGGAGCCTCCCCTACGGTAAGGGAGAGAATGCTCCAGTCTCTCCTAAGCAGCATCGGATATGGCGTTGGCCCTTTGGTCTCGCCAATCCAGCGCTGCTTAGGATTGTGCCCTAAGTACATGTATGAGTTGGAGTAAGAACACT
The DNA here is from genome assembly GCA_029204185.1 of Lerista edwardsae. Taxonomy (NCBI): domain Eukaryota; kingdom Metazoa; phylum Chordata; class Lepidosauria; order Squamata; family Scincidae; genus Lerista; species Lerista edwardsae. The sequence continues at coordinate 11,719,964 of JAJKFI010000007.1, read as the reverse complement.
TTATGTACCTGAAGGACTGCCTGTCTTCCCTCATAAATAACTGCCCAGCTCTTGAAGCAGTCTGAGGAGGCAATCATGGATGTCCTACTACCATCAGAGGCTCATCTTACAGGAACAAGAGAGAAGAACTTACAGGAATAAGAGAGATAAACTTATGCCCTGATAAATTGGGTTTGAAAACAGGGTTGATTCCATCCCTGTTTTCTTTTGACTGCCTTGTAAAGACATCATTTTTGCCAAGGCTTTGCACCTTGAACCATCATTTTCCCTTTTGAAGTGTCCTAAGGTTCTGTTTCTTGAACTCCCTTTGCTTTTGGTTACTGCTATGTTTCTTCTTTATTGTGAAATAAAGACAGGAGGACAAGAGGTCTGGCTGAGAGGGCAAAACCGCTGTTAAGCCCGAAGATAAGAGCCGAAGGTTGCCAGTTTGAGAACACCAGAAGCTTCCGTGAGCAGCGAGACCCTGAGAACGCGATTGATAAGCTCTGAGCTGAGCTGTCTCCAGCTGCCTGTGAGAGAGAAGTTGTGCTGGGCCAGCTGTTTCTTTGGTGAGAGCCAGCATGGAGGCAACCATGCAGCCAGCAAGGAAAGACCAGACTGTGAAAGTGCCATCCAAATATAGCTGTTCTTGAAAGATTAGAACCTCTTTGTTATCTGCAAAGCTCCCTCTGGGGTTTAGAAAAAAGCCCGCCTATGGGAACCGCCTTGAATTAAAATCAAAGGAGCAATCCCATGACCAAGAAAGGCGCTATATAAATAGCGGTATTTTTATTATTAATGCCTTATTTGTTTCTAGTGATTATATTGTTTTAATTTTTTTGTAAAAAATTTTGAGTGCCTCCATTCTGGGAGAGGGACAAGTGGGATAAGGAGACACATTCGGTTAGGTTGTTTTCCTTAAGGAGAAAATTTGCATTGACTGGGCTCCAGCTGATACCAGCTTCAACAAAAGAAGAGATAATTGCTATAATCCCATTATAAATTTCATTTCAGTGACTGTGGCACTAATTAAGGTATGGGGAATCTTCTCTCTGCTGTTTCGCTGCCCCCTAGTCACAGAATGCGAGTTGAAAATGACCCCCAGGAGGGCTGAAGAAATGTGGAAACTGGTTTTCCTTTCAAAACTATCTTTTTGAAAAATTTGCCGTCGTGGTGGTAACATTGATCGAGTCTGGCTTTATGCTGAATTTGTTAATGACCGTATTTTAAATTGTGCTGGAGCAATTTTGTGTCTTCTGGTTTTAAATAGGTGATTGGCAGATGTGTAGCGAACACTTTCAGCTGCCTGCTAGGCTATTATGCCTAATGGCAGAAACAATAAATTTGAGCTAAATTGAGCCAATGTCAAAATGGGGACATACACCTGAGATTGCACAAGGTTGTGCTCTGATGAATAGGCTGCAAGTTCCCATTGTTCCTGAGGAGTGTTTGCCCAGCTCCTGAAAGCTGGCTAAGGAACCCTTCTGTTAAAAATGGAACATTTCATCCCAGGCAAAAGAAAGCATCGTGACGACTTATCCCTCCCAGGAGCAAAGCCTAAAAAAATCAGCCCTGATGTTTGTCTTGGTGGGATCAATCACATGTTGATAGAATGATGTTTCACCGTCAGCACTTCTGACTGACACCTTGCTTGATGTGGCAAAATCCCAATGCTTATCTAGTTAGCCGCAGACCACCACTAGCATAATTGATCCATGCAGGTCACCAGCATCACACTCTGGGGGCTGCTTTGTTTATTTCCATCAACTTATGTTCCTGGGAAGGAAATGTGGGTGGGCTATTTTTATTTTCTGCCTTATTTTTAGAGGGACACTCATCTGTAATGTGTCAGTCTGTTGACTCCCAGGCTTCATGCAAGAGAAAATGCCAGAGGAATTATGTCTTATTTTTCATTTCCCTAAATCCATCATGTCTCATTCTCTTGCCGTAGTTACAAGGACCTCAGAGAATGAAGGATGTAAGAATCCTACCATCCGTCTTCATACACAGATTATTTTTTATGGACTGAAGGTGGTTATAGGATACAATTGGATGGCAGCCCTTAATCCGTGTCTATCATTTGCTCGTTATCACCGTTTATTTGCTCATTATCATTGTTTCTTATTGCACATTGGGGACAAGAGACTAACCAGGAAGCAATCAGTTGTGAGTTCAGAGGGGTTACAGCCAAACCCTATCCCCCCCCCCCACCAGTCTACTAGAGCAGTAGTTCTCAAACTTTTTAGACCGGGTCCCACTTTTTAGAATAGCACTCATGTCAGGACCCACTGGAAGTGATGTCATTAACCTGGAAGTGATGTCATAGCCAGAAGTGACATCATCAAGCAGGAAGTACCATAATTGTGGCATAACAAAATGATACACCTGAAATGCAAACTAGGATTATTGGACTGAAGCAACTGCACAACCATGAACATCCCTGACAGAAAGCAAGATTAGGACAAACTATTATGTAAAAATACTGAACTAAAAACAATTGTAAAAAAACTCACTTGAAAACTCAAACTGTGAACACTCACAAAAGGAATATAATATAGCAAGAGCAATGTCTGCACCTTCCAAGATGGCTCCTCCCAGCTTACTGCGACCCACCAAGTGGGTCCCAACCCATATTTTGAGAAACACTGTACTGGAGTGTGCATCACCACTGACAGCACATGTTGTGCTGCATACCGTTGACCGGCACGAGACCAGACAGCCCAGGACAGGTAAGTAAAGAACATTTTTGCTTACATCTCTGTGGGCCACCTGGTCTCCAATGGGACTCCTCAGACTTTCACCCTCACTAGTGGCTGTTGCTGGTGGTGGTCTGCATTTTTTATTTCAGATTGTGAATCCTTTTGGGGCAGGGAGCCATTTAACTTTATTATTATTTGCCTGTAAACTGCTTTATGAACTTTGCGTTGAAAAACAGTATATAAATACTGTTGATCGATTGATTGTATGGAGATCTTCCCCTCATCCCACTTCCCCCCCTTGCAGTGACGGGATCTGGGAATGAGGAAGCAGAACGCTGGGCGGGACTTACGTGTGATTGGCTGCCCGTCCATTTTGTTCCGCGGCTGCCCTGGCCTCGTCAGGGCGCCTGCTCACCGGCGGGGACAGGTGGGGGGCGTGCTGGGTGCCTGGGCAAGCAGCGGTGGGGCGTGCCAACAGGGGGCAGCCCCCCCCCCCGAGGCCAGGGCAGGCGGTGGAACAGAACGGACGGGCTGCCAATCACGCGTAAGTCCCGCCCAGCGTTCCGCTTCCTCATTCCCAGATCCCGTCACTGCTCCCTTGGTTCTGAGTATGAATGTGTTTTTCGACTGGGTGCTCTGATGTTTGTATGGAAGAAGGGTAGTCTGAAAATGTGAACAATATGAATGAGTATGACTGTGAGGTGACTGCAGGCTTGGGGGCACCAGGAGGGGGGCACGCTGCTGGGTTAGGATGTGCCCCTCCATTTTGCTTTTTTTAAAAAAAAAAGCCCAGGTGAGATGTCACTTGCTGTTGTTATGTCACTTCTGGGGCAACATTTTGCCCTCTGCACTGGGTTGCACTTTCATTAGCTCCGCCACTGTCTGTGACCATTGTGTATAGCAGTGTCTCGACACGTGTGTGTCCCTTATTGTCATTTTGAAAACCTGACAAGTCTAGCCTCTCCTCACCCTGACCTGTGCACAATCCTAACCTGAACTCCCCCAACTGCTGGCCGCAAAGGATGGTGGAGGTTCTGCAGGCCAGTGATGCCCGCGTGTGGCCTCTGGCCTTTTATGCTGGTGTGCCCAGAACAGCGGAGCAGCCTTCATGCTGTTGGCCCAGGACTTATGGTGGTGGATCGCAGGATGCCACTGTAAGGCCTGGGAAGGATGGGCCATGGGGGCACAATCCTAACCTGCACTGGCACAGGCAGGCCAGCTGGCCCGCGCTGTATCCAATGCAGGTTGGGAGCAGGCTGGAGCCTCCAAGGGGCAAGGGCATGTTTGTCCCGGAGTAGGTGCCAGCCACCCCTTTGGGGCTGCTCAGACCTAGCAGGCGCAAGTCTGAGCACACTGTGCAGCCCAAATCAGAGCTACATTCAGGCTCCACCCCCCTCTCTGGGCCACTCTGCCCACCGGAGCGCCCTCCCCCACCCTGTTCTGCTCTTCCTCAACACCTTCCCCCTGCCCAGAACAGCCCCTGCACCAGCCGAACTTGGTGCAGGAGCAGCTTACTGGGGGGGCTTGGTCCAGTGTTGCAGCATCGATGCTGCGCCAGAAGCGATGGTGCAGACATGCTTTACGGCACGCTTGCAACAGTGCTCAGCTGATGCAAGTGGCTTGCACTGGCTGAAGAGGGGGTTAGGATTGCTCTGTGAGTCACTTTTTTAAGGCAAGGAGCTGGAACGCACTGGTATATCATACGGTTCACACGCAGAAGGGCTCACGTACAAGCTCCATTTAGAACAGAGAAAACGTATTGTCTGGAAATCCTAGACAGCACTACCAGCCAGCATTTGACCGGACTAGAGCTAAACCCAGGGTCTGCCTCAGTATAAAGCAGCTTTCTATGTTTGGCACTTGTAAACATCTGTGTGACCTTTGCCAGTAAATTAATGTACAAAGGACCATTCATTACAACACGAGCCGAGCCTTCAATTCATATCCTTGTGCGCGGGCAGCTTCCAAGCTGTGGTGCCACAGCTCAGTCCAGCTATGAAGTTTTAAGGATGGGAGCACAATGGAACCACAGAGCCCACTTGCAAGAAGGGACAGGTGAGGCCAACAGGGTCTAGATATATGATCCAGGGCATATTCAGGGCCCAGTTCTAACCTGGAGTTAGGCCAACACAGTTAGTCCAGCAAAGTTTGGCCGGCACAAGGGCCACCATAAAGCGTGTTCGGACCATTCAGAGTCAGGGAGGATGGCGCACGTCTGTGTGATGGCCTCTCTGACTCTGAGAGTGGTCCAAACACCCTTTACGGTGGCCCTTGTGCCGGCCAAACTTTGCTGGCCTAATTGTGCTTGCCTAACTCCAGGTTAGAGGGACGTGGTGGCGCAGCGAGTTAATCCACTGTTGCTGGGCTTTCCAACCACAAGGTTGGGAGTTCAAGACTGCGTGACGGAGTGAGCTCCCATTGCTTGTTCCAGCTCCTGCCAACCTAGCAGTTCGAAAGCACCTAAATGCAAGTAGAGAAATAGGAACCACTTCGGTGGGAAGGGAAAGGTGTTCTGTAGAGTCATGCCGGCCACATGACCACAGAAACTTGTCCTCGGACAAAACCCCGGCTGTACAGGCTTTGAAACGGAGATGAGCACTGCCCCCTACAGTCGGTCATGACTAGACCATTCGGTCGTGGGGAAACCTTTACCTTTAACTTCAGGTTAGGAGTTGTTGTGGAAGACTGCTGTGGAAGATTTGAGCCATTCAACCAGTCATGATACTGACCCATATGTCACCTGGGGCCAGGACCGCAGAGTTCTGCCCCTCCCCACGGAAACTGCTGCCCCTGATTTAACAGGAGCCTCATGCAACATCTTCCAGCCCTCCAAAAGCATTCTGGAGCCTCTGGAGGGCCTTTAAACTTTACTTCTTGTTTTTGTCAGAAGAGGAACAGAGGGGGAGAGGGGGCAATTTGAGGTAGGGGAAAGTGGCCCAGGTGGGAGATCAGGTCCAAGAAGGGGTGGGACCAGCCACAGCAGGCTGTGTCAGATCCTAACCTTCATCCCTGGGCCAAGCAGCCTTACATGAGCTGCTGGGATCGGCATCAGCGAAATTGCTGGCGCAGATCTGAGTAGCCCCATAGGAGTGTCCAGTGGTGTCATCCTACCGGTACGCTGGGCGGGACATCCGGGTGATTGGCAGCCCGCCCGTTGCGTACTGCAGTGTTACGCCATTTGCGTAATGTACGCAAGCGGCGTAACTGGTTACGCAAACGGTGTAACGCTGCGGTACGTGACGGGTGGGCTGCCGATCACCCGGATGTCCCGCCCAGCGTACCGGTAGGATGACACCACTGGGAGTGTCTCTAGCTTGATGTGGCACTTGGCCTGGCTGTTCCAGTGCAAGTTAGGATTGGGCTGTTAGATGTTTTAATGCTAATTTGCTCTTTACATATGTTTAGAATTTCCATTGATATAACTTGGACTCTGAGCGCAATCCTAACCTGAAGTTAGGCTGGCGCAGTTAAGCCAGCAAAGTTTACCTGGCACAAGAGCCATTGTAACGTATGTTTGGACCACTCTCAGAATCAAAGAGGCCAAGGCACAGACATGCGCCATCTTCCCTGACTCTGAGAGTGGTCCAAATGCGCTTTACGGTGGCCTTTGTGGCGGCCAAACTGTGCTGGCCTAACTGTGCTGGCCTAACTCCAGGTTAGGATTGTGCTCTGTGCCTGTTTATTACTACTTCCCTGCATAACAGCCACAGCAATTTAACACCCTGTTCAGTTCTTCTCTCTTTCCCAGTCATTATATGAACATTTGGATTCTTGCATGCGTACATGTGCCTCTGTTTTAGTTCCACCTCTTTCTCTACCTTCTGCTGCAGAAAACGAGATCCAAGGATTAATTTGGGGGTTCTTTTTTAAACATATAACCTCATACACCTAAACTAGCGGCAAAGTGACTTGAAGGAACAAGATGGTACATTGTCACTATAATTGGATTTCATAGTCTGCAAAAGCAGATCAAAACCTATCAAAGATGGTTCCAGCAGGGGTAACTTCATTTACTCTTTTCCCAGCAGACTCTAAAGACTGTCATTTTCCCCCCTCTTTTTTTTCAAAGCTACCAATTAGAGGCCATTAGATTGTCTCACGTAATTCAGCAAAAAGATGCAGCCGTGCAAGTTAGAAGCTGGTCCATTTCATTGAGGCTGCCATCACGCCTACCTGGGAGTACTCCCCATTTAGATCAACAGGGCTTACTTCTGAGTAGACATGCATTAAAAGGTAGTTTCCCCATGACCGAATGGTCTAGCCGTGACCGACTGTCAGGGGCGGTGCTCATCTCCATTTCTAAGCCTGTAGAGCCGGTGTTTGTCCGAGGACAAGTTTTCGTGGTCATGTGGCTGGCATGACAATACACCGTAGCGCATGGAACGCCATTACCTTCCCACCAAAGTGGTCCCTATTTATCTACTTGCATTTTTATATGCTTTCAAACTGCTAGGTTGGCAGGAGCTGGGACAAGCAACGGGAGCTCACTCTGTCGCGCAGTCTTGAACACCCAACCTTCCGGTCAGAAAGCTCAGCAGCAGCAGTTTAACCCGCAGCGCCAACACGTCCCTAGACATGCATAGGATTGAACTATTAATCCTTAAATTCACAGGATTCACAGCGGCTGGTTGCTCGTTTTTTTTGCAGTGGCATTCCTAGAAGGGATAAAATGCTGTTTTGCAGGAACCTGAGCTCCTATATAAATCATCCCTCCTTGCCTTCAGACCTATTTGCATCTTAGAAAGCTGGCTCAGAGGCTTTGCTCCTTTTCTTGGCCCATCTCGCCCAAGGAAAGGAAGAAGAGCAATCGCAGAAGCCTGCCGCCCTCCCTGGGCTGAGATTGCCTTTCTGAGTGGAGCCATTTAATAGGGTGCCCCTCTTTCAGAGGGATCATAAGTTGCTGCAGGAGAGCAAAACTGATACCAAATATTATTCAACTGGATCTCTCTGTAATTTAGAGCACAATTCTATATCTGCATTGTGCCGGTGCTACACTCTTGCGCCGGTCCAGCGCTGTCAGTGCTCGGTCAGTGCAGGGCCTCCATGAGGGCATGCCAGAGGCGTGCCGGGGCATAACTGGGCAGCGCAGTGGGTGGCGACAGGAGCAGCGACGCAGGACAGCTGTAGTGCCAAATCCTAAAGCCCATCCCCAGCCAGGGTGGCCCCAATTTGGGCCGCTCCTGTGCACGTTGACCTGCGTTTGCAAAACAGCAGGCGCAGATCCGAGCAGGCCCATAGGGATGACTGGGGCTTATGTGGGTGTAAGGGGAAAACCTCCCCTTGTCCTGCACGTTGCAGCTGCTGCCTCCTAATGGGCTTTAGGATACAGCCCTGCTATGTCGGCCTTACTATGTCAGCCTTACTTAGGATTGTCAGCTATTGGGAGCCTCCTTTCATCCGCAACCTTCATTCCATGAAGAGGGGAGGATCATACGACTACAGTATACATGCTAACTGTTGAGTCAGCAAGAGAGCTAGCTATTTCTCTTATCACTGTTTTTGCAGTCCTAAAACATGGAAAGCAAAGGAATACCAGGAAATACCAGAGAGCAAAGAAATACCAGGAAGCCATTATAAGACAAGTGAGACAAAAATAGCTCAGGTTCTCTCCCATGCACCCCACCCCCTCGATGTGGCACTGGACTTCCTTAACCAACTCCTTCGTCTACAGACTGTTGCACAAATTAATTCAGATTCGTTTAGGGAAGGCTGATTATCCTCTCAATAATCCGCTCAATAGGATTCAAATGTATCACATCTATTCTGCACCAGTAGCAAAGAGCATTGTTATTGTAATTCATGAGTAACTCTTTCTTGCACACATCAAACTGTTCTCAAGCCTTTTGTTGGTCCCACTGCTGGGGCTGGCAGTGCTTATTTCTCTTTGTCTTTATTCTAGCAAGAACATGGAACTAACTTTGGCATCCGGTGATCAACTGCCAGAGCTAAGGAAATTTGGGTATTGACTATGTAGGCTGAATTTTGTGTTAAAGGAGAATATGAGGGTGGCAGATTGGAATTTTAGAAACATGGAGCTTATTGGGGGGAGGGAAATGGTATCTGAAATAAAAGTTTTTTCTTGAGCTCTGGGAGAAAGTGACATATATTGTGGGATCAGAAAATCTCTGGCAGCCTCAGTGGTAGACTTTCAAATGTCATTCTACCTAAATATCAGCAGAATATAGGTTGCATATAGGTTTCTATGGATAGTAAAGAAAAAGGGAAATATAAATACAGTGTTCCCTCCTTATCTGTGGGTTTGGCAGCCGCACTTGGACCTACTTGTTGCAGTTTCACATCTCACAGTCCAGAACTGGTTGAAACTGGCATTCCGTCTCTGCTTCTCCAGATCAGATAGACACCTGTGAGTCCTTGAGCTGGTCAGCTTCCCAAGCTTGTTAGGGCAACTAGCTTTACTCCCTTTCCGATAGTGTAATGAAAGCAGGCAATTTCACACGGGAAGAACTGGCTACAAACACTTTGCTTTCTCATGAGATCATAGTGTCCAAAGGGGCACCTCATTGGGTAAAATGGGGCACAAGGGTCTTCAGGTATCCACCTACCAGATATACTCTGGTTGCATCCTTTTGTTCTTGTGTAGAAGAATTTTCTCACTGTGTGTGCACTAAGATGTAAAACCGCACTGAAGAGCCGCCTGCGCGCGGCACTGACTTCGCCGGCTTTCCTAACCGGCAGCTTGAACTTTTTCACCTTTCACACTTTCGCTACTGAAACCAATAAAGACTTTGACATTGAAATGTAGCGATCGCTTCGTTCCTTCGCTCCGGAGCGCTAAGGCAAGCGCTAGAATGGGTCCGCAAGCCCCCAACTCTGCTCTAACCAACACAAATCCACAACACTACTTGCAGGTGCCAGGAACTGACAGCCCAATCCTATACCGTGCCACACTATAGCATGGAGCTGTGCCAAAAATATTTTTATTTTTAAACCTTTATTAAGGAGATAAAAATATATAAAGTGAAAACAAAATTTGAACACAATATAATCTATCTATATCTATATATATAAAGAAGAGCGTATGTATGTATGTAGGTATGTGTGTATGTTCCACATAGGCTCCGCAACGCCTGGACCGATTCGCGCCAAACTTGGCACGCGGGTGCCTTGGCCCCCCGAGACCGTCGCTGCACGGTTTTGGAACAGATCGCGCCCCCACGGGCATGGGTAAAAGCGAATTTGTGGTTCTCTATGGGTGGCTATGGGCTGAGCCGCAGCATTCCGAGGCTCTGATGATGTCATGATGAGATGCAAATGACATGCGGAATCTTCAGGCAGCAACTGAACTCTTGACAGTTGAAGACAAACAGCAGCAAACAGATTTCCCGCAGGCAAACCGATACAGGGTCAGGGAAATGTGTTCTGTGGACATGTGGGCGGTCTCTGCTTGGCAGTGACAGTTGGCACAAGGTGTTGTGGCTGTTGCTCTCACTCTGAAAGTTTACTTTCACTGTATAACATAAGGCAATTGGGCAGGTGCAACCAAAGGCTACAAAGATGAAACAACAGTGTACACAGGAAACACCTGAGGGAAAAAAAACACGACTTGCAATGCTACGTCACAGAGCTGCTACATCTAGAGCAACAGAAACAGTACAGCAGCGTGACAAAAGACTGCACGATAAGAAAGACAGAGCTGCTACATCTAGAGCAACACAAACGTACAGCAGCGTCACAAACGACTACAGGATATGAAACAGAGGGCTACTACATCTAGAGCAACAGAAACAGTACAGCAGCAGGGATGGGACATATAAACACCCGGGCACACATGTGAGTGTGGCGGGGGCAGGGATGGGACATATAAACACCCGGGCACACATGTGAGTGGGGGGGGTCAGGGATGGGACATATAAACACCCGGGCACACATAGGAGTGGGGGGGTCAGGGATGGGACATATAAACACCCGAGCACACATGAGACTGGGAGGGGGGGCCGGGATGGGACATATAAACAGGCCATCTGTATGCCTGGTGAGTGGGGGGGTCAGTGAGGGGACATATAAACATCCGGGCGAAGCCGGGTACATAAAAGCTAGTATATATATAAAGAAGAGCGTATGTATGTATGTATGTATGTATGTATGTATGTATGTATGTATGTA